>OY288110.1:68829134-69251072 GCA_958431115.1 Syrphus vitripennis
ACTTACAAAAAATTTGGAACGATGATGTTGGACTAAACGTCACCACAATCAATCGTCCAAGAAAATGACAAGACTAGGGATAAGAAATTGAAAATTTAGAATTGAAAGAAAAGTTAAAAAAAGTTAGGATGGGAATAGGTAAAGACAAAACTAAAATGCACTGACTGACATTACTAAAGCTTTCGCAAAGGAACGTCGCGATACACCTAGGTTCGCCTGTGGCCTTCCTGGTGCAGACATACGCCCTTTGCAAAAACTCCAGTAACCCCCGACAGGAACATAACACTTACTAACCGCAGTCACTGTGAATTTTCAAACACTCGTCGCGATACGCCTAGGTACGCCTGTGGCCTTCCTGACGCAGACATACGAGGTTTAAAAATTCACAGCAAGTTTGGTTGGAGACTATACAACACAAACGAACTGAAACAAAGACTACAAAAACTAATTTGTCAAAAAAACGGTCCAACTAGGTTGGACAAACGTTTTAGCGACGTTGGGCGCCATTTTGTTGCGAGGCAAGAGGAGAGGAGGGCGTCGGTGAAGTGGAAAAGGTAGGAAAAAGGAAGAGGTAGGAAAGAGAGAAAGGAAGAGTGGAAAAGGGAAAGGTGGAATGTTAAGCTCCGGGGACGCGGCCTGCTTGCATATCGCACGGCGTCAGCTCGTCGGACGGGGGGGATCTTGTCCCCAGAAACTCAACCTCGCCTGCAAACAAAAACATAAATCAGGCCAAGGAAAACTAGGGATAAAAAAAAAGAATCGGACTAGCGAAGACGCGGACGGACTATCGGCACATCAAGGCACTGCGGATGTTGATGCAGTGAGGCCATTACCCACCCAACCGTAGGAATCCGCGGCCATTTTTGGATTCCCCCAAAATGGTGGATGATCGGTTTCAGATCATACCATCTTCACCGTAACTCAACTACCCTTCACACCCCTGAAACATTACCGTCTCAACCTAACATAATTTCTTTACGAAACCAAGAAAACAAAAATCTTCATCCAATGGAGACATATGAAGTTTTATTTAAGTTCACAATTAACATGAAGACTAACCAAAAAAAAATCTATAATAATAATTTTTAACCAAAAATTATATCCAAGAGATCAGAGATTTCGGGCAGGATGCTAGACAAAACTAAGTAAATATGACAAGGAAAATAAAGGAAAAGAACAATGAAAAAAAAAATGTGAGGTAGAATTGTCCCTCCAACAGGGCCATCAAAATCTCGGACCAAAGAATCAATTAAAACCAAAAAAAGAAAACCTCTACCCTAGAGCTCTATGGAATCGGTATAAATGGTTAATCAAACGCAACACAAAAAAAAACGAGCAATCAAAATGATGGGCCTTGGTCGAAAACTGTACGCTCACTTACAGTTCGTTAAAATTAATTAATTTACGTTACCAAATTTAGGAAAATTTTAAATAATAAATTAAATATATAGACTAATAAATATAACAATAAATAAATAAATAATAAATTAAATAAATAAGGAAAAATGTACTATATAAAAAAAGGAAAAAATAAATAAATAATAAGAAAACTTCAATGTCTCGTTACACAAAAAAAATTGAAACTGATTCTGGGACTGCTGGGACGCCAATGGGGTGTCCTTATTGCTTCGCACTAGAAGACAATTTTGGACTTCTTCGTCGTTTTCTTTTGTTTAGTTGGTAGGTTTTGCTTCTATTTCGTATTCGTTTTATATTTGTGATATTATTATTCCATACCTGTGTTAATTTTTGATTGATCTTTGTTTTGTTTGTTTTTTTTTTTTTTCTATTCAAGGCTCACGGTACCAGGTGTTGCTGGAGGGCGGTAATTTGGATTGCCCTCGGAGCCCCACACTTTGCTGGGTACTGGAGCACCTCTAGACCGGATCAACAAGGCCGGCAGCTTTAAAGCCTGAGTTCAAAATATTGCACAGGAACAATCGAGAAATCAAAAATGTGTTCTGCCAGAACCGCTTTCTGAGACCAGGAAAGACAACTCTCTGCACAATTCAACAAAAAAAACGTTGGCAATAATAAAAAGTTCGGCGGCGGCCCCGTACTGGGAAGCTTCTTAGGACCGCCGAAAAATTACCTAGAATTTTATTTCCTTTATTATGCTTTCAAAAAAAACCATTTAAAAAAAAACAAAACTCACGACTTGGATTGTTTAATCGAATTTAAGAAAAAAAAAACACCAAAGGAGATAGATTGAAAACGGCCCGGAAATAAATCTTAAGAAAAAAATTTAAAAAAAAATATTGAAAATTCACTCTAAACCACAAATAAAATTCAACACACCGAATAACTTTATTGTTTTGATTTTTAATTTTTTTAATTTTAAATATTTTATATTTGCTCTTTTTTTTTTTTTTTGGTAATTTCAGCTAGCCGTCGTTTTGAATAGTTTTTTTTTCTTATAGTAATCCCTTTTAAACCGCGGCTACTGCATCAACGGTCAAACAAACTCTTGCCTAACATATGCATAATTGAAGTCGTTTTCATTTTCTTCTGGTATTGGTGTGCAAATCTGAAGAGACCAGGCGAAAACTATGCAAAAAAAAATGGTCTGGTGATTCTGCTCTAACTGAAAAACATCATCCGATACCCATCTCTGCATACAGAAAACTCTTAACAACAAAAATAACAATAACAAAAACGTGAACAAAAAAAAAAACAAAAATATACATATTACAACTATATTCGTCTCTTTCTCTTTTTTAAATTATTTTTCCATTTGCCCTTTCTTCTAATTTTGGCGGGGGGTATGTCCAGAAATAATGGAGAAACAGGGGTTATTTGACGTAGTTTGTTGTCAATAGATGGGGCTGGCGAAAATTTGGTTTTCACAACGATGTTAAAATAAAATAAAGGCCCGGGCGTCCGCAACAATAGTTTTTGCAAGTGATGTGATCGCTAGGTGGCCGACGTGTGGAACGTGTTCATGAGAGTACTATGCAAATTTATATGCAATGCCCATGGACATTGTATATAAAACTTATATACACAGAAACAGCAACCAGAAAATTAGTTAGTTGTGTGATCGCCAGGGGGACGACGTGTGGAACATGTTCATGAGAGTACTATGCAAATTTATATACAATGCCCATGGAAAACCCCATGAGTATATGGCTGCCAACAAAGTTGTTGTTATTATTAATTTTTCTCATCGTCACGCATCAGTTTCGCATTGGTATGTGCATGCTTTAAACCTGTTAAATGTAAACATCTGGGCTGAATGCATCATCTTGGACAAAAAAAATATGAAATTTCTATACAAAGTATCGATGAATAGTAGCATTTATTAAATTTTTGTCTGCTGAGACACTGCTTAACTATTTTAAAATTGGTGTAAATATGCTTTATTTAAAAGAAATACATAAATATAACATTACACATTTTCCAAAGTTTGAGAGTAGTCTCCAGAAAGTTAATACATACAACCCAAGGTTTTTTTGAGTACATTTTGTTGTTTTTGGATTCCATATGTTTCCATTCCATTTTCTCTCTTCATTTATTTGGTTATCTATTTATTCATATAAGAAATTTTGAAAATTCTCATACTATTGTGATCTACACTTTTATTGTGCATCATTTTTGAAATTTTAATAAGAGTGAGATAGATGTATAGTTTTCATATAGATGTTGTTGCACAAGTGTCATTTGTCAAAAATTCAGTTAAATTGCTCCTTAGCTTCTTGTCTCACCGACAAAGTTCATTTATTTACGAAAAATAAAAAATATAAAATCAAAAACAAACATAACAACTGACTTTTTAAACCAAAAACAATAATAATATTTTTGTTTGTTGTTTAAAAAAGGCAGTGTTTTGCCTTTAAACAATAATTGTAATGCCTATACAAGCAGAAGCTCCAGAACCTAATGTACGATCCAAGCGACCTTCAGGTGAGTCATAACTACTATCACCTATTTTTAATCGATTTTACAAAGAATATATTTTTGTTATCATTTTAACAAATCACTCAATCTATACTTGTTTTATTTATAGATTCAGCGTTCAAACAACAACGCCTTCCTGCATGGCAGCCTGTTCTTACAGCTGGCACTGTTCTACCCACCTTTTTCATAATTGGAATTGCCTTTATACCCATTGGTATTACGCTTACTTATTTTTCCGATAAAGTATGTGAGCAAGTTATTGACTATACGTATTGTATTAAAAATGAAGAAACCAACTTAACATGTGCCGATTATTTAAACACAAATCCAAGTAGCTCTTGTGAATGTACTATTGATTTCTCTTTAAATAAAGACTTTCAGGTATGTAATCTAGTTAGGAATTTAGAAGAAAAGAAATTAATAACTTAATTTGCCCTGACAAAGGGTAATGTGTATATGTACTATGGACTAACAAACTACTATCAAAATCACCGGAGGTATGTAAAATCCCGCGATGATGATCAGCTTCTAGGACGTCTCTCTCAAAAACCATCAACTGATTGTGCACCATTTGACTTTAACTTGAGTAGGCCCATTGCTCCATGTGGTGCTATCGCAAATTCTCTTTTCAATGGTAAGTACTGAAACTTATATTACCATAGATTTTAAGGAAATGAGTTTTTCTGTTATTTCTTTTCGTTTCCAAAGATCAATTCAAAAAAAAAAATTATAAAAATTTCTAACAAGCTTCATAAATTTATCTATTATCTTCTTACCTATATATTGATACGTAAACACTTGTATGTATGTATCTGAGAACAGAAAAAGCAAAAGCTCACGACGTTCTATCACTAATGCAGAAGAAAGATTGGCCCTGTGTCGAATCTTTGAAGGCAACCTGCGAACCCCACAACTGGAGCCTTAGAATGAAGTAGTAGAGTAAGAGTTGAGGTCCCAGTTGAGAGACGGGATCATGACAATCTTCCTGTTCCACCATTTCAACTGACTTAATGGCAACATAGTTTCAAAAATTAAACTAATTATTACTCGAATTTCGAGCACTGGGCGATACTAGTAATATTAATTTATGAAGCTCATTTCAATTCCTTACAAATAATTATAGTGTATTTTCTGATCATAAAACCTTACTTACTTACTTTTTTTATTGAACAAAAATATTTACAATTGATTTTTGGTTTTTTATGCTACATTATAATTATATTATGTATTATAAATTCTTCAAGTTGTTTGTCATCAATAAGTGTATATTTACTTGCTATATAAATACTTGCTTAAAAAATAAGTGTTATAACATCGTAATAAAAATCATAAATTTTTCAAAATTGTCTTTCCATGGACATTAAAACAATCTATCATTTAAAACAAATCAATGCCAGTACACGTCTCATAGAACAGCTTATTTTTTTTCGGTTAAAGTAATCCTAATTAAAAAATTATAATGACCTCAGCTACATTTAATTTAATGTGGAAACTTCCCCAGACATGACTTAATCAAAATCATCATCATGCATAAAGTTAAATATTTTATTATGAAGAGGTTCCAGTAAATGCTCGTTGCATGCCATTTGAAAAGAAACAACAAAATCTTACAATCACGAACAAAAATAAAAATATACATTTTACGTCTTATTTCAAGCAATTGCAAACCTACTAGTAAAAATTTCGAGACATACATTACATATGTATGCCGTTCTGTATTATCGTATTCAAATAACTTCTTCCTCCGTCCTCTAAAATTCGCTTAACCCACTAGAATTTTTGTCTTTACCTCTATCATACCTTCTTTTCTGTTTCTTTCCGGTTCGCTTTCTTTCTCATCACCACTGCTTTACTCACTAGAATTTTTATCTCTACCTCTATCATACCTTCTATTGACAAGTCTGCCAGTTTTGGGTTGTTCTAAGTCTGAAGCGAACTAAATGCAGGTGTCGTTGTATTTGCACTTAAGAGGTTTTTGTGTACCCTTAAAATCATAAACACGCTCCCTCGGATTTTCGTGCTTATTCAATCACGCTTTGTGACTCCATGTAAGCGCCATAGGGACAACTGCCGTGCAGAGACTTCCTTTCAGCTGAGGGGTATTTTTCGACTACAGAAGATGGCAGAGTTTTCCCGTCACTTCATCAACCCTACGCTTACGCGATGTTTCATGTCACCATGTTGCAATTTTTTTAGTTTATTTTTTCAATATTTCGTCCCAACGTTTTACCCCAAAATTTGTTTTCAAAAGTAATTTTTCAGGATAAATTGACTAGATTATAATTTATTATAATTGCCCGAAGTTTTAGGGTTAAAAAAATGGTATTTACTCTTAACAAAGTAATTTATATTTTTTTTATTTATTGAAACTTAAGATAAAAGTAAAAATATTATTTGTTGATCTATTCCAAAGATACTCTTGAACTAGAATTCAAAAATGAACCAGTAGAACTTCTTAATACCGGCATTGCTTGGCCATCAGATAAGCAGATTAAATTCCGAAATCCAGAAGGAAATCTTAAAGCTGCACTTGAAGGTTTTTCAAAGCCACTTGCTTGGCAAAAAGAACTTTGGGAGTTGGATGAAAAAAATGTAGATAACAATGGATTCCAGGTAGAATACTTATTATAATGCAACAATTATTATTAACTGATTAACTAAGGCATGGTAATTTCTAAATTTATTCTTAAGCAACGTATGTACATATATATAAACAACTGTAGTAACTTCTCTATTATTTATAGAATGAAGATTTTATAGTTTGGATGCGAACTGCTGCTCTTCCCAGTTTTCGTAAATTATATCGACGTGTTGATCATACCAAACCCAATTCCATGGGTGGCCTTAAGCGTGGAAATTATACTCTCAAAGTAACTTATCGTAAGTGCCCATCATTTCATTATGTTTATATAAATATAAGTTAAATATGTTTTCATATATGTTTTTTTTATAGGGTATCCTGTAATAGGTTTCAGTGGTACAAAAAAGATGATTTTATCAACTACATCACTTATGGGCGGGAAAAATCCTTTCTTAGGAGTCACGTATATAGTGGTTGGTTCTATATGCCTTATTGCTGGAATTGTTCTTCTCTTTATACATATCAAATGCAGCAAAAGGTTCGTTATCAATTATTCCCAGAAAAAAAACTACAAGTTTAACACATGTGATATTTTTGTATTTAAATTTCAGTACCACGGAAATGATAAACGTTAACCCTAGAACACCATATTCTTAAGATCGACGTTGACAATCTATAAAAAAAAGTCCAAAGAACAGTATCTAGCGTTAGCATTTCGTTAGTGCCCACAGTTATGTATTATGTATTATTTATCTTCATTTTTTGTTCACTCTTATAATATAAAAAAGTTTATCTTATTATTTTTTTCTTTATTTTATCAACAAAAAAAAAATACATACATACATACATACATAATAATTGTTTTTTTTTTTATATCAAGCTTATGTGATATTATTATTTAAATTATGTACAGTGTGGTTCACTTGGTTGAACGCACTTGATTTTTTTTTACTTTCATTAATTTCCTTACGTCATTACACGGTATTAGATTACTGAATGCTGTTCAGATGACCAAAAAATGCTGCAACTGAAGCTTTTTTAAACATTTTTTGCACTCAAAGCATTAATGAAATTAGTTTTAATACAAATAAAAACGACATGTGAACGAAAAAAAAAAATTGTTTTTAATTATAAAATATTAATAAAGTGAGAAATCTGTCGTTTTTTGTAACTTGACTCTTGAGTCATTACCTTTTTTTAATTAATGGGTGAGAGAGAGAGAAAAATTAGACCGAAAAAATCTGAACCGCAAGTCGTGGTGCTGAACGTCAGTTCATTTTAAAAACGTATATTTATATAATATTAGCCTTAAAACATATAAATATTTTAGTTCACCCCCAAAGTACAATGACTAGGTATCCGATTTTTTTGAGATTGCAATGTACTTAGGTACCTAATTTCCTGAGAAAGTTAAAAAAGTAAAAAAGCAAACGGTATAATTTTTGTATTTAAATTAAAAGGGACGTAGTGCCCAGCCAAGTTCTGCCACTACACCCTTTTTACAGAAACAAACTCAGGCGATTTTCAACCCCTCTTTAACTTCAATACCAATGAAGACAAAAATTTGGAATATATTCTAAGCTGAGCAAGCACAAGCGCTTCACAGATATATGGTTTCAAAAATCAAAAAAAAAAACGTAATTTACTGACAGATAGATCATCAAAATTACGGAGCACTTTCTGACATCGAAGAATATTGTAATTTTGCACAACTGTAGGTCTAGTGGTGCATGCAAAGGAAAAAATCGAAAAATTGATGTTTTTTTATAATACGAAGCACTTCCGAATGATAAAATTTGGTAGAGTGATATGAGTCAACTCAATTCCTTCCAAAAAAATAAAAAAATTATGGTTCTTAATGCCCACTCTATTTTTATTTTATTTATTTATTTTAATAAAATACTCTCCTTATTTTTAATTTGTGAGACAACTAGTTTTTCATTTTTGAATATCATATTTAAATATCTTGAATTCCCTTTTTTTTTAAATGGTTGAAATATATATCAACTTTGATATGCTGGATCTTTAGTTGTATGGGAGGTACGAAAACGTTTAATATACAGAAATCTAGAAATTTGTATTTGTATTCTATAAGAACTTTAAAATAAAATTGATAAAAGCTACTGGAGGCACGCGTGGTAGAAAAATTAACGGTATTTTGCGATGTTCAATAGATTCTTTTGTTGTTCAAATGTCAAAGAGAAAACATAAAGATAAATGCGGGATAAGTCCAATTAAAAAACTCCGAGAAATCTAGATTTTTGCTCTTAAAAATCGATTTTCTCAAATTTAATTTTGTACTGTGGAAAAGGGTGCCTTGGATTTACATTTGGAATGAAATATTCTTTTTACGCCAAAATTTAGTTTGTCTCCCATTTGTCAAGGTATAAACTTAGTATTAAATTAGTAATTAAATTAAATGATTGTTTGAAATTTGTTGAAATATCAGAGTTCCATAAGTTTTAGACGACAATGACGTAACAATCATTCACATTATGACCCTACTCTACGAACAATAAACATAGCAATCGAGACTCGTGAAAGCATGCAACTGGTACTATACTACTACTATGGATAGCTTTCAAAAAAAAAAAACACGACTATTATAAAAATACATATGCACATATTTTTTTATTTTGAGTGCGATATCAAACAAAATTCTGAGTAGCACATATGTCTTTAACGGCCGAACACTAATGGTGCATACTTTGTTAATTACCCCTACTTCCCCTACTTTAGTTTGGCCTGTCTTTAAAATGAGGCCGTTTCAATTTTCTTTGTTTTATTTTCTATCATTTTACAAATTTTGTATACATTTATCGCGCACGCATTAGGCGATGTTGTTTGTGACATTTTTTTTTTAATTTTGTGGTTTTAAGTTTGATTTTCAGATATGTACATATCTTAAATTTTGTGTAGTTTCTGCGGTGGTGATACCGACTGTATATTTTAAAAATAGAGCAAAGTAACTAAATTTTAAATTTCCAAGTGAGAAATATGGTTTCGTCAGAAAACCTCAAAAAAAAATAACTCAAACTTTTTATCTTCAAAAACAAAAAATATAATTCATATCACATTTATTGGGAATTAAAATTCCCCCAATTTTGTTAAATTCTATTGAAAATATTTTTTATAAATGTATGTACTAGTAAATAAAGCTTTGTATTATTTTGCACGCTACCCATTCCGTTCACAAAAATTAGCACAGAATAAAGGCTGGCTTTTTCACTTACAACTTTTGTCGGTTTCTGTGTCCCTTTTAAAATTACAACAAAATAATTAGTTAATATACATAAAATAAGAAATGACATCGCCCTCGGCACGTGCACAAGACAACGGGATAAAAAATTTAATTTTAATTTGTCTTATATGTTAATGGGCTTGAAAAATCTTCTGGCTTTACAATACCAGGGATATATATATGGACTTATTTTTTTAGTCTTTATGCTCTAAGGGTAATGTGAAAATCTGCCATAATAATAATGACCACAAGAGTGTCATCAAGTTAGAGTGAAGCTTTTACACTTGTACTTGTCAAATCATAACGATTAAGGTGCTTAAAAACAGAAAAAACATGTTCTAAAATCATTGGAACCAACATTTAATTCACTGTTCTAAATGGTTGGTAAAACAATGGGTAAAAAAACGAAAAATAGCTTTTTTACAAAGAAATTGTAGATTAGATAAATTATAACATTTTTTACAAAATAAAAAATAAAAAATACGTAAAAATGGATGTTTGTTTGTACCTACAAACCTATAGGCTCCGAAACCGCTTGACCGATCTTCATGAAAAATTTCACATTACATACATTTTACATATGTACATACATTTTAATGATATAAAATGATTTTATCATTTTATGCTACAATTTTTAATTTCAAAAACATAATTTTGACAGAATAATCATGTGAAGGACCATGGACATTTTTGCACTACTTTAAACATTGTTCAAAGCTTATGTGAAATGAAAGGTTATGGACTGCACTTCATTTGAAGCATTTCATTAAAAAGTATTTTAAATGAAAAAAAAATAGTTTTTCAAGAAAGGTAACTAATCAAACCATGAAACCCAAATGGTTTAATCTCTCCTGATTAAAAGATGAATAGATTAAGGTGCAATTTATTTTTTTTACATTCAATTTACTCAACACCTAGTAGAGATAAAACCAACTAGTTTTCGTTGTTCGATTAAAAATATTCCTGGCTTTCAAAAAATATTGTCACTATTACCGTTATTTTCTTTTTTGTTTTCATTTTCATCTATGTATCATATGCATATCACTGCGTTTTTCTGCAATGTTTACAACTTTAAGATTACACTGCTCCTATTAAAATATGATATGCATTTTAACAAATAAATTTATAACTATAAATTAGTGAAGACTTCAAAGTAACAAGACTATTTGAAGTCGTTTTTTTAGTTTAAAAAAGTAACAAAAGTTAAATTAAAGTTTAAATAAAAAAATAAATTTTGGAAGAGTACAAAGAAAAAAGGAGTAAAAGAGAAAAAAATTTGCAAATGTTAAAAAAGTAATAATTTACATAGTATGTACATAATTATTTAGATATTGAAAAATTTCGTTGCTCATTGGTATGAGGAAATAAGTCTGGGAACAAGTAATGGAAATGACATTTTTGTTGTTTGAACTGAGATAACGGTAATGAGAGTGAATATTTTTTTTTATTGGGTCATAAAGAACTTAGATATAAAAATATCATTAATTCCAAAATACGCCCAAGAAATAAATTTTCTTCTATTTGAAAAATCATTATTCACCAAAATACACCAACAAATAAATTTTCTTTGAATGTTCAAATACATAATTCATATTCGTGTTAATTAAAATGCTCTGTGTGTTTCAAGTTATTTAACTTTGAGTATGACCAATTCTAGGTTAAAAATGTCTGCTTTCTTTGATATTTTTTTTTAAATTTTGTGTGCGTGCATAAATGTATAATCCACTTTTAAAATCAAGTTGTTTTAGCCCTTAGTAAGGCTGAACGTACGCCAAATGAAGCTAAAGCAAAAACACCTTATCCAGACCCACATCAAACAAAGCAAAACAAAACTTACATATTGTAGTTGTTAGTCGATTTATTTGTAGCCGTGTTGGGCAAGAGTACGATAACTCAGGCGACAAAGTTTAATGACGGATTTGAATAGAACAGCCAAAAATTAACATTTTTTACTATGGGAGGGGGGTCTATCTCCCCCCGTTTAGGCGGTAGGGGCAATTTAAAAAATATGTGCGTTAAATGGAAAAATATAATTTTAAAAATAACGGTAATACCTACAATTAAGTTTTATACGTTTTTTTAAAGCCAATATTCTATTCTATTAGCCAGTTTTTAAATCAAGTCAAAACTGTGCATAGTTTTGAAAAATTTAATTTTAAACTCAAAATTTGAGTAAAAAAAAGTTAAAAAATAGTTTTAAATTTCAATATTTCAAAGCTATAAGTTTATAAATAATTTTTTTTTAATAATTTATTGCTCTTATTAATAGTCAATCAAAAACTGAAAATTAAATCATTTTATGCCTTTTAGTTTTTGAGAAAATTGAATATAACCACAACTACTATTTCAATTTATTTATGTTTTTTTTTGTTTGAGTGGTCTTATTTTGATAGTAAAAATGGTAGGCGCGAGTTTGGGTATATGCAACAGTGAGGTGTGTGCGAGTTTGGGTGTATGCAACAGTGGGGTGTGTATGGGGGGCCATGCTGCCCCCCTGCAACCCCCTGCTCGGGCCCACTGTAGGATTTGGGGTAGAGGCGAGTTTGGGTGTATGCCACACCGAGGTGTCTATGGGTGGTAAATCCCCCTGCTTGGGCTCACTATAGGATTCGGGGAGTGCAAGGTGGGGTGGGTGCAAGGTGGGGTGCATGCAAAGTTTCTTTTGCATTTAAATAAGCTGAATTTAAGAAAAATTAATTTATCCTAGGTAAATCTTAATCCATATTCGATTATTACCATCAAAATAAGACTACGTAAATACTCAAGCAAGGAAAAAATAATTTAATTAAAATTTAATTTTCTCAAAAACTAGAAGACATAAAATCATCTAGTTTTCAGTTTTTGATCAAAAACAAATAAGAGCAATGAATTCTAAAAAAAAACAATTGTAGATAATCTTCAAGTTTTGAAAAATTACATTTTAAACATTTTTTTAACTTTTTTTTATCCAAATTTTGAGTTTAAAAATAAATTTTTCAAAAACTATGCATAGTTTTGACTTGATTTAAAAACTGGCTAATAGAATAGAATGTTGGCTTTAAAAAAATGTATAAAACTTCATTGTAGGTATAACCGTAATTTTTTAATTATTTTTTTCCATTTAACACACACATTTTTTAAATTGCCCCTACCGCCTAAACAGGGGGAGATAGACCCCCCCTTCCTATGGTAAAAAATGCTTATTTTTGGCTGTTCTATTCAAATCCGTCATTAAACTTTGTCGCCTGAGTTATCGTACTCTCCCCCCGTGTTGTTTTGTGCTCTTCACAAAAAAATTTATTAAAAATGTTTTGAGATTCGGATAAATATATGGATATTTCTGTGTCAACATTATTTTTGCTGTGAGAAAAAATCCAGCCAACTTAAAATATATTCAGAATGTAATTGAAAGTTTTTTGCAGTCAATAATTGCTGAATTGTATTTTGTTAACTGTCTCTAAATAGATGCGCGATTTCTTGATATTTCCGCACTTACTACATACTTCATTCATTTTTTTTTTTTTGGGATTTATGTATTTCTTCGAATTTGGCGACTCATTTCCAAAAAGCTTCCAATGCCTTTACAACAACAAAATTTCAGAATAATAAAAAACTTTTATTAAATACTTTTTTGTAAATTGAGAATACAAATATTTATGTACATAGGTATATACCTAAATGTACTAGGTAATGTCAATGTTTTTTTTTTTAATAAGGAATTTAATAAGGATAAGGAATTTGTAGTTTGAATTTACTTTTTGAATTCACTTCATAGGCCCTTTTTGACGATTCAATTATACTCTGTTATAGGGACACCTATCTGCAATCCGGCTGTGGGGATATGCGCACTATTTCTTACGAGTCGATGTCCTCGTGCGCTGCAAATTACTACGAGCTCGTGGTGTTTATTCTCTATTATTATTATTATTATTATTATTTTGTTCGTAGCAGTACAGCGGCTTTTCGGCACCTATCCTCATAAATAAAAATATCAAAACAAAAAAATACACATAGTGATATTGAGTAATAAATTATTGATTGCAAACTTGGTACATATTGACAATAAAAACATAAATATTTTATAAAAAATCCCCCTTCAAAATGTCTCGAAGCTTGTTTTTAATTGTTACATAAATTAAAATTACAAATTCATATTTTACTATACGCTTTAGGTAGGTATTTCCCTATCTTTCTAGTAGTGTCATTATAAAAAGAATATTATTAAATTTCAAGGATAAAGAGCAAAATCAATTAATTTTTTTAAAGATTGTTTTGTGTGTTTTTGAATACTATTAATTTAACAAAAAAAAAAAGAAGAAAACATGGTTGTGTTATCAAAAAGTGTGTTTTACACCTAGATCGGGTGTCGCCAATCCTACATATTATGATACCTAACTACATATTATGTACATGATGTATCTACGATTCAAAGGTATTTACAAAAAAAGATAGGTCAATTTTGTTTGTATAGTGTAGGTACATACAAGTTTATGTGCATTGTGTTGTTTTTGTTATTTATGAAGGACTTAATACATACAAAAACTGTCTCTAGCTATTTGCACGTGCAAAACGTAAAAAAAGTGTTGTAGGTAGGCATACGTTTTAGATTACCTATAATAGGAAGCAAGCTGTTGGGGTTTTTCTTGAAGGCACTTACTTTTTTAAGTTTAGGTTTCGATTTAAATAAAACCTACAAATTATGGGGAAATCCCAAGCAATATTTTTATGTGCCTTTATTTTCACATCGGGTTGCTGCCTTAAATTAAAGCATACATACATTCATACCTACATATTTGCTTCAGAATTGCTAAAAAAAATCTTGTTTCTCTAGATTCGAGAGAAATTAGATAGAAAGGGTATTGTGGAGTGTAAGCGGGGGATTGCCAGTGCCGCAGCAACCGTGAGAGCTTGGTGGGATTTGCAGCTCTTATGTTATGATACTCAAGGAAAACATAAACATGTCATAAAAAAAAATATGAAGAAATATATAAAAAATTAATTTTTTTAAATTATGCCATGTGTACAGATACCTACGAATATTTGAAAAAAAAATCAAAAATCTTTGGAGGCGTTATTTCAAAAATTTATTTTTCTCAATTTTTCTATATAAAATTTCTTAAGCATTTTAGAAAAGAATATGGTTTTTGTTTTTTTTTTAGTAATTCACATTTCAAAACAAAACTTTAAAAAAATGTACATAAACTTAAAGAAAAAAAATTCATCAAATCATTAAGCCGTTTTCGAGATAAATACGTTTTATCTTAATGGTTATATGTGACAGTTACCGTTATTTTTTAGCTAAAAAATCAATTTTGCTTCTAGGGAATCACTTAAGATCCTTTAGTTCCAAGTTTGAAAAAAAAATAGACTGAGCGATTTAATGATATACGAGTACAGAGAGACTGACAGACCGACAATTACGGGACTCACTTTTTACGCGTTATCTATAATCGCAATGTAAGGTCTGATAAGTATCTTGAACAAGTATCTCGTGTACAAAAAAAATTAAATCAAACAGAGTCTTATCAATTCCCGTATTTTTATTTTTCAACACGATTGGTGGTGTTAAATGTTTTATAAGGTTTTGACAATATTTCACTTAACGCTTTTCAATGTTAAAATAATATCTTAATTAATGTTAAAATATAAGGTAAGCTGTCAAAATAAAAGGTTTGATCCTGTTAAATATTAACTATAACTTCGATTAATTAAAACGGTGATCCTGTTGAATCCACTTAATCCGTTGTCAAATTGGGAAAGTTGAGAAAATCTAGGCAAAATCAAGTTTTGAATCTCTGTCAACCGTCAAAAGTTCACTTCAATTGCTAGCAACTTTTGACAGTTACCTAGTTAGAGGCTCGAACTTTGCTTCACCTGCTTTACCATACACTTGTACTCTTGTACATTGTTAAGAAACGTTGACAGACCTCACAGTTTTGGATTGTTCTATGTCTGAGGCCAACTAAATGCAAATGTTGTTGCGTTTGTTTGGTCCAGGAGTTTTTGAAGGCTTCCTTGGATTTCCCGCTGCCATGCTAAGTATCTTTATTTTAGCTGCCATGAATTCAATCTCATACTTCTTGTACATTTTCCAATATTGGTACCACATGTAAGCGTTGTCATTTGCGTTGTCATTTTTTAAACACAAAATGGTAGAGTTTTTCCGCTACTTTGTCGAGTTTTCCCATTTGCCATTTAAACAAAAATTTGTATCTAACTCGCAACGCATCTGGACTACTTGGACAACGCATAGGTTCATTGATTTCTATGAATTGACAACAAAGGTTGAGAGAGAAGCAGAAATATCAATACGGCAAGAACAAAAACGATCAGCTTTGGAACATCCTAATCTGTTCTCGTAAATATTTTGGACAACCAGTAGACATGGTTAATTTATAGATAGATGTATGCGAAAAATTGAAGATTGAAGATTTTCTTGTCCAACCATTCTCCAATAATAAACTTCATGCACTAAGTGAAATAAGGCCGCGTGAAACAAGGTCTTGATTGATTTAGTTGGGCTAATATTAAATGAGCTAAAACAACAAACAGAGTCATTAAAAAAAGCAGTTTACAAATTCTAAGTTCTTCAAGGCACCCGTCAAGACACAGATGCTGGAGTACGTTAGGTACCATTATGATGGATGCTGTTAAAACAACGATTTTTTTGTATACTTACCTCAGTCTTATAGGGCAAATGAAAATAGTTAATTGGACAAATAAATAATTCGAGTTTTTAAGAAAAAAATTAAACATCTGTAGAAAAATCATTTCAGAGAAAAGCATAAATCATACAAATAACACGTCATCCATAAAATGTTTCATGAAAAATATTTTTGCTTATCACACAACAGAAGAAATGGATAAAAAAGTGGCATGGGTTTTTTTTCAAAAATAGAAAACTCAAACTGATAACAAAAGAATGCAAACCCCACCACAATAACAGAAAAAAACTTATATGCGCGATAAAGTGCAAGAAATTTATGTTTCTCCAAACAATGTAAATAATATACTGTTTTTTTTTTTGTACTTATGCATAATGTTTTTAGTTATCATAAAAACAAATCAGAGAGAATATATATACCCTTTATATTTAAGTAATTTGCAACTATTAAAGGACTTGTAAAATAATGGTTTTTCATCAGTCATAAAATATCGTTTGTTGAGTTCGTTGTGTGGCCTTTGTGAAGTTTTGAAAAATAAAAAGGAACAAGTGAAATTTATTCAATTGTGAATAATTGAATTGTATCTTAAATACAGCTTACAAGTCGGTCCATCATTTGGCAATCTAACTGTATTAGAAATTGTTAGCTGCCTAGTGAAGGGCTTCCTTGCATGTGTAACACATCAATTTTATGTACATACATATATTATAATTTTTTTTTTTAAATTGTTTGTAAAAAAAAGAAATTTACTGTGGGTATTTTAATACACAATTTGAGTAATGATTATTCATTATGTTGGCATATATAGGTATTTTACTTAATTTTTTTAAGGTTAAAAATAAAAAAGTTGTACATCGTTACTTTTGAGATGGTGCAAAGTTACCATTAGATAAAGCGAAACACGTATACAGAGTCAGGACACGTTTCCACACAAACTTTAAGTTAATTTCATTTTGTTAAAATTTCATGGTGTACAATTTTGCGATCGGAACTTATTACAATGACCGAATAATGTGAATCGAGCAATATTAAAAAATGTTGAATTTATGTGTTATATTTTATATAGTATTACATTTTTGGGAAAATTTAATTTGTTGTTCGTTGATGGGCTGTAGGTCAGTTTTAATTTCAGTTAATTGAAACAAAAAACAAAAAAACATTATCAGGTTTATTGATTATGAATCACACTATAAGAAAAATATGTTTAAATTAAAAGATTAAAAAAAAAATTAAATAGATATTAAAAAAAGTAGAATGAAATATTTAAAATTGGCTTATTTTGTTTTTTTTTTTCCTTTTCTATAAACTTTATTAATAAGTTCACGCATTAAACGTTTGTATAGCAAAATAATAAAAGAAAACAAACCAAAAAAATTAAATTAAATATTTCATTTGAGAGTACCTAAAATCAATTTTTATTTTTTCTTTCAATCTTTTGATTTAACCATATTTTTCTAATAATATGTAATCTACAGTAAATAAACCTGATTAACAACAATATCATTTGTTTCATTAAATTGAAATTTAAACTAGCCTGCAGTCCATAAAACAAAAGTAACATATTTATGCATTATAAATTGGGATTTTTGAAATTGATACTTATGTATGTTTGTATATGTAGTAAAACAAATGAATAAATAAATATTGAAAACTTAATTCTCAACTAAAACAATTAATTTTATCAAACACATATAGAGTTTGCCATGCTCAAACGATTTATTTTATCTTAAATATTTTAGTCAATCTCTTAAAAATATGAACCACTAAAAATCTAATCTAATTTTTACTCCGTGGTATATTTTTATATTTTTTTTTAATTTCGTTTAGTAAGTATTGAGAAACCACGTTTTTGGATAACTTTTACATTCTCAACATTGGATGGTGTACAATTTAGAAAGGCGATTTTATATTTCATCGGAAACAAAAAAAAAGAATTTTGCAATGGCCGAATAATGTGAGTCGAACACGATTTGTGTACTAATTTAATCAAAAATGATTCATCGTTCGTTTCCGTAAAAGATAATTCTGACTCTGACTCAAAAATTCCGAATTTTTTTCGTGGCATATTTTATCTTTTATTTAAATTCCGTGTTAGATTTATGAATATTGAGAAACAACTTTTGAATCTTATTTTCTTGTTCGTTTATAAATATTTTATTTAAAAAAATAATAGGACTGGTGTATTCATGAAAAGGCATAAAGATCGTCGTTAATGTTGTAAAAAGTCTAGTGAATTTGTCGTAAAAAAGGCATTAGGAACCAAGGCGTGGGGTAGTTTTGTATACATGGAAAATAATGGAAAAAATGTTTCAAAAAATTGATTTTGTTTTCGTTTGTTGTTTTTTCTTGAATGGTACTCGAGTTCAACTATATACATATATACATATATAGTATATAAAGTTACCGATAAATTTCAGTTAGTTTTTTTTTTAACTATTCGCGCTTTAATCTGGACTAAGGCTGTTAGATAGTGTCGATTTTTTTCCTGCTTTATGTTTTTGTAGGCGCCGAATCCGAATCTGATGTTTCCCAACAAAATTTCGTTACGAAACAAGAGAATGCATTTTTCAAGTTTTGACTTACATATAACTCAAAACTATCAATTTTCCATAAATGGATGTCCGACTCCAACCGAAAGTTGCTAATAAATAGCAATTTTTTTTGTTTTTCAAACTATGCTCTGCTCAAGTCTCGTTACAAGTTATTTTCTTTAGCATTTTTTTTAAATAATGCAACACAAAATTCCGTTGAGAAAACATCAGATTCGATGCAATATTTTTTCAACATAAAAACTGGGCTTGATATTTTTTTTATTGAATTTTTATTGAATTTTCAAATTTTGTAGGGTGTTTGCTTTCAGGTAAAAGAAAATTTTTTTCGACAACCGTACAACTGTTTTTAATTTTAGGCTTTAAAGAAAATTTTCCAATTACTCGTACAAAAGTATTTAGAATGAAAACAACCATTTGAAAAACAACGGTGACTGTGAAAAAAAATAAGATTTTTACCTTTTTTGAAAGCAAGAAGCCTAAACAAAAACCAAGAGAATACTGAAAACCAAGGGATTTTATATTTCCTTGTTTTTGAGAAAATTGAAAAGTACTAAATCTTGTTCCTTTTTATATGAATTTTTGTCTTATGAAATTCCGGATTTAAGTTATTTTTAATGTTCTCAACAATGAGAAGAGATAAAACCATTTATGATTAAGAAAATTTCTGGCTTTCAAAAAAAGTTAAAACGTTTTTTCCACTATTTCCTTTATTTTTAATTAATTAAGTTTATCAATAAATAATTTGTTTTAGTGCCACAAAATTATTCGTATTTTTTGGTTATTTTTCTAAAAAAATAATATCACATATTTCTATGTTGGATCGTAGATTTTTCCTTTTGGTTCTCATAAAACAAATTTAATTTAAAACATGATTTGCCTTTTCAAAATAACTACCACTTTTTTTAAATTTTTTTAAATTTAAGCATTGACTAATAGTTACATATGTATCAAAATATTTTTTTACTATCTTCAGCATTATTGCACTAAAAATTAACAGTCTATCTCAAAGCTTGACCAAACCGAATTATTTACTTAAAACTTAGATTTTCATCCGGGAATAAATAACGAGACTAGATACTGGTATTGACTAAAAACTTCCTGTTCCTGCAGTTTTTAAAGATGTATAAATCTTTTTTTTGTTTGGGAAATGTTTATGTTTTAATTTTCCAAAAAATTCAGATTAAAAATTGTAGCTTATATTTTTTTAAGGGGCATGAGACCGAGACGAACCTTGTTTCTAAGCCTCCGAGACGAGACTGAAACTGCAATTTTCGAACTGAGAGCCACGGCGGTGTTTCCAGTAAAGAAAATTATTCAAAATTGTGATTTTAAAACATAAATTAAATATTTAAAAAACGAAAACCAAACAAATGCTCAAACCCCTATACCTACTATATTCAGTTAATTAATGTTGTAAGGCATATGAAAAGAAAGGTCTGTTGGAAAAGTGCAAATTTTCATGGTTTTTCGAGAATGGCGATGGGGCAGAGCTACCCAACCTTTTGTAGGGGAAAACATATTAATTTACTAAAAAGAACTTGTAACTTCAACATTAACATCAAGGGAGTTTTGTCAGTAATTGTACACGGACACTTTTTCTAGTCTCGTAACAAATGACGTCCGTTAACACAATATGGAAGTTACTTCCGGTAACGGATTTAAGTCAACGTTTAAAGAAATCTGGTGAATGTTTTCCAAAGAAATTTCGTCTACCTATGTATTTGCACTGACAATTGTGGAAGCATCTTGTAACAAATGGCGTCAACAAAAAAATTGTATCCAAATTACTTCCGGTTAGAATTTATTATTTTAGGGGAATGAATTGACTTTTTATATTTTTGTTACGTTTTGTGACAATTTTAGACATGTTGGTCACACAAAAATGCAGGCAGACAAATTGATTCTTACTTACAACATTAAATAATTTTTGTCACACTTTTGTATCAAATTTTTCTCATGATGGTCACACCAGGCAAACAATCTGATTCTTTTACAGCACTCTTAGACTGTGACACCCTCTACAATTAGTGCAAATGGCAAGCGTTTTTTTAATTTTTTTTTTAATTTTCAAAACAAATAATTGGTACTACCTGAGCTGTTTAATTTTCGTTTATTAGAACTTGGTATAGAATAACAGAGTTTTAATTTTGCGATTTCTGTAGTTCACATCGAGTTACGTACTTTAAGATCAGGTGAATCAAAGAACACAACTCTTATTTATAACAAAATTGATTTTTCTATTGATATAAATAATTTAGTTTTATTGAATTATTCTATAAATATTGACATAGTAAACTATACAAACTAAAATAAATCGAAGAACATTCATTCAAATTTCAAACCAATTTTTAGGCAAGCGGTAGTCTTAAAATGACTATGACTCCGTCCTAATAAATTTTGTTTTATATTTGTTTTAGTTATGTTTATCTATCTCCAATTAATAAGACAATATTATTTCCAATGATACTTTCCACCAAATTAATAAATTACCTCTTTTTTTAAATAAATTCGTTCAAAATATAACGACACTATTTATTTTAAGTATCACATTGTTTGATTAATAAATTTCTTTATTTGCTTTATGTTTTTTTTTCCTACTTACTTATAAATTTAACAAAATAGACAATTGATTTTATTTATATTGTGCATTCACTTTATTAGATCCGGATTTAGGCACATGCAATTTAAGATATTTAACAGTTCCGGTTGCCCAACACACGTGTATGTTTGTGTAATGTGAGAAATCTCTTTGCATCGTAGTATGTATAAAACTTGATTAGTAGTTTAAAATTTAGGAAACTTGAATATAAACTCGGCTTATAAAGAAATATTGCATTAAAAGGATGCGAAATATTTGATAATGTATGTATGACGATGTAATAAAAAAAGCATTTATAAGGACAAGTCTCAGAATGTCTTGACGTATTAATTGCGTTGATAATTTAACAGCATCTGATAATCCTGTTTCGTAAAAGTTCTTCAATATATTCTCCTTTTCGTAGAATAGTTGATATAACCATTCTGTGAGCGATTCTTCATCACTAGGTACCTAAATTGGAAGACAAAAAAAAAATATTATTATCATTATTGGCAGATAACATACATAGATGATGTACACATATTTTAGAAGTTATTCCTTTTTAGAGACTAAAAACAAACAATCATATATTAAAGCAGCAACAAGGCTTTGCAAGGTCAACGTGTAGCGAGAACTGACAGGGAACTTAAAAACTCGGAATAAATTTATGTTTTTAAATATTTTTGAAGTTTCATATTCGGTAAACACCTGTTCTTTATTCTCAGTGACAAATATGGCTTTTCCTCCAAATGCATTTTGTTTGAGTAACTTTTAGGCCTTTTTGGACCTGGATGGCTAATAACTACCAACCATTTTTGTTCGTGTTATTGCAGGAATGCAATTTTATGCAGAATTAAAATGGTTAGTGTGAGCAGCATTTAATTATTGACAAAGAGATACTCTTAGAGAATTTGGCAATTTCTTGCAGACCGTGACAAAAAACAAATAACTTTGTTTTCCTGAACGCCAGGATTTTGACGTATCATATGTACTTAACATGATGCCACGGGATAAATTGCTACTTAACAGTCTTCAACTGTCGACCATCTCTCACATTGTTAAGCAGTTGAGTATTGACTTTTGTTGGGTGTGCAGCATAATAGGGGACATTCCAGGAATTTGGAATCCTGACGAGCTCGCAAAAAAAAGGGGAACACATTGCATCCGTATTTTATCAAGTTTGATAAATATTTATATAATCGCTGCATGCATGGTAGACATTATCACTTGTATAACAAATATCTAAATTCATGTGAGAAGCGATATCACAATGTGCCTACTATTGTAGCCTAAACTTGTAAGTTTTGTTTCAACCACTTCAACCTAATCTAAAATATTCCGAAAATATTAATAATTGGAACTTAGAAAGAACTTAGATGACTAATTGTGCTTAGCTAGCCATTTGATGGATTATAAATTTACTATGGCAGAAAACATTTTTTAAAGACTACAGAACATTTCTGAAACCAATTTTACCTCTGTAATTTTGTACAATCTGTAATGCATATAAGTATGACAAGATCCTTTAAATCCATTTAAAATATCAAGCAAACCCAATGGAATTCCTTCCGGATATGCAATTGTTATATCTAGAATATAATCAAGAAAGTTTTTTTCATCTGCAAAAAAAAAAATAATAAATAAAAAAATGTTACTTAAAAAAAATAATACAAAGTAATATACCTTTTTGATTGTGGTCGTTATGCAAAACATCTATAACCGCTTTCATTGCTCCAATTCGTGGTAAAGTAACATGCTCTAAATGAGGGAGACCACGTTGTTGGGCGTATTTTTGACTGATATGTTTACGTTTCCTTAAAAATCCACCTTCAGGAAATAATATAATCCATTTACGATCGTTTTTCTTGTATGAATTCTCAAGATGATCCCTCAAGTCTTGTATTGATGCCTCTCGATTTTCTTTACCCTGATAATTAATAAACAAAAAAAAATCATAGAAAAATAATACATACTTATGTATGTACGTACCTCATAAAAAAAATCAATTTATACAGTTCTGAATTTGTTTTTCACCCCAAAACAAAAAGCTTTGAAAGGTTTTTAAATATATTTTTGTCAGTTTTAAATAATAATTTAAAAACAAATTTTCCCATCTTCACATGGAACTTAATTTCGCCTAGAGGCGAAATTGATTTTTTATCCCCAAAAATAACGGTATCAATTATATGGGCAAAAATATTTTTCAAAAAACCGTTATTTTCTATTTTCTCATAGGTTAGGCAGATTACGGCCAAATTTTTATTGGAGAGGTCCTATATTATAATCTCAATAATATTGCATTTGAATATATTTAAAAAAAATATATTAAAATAAAATCATTTTTTTTTTTTTTTTTTGAAAACTCAATATTTAAAAATTTTGTTTTAAAGTGCATATTATTAAATACCAAGAACTTGCATACCAATTTTTTTTCTAAAAATTTTATACGTACATACATTATGTATACAAAAATTAATTTAAAAAAAAGCCGCTGTATATTCAAAAGCATTTGGAGATACGACGCGTGAGCTTATTTTGATTTTTCTCACCTTTAAGTTTTTGGGGCGAATTTTTATCTACTGTGTCCCAACAAATTTTTATCTACTGTGTCCCAACAAATTTTTTTGAAAGAACTTGGACAGAAATGCCAAAAATGTGTTAAAAATGTACTTTTTTATTTCATTTGTTCTCAAAAGCGATTTGAAAGTTTTGCCTGCTTTTTGAAGGTGAATCCGAATCTGATGATTTAAAATAAAAATTTCGTGAAAAAAATGCAAAAAAAGATTTTTAAAAATACATTTTTTCAATTTTTTGGTTATAACTTGAAACTATCAATTTTTTTATAAATGATGTCTAAGTCCAACTGATGTACATTTCATTCGATGTTTTTTTTCAAACTCTTTGTGTTTAAGCTTGATTTTAAAATATAATCTGATGAATTTATTCCGAGCAACGCTTTTTGGGGGAAAATATTGCGATTGACGAAGTAAAATAATAATAAGTTGTTCTTATTGTTATTTTTATAAACAACTTTAACGAATAATTATTAAAAAATTATTTTCAACTTACCGATGAAATAAAAAAATCCTCGTGTATAACGCTCACTATTCCAAAATTTGTAAATTTAAACAGCCGATCCATTATCCACATAACGTTTGGTAAAATTTTTGGCTTAGAATTGAAATTTGCCATCAAGAATGGTACATCTGCCGTACTTTGATGATTAGCTAATACTAAAGTGTGTTTATCCAAGCATGGAGTTATATCATCACCAACTTCTATGACTGCAATATAAAAATAAAAGTTATACAGAAAATGTAACAAAGTAGTATTTGCCTCCTAAATAAAATGCATCTAGATTTGTGCATCAAATCTCAACACAACTTTGATGAGAAATGAAAAGAATTTAAGAGTTTTAGAAAAATAGAACCATTTAGGCGATGTAGACGAACAATTTCGCAAATTTCGAACAAGGCAAAATATGGTGAGGAGAAAGCATGCCACAATCTTTCAAAGAACCGTTCAATTACTCGGATACGCCGATGATATTGACATAATTGGAAGAACGCTTCTTGATATCAGTGTTGCGTTTGTGAGCATTGAGGGCAACCCAAGTATATCCTGTCACTCAACACTGACATCGTGGACATGTCACTATAGACAGTTATATCTTTGAGGAAGTTAAGGACTTTGTTTATTAATTTAGACAAATCCACCAGCGTTGAAATCAAACCAATAATAACTCACGGCCTGTTAAATGTAGAGCAGAACCCCTTAAGGTGCTTCGAAAGAAAAATTCTTTAAGTGATTTTTGGTCCCGTCTGCATAGATGGAGAATGGAGGAAAAATATAGCCACAAACTGTATGGGGTGTACAGCTAAACCTGGTGAAACGGGTCATATAGAGCGACTGGACCCCAACGCTCTAGCCCGGAAGATAAGTAATCATGCAGAGTATGTAAATTGTATTTGTATTCAAAAAGCGATATTTACTTCGAATTTAACAAAAAAAAAATAAAACATTTACATTTAAAACCAATTGATAAAATAAAATATTTGAATAAAATCTTTAATTTACTTACTGTCATATCCGGCTGAATAAGACCACATAGCCACAACTGCTAGAAGCCATGAAAATAAAATTCCTTCGACTTTGCTGTAAAATCCTGGATAAACGATTTTAAATGGCCACAAACAAGTCATCCATATTACATATGTTGGAATGCAATAAATATTATTGATTATTATAATTGCTGATCGTATTAAGGCAACAGGATATTTAACAAATCTGAAAAAAATATTTCATATTATAATAGTTCATTTTAATAAATAAATAAATAATTAGCGATTGAACACAAATAAAAACACAGAACTGGGTCGGACGTCCGCATCAATTTCAGGGCATTTTTATGTTTTTTTAAATTTATAAAAAATGGTAATTGTAGTACTCTAAATGTAATCATTCCTTTCGGTCGAAAAACGGTTAATTACTATATCGCTGAAAAATGTTCAATTTGTAACACATTTACGAGCACCATGCATTCTGACCGAATACGCCATAAAATCAAAGAAAAAAAGAGCGAGTACGCACAACACAGTCGTGCCATTGAATATATTTTCAATAAAATGAAAATAAAATAAATGAAGAAAATTAACATCTCAAACGTTTATTAATTTACTTGACAATAAAACAATATTTTTCTATTAATACGTTGCATTAATAATATATAAAAAATTTGTTTACCTTTTAAAGCAACTCATATTCTTATGTGTCCCAAAAATGTCTATACAAGTAATCCCATTTTCTTTTGCTGAAAAAAAATTAAAAATCATTAATTAATATTTCGTTACATTTAGAACTAACAATTAATGTAGTTGTATTCAATTTAAAATGTATGTTAAAAGTAAGAATCCAAAGAAAAATGAGAAGACCCGCATAAATCTTCAATATAATGGGGGCACAAGTTTACAATGGATTCTCTCATAACCGGATATAAACTTTAATAAGGAAAAAGATTAAAATGAGAATGTACACAATACATATATTATTTTCAACCCATTTAAACCAAAAAAAAAGGAAACGGGACTATTTTAAAAAAATTCTTCTTTTTCAAGTTTCAAAAAAATTCTTCTTGACAATGTCGATTTCTTAATTACTTGTTTTTTTGATATTGATTTCCTAATTTAATACTTGTTTACCTTAATAAAGTTTCTAAGTAGAGAAAATATTTCAATTTTAAAAAATCACTTAATCTTAAAAATACATGGGATATTTTGTATGTTTCTCATTGCAATGGGAAAAATTTGAAAATGGTAGGAACTTACAAAAATTTTTTTTCAAAATTAAGATGTCGCAAGCATCTTTATTAAGTACTAAACTACAAGTAGAAAAGTTTAAACTGTTGTCATGTGTGTGTGTATAATACAGATAACTTTTTAAAATCATACAAATTTTGCATCTTTCTTTTTAAAATCATACAAATTTTGCATCTTTCAAAAACAATGATATGTTACTGTTAACCGTGGTACGTTGAGTTCTACCTTCAAGAAAACTTCGAAACCATGCAATTTCAGTTTCACGTATACCAATTTTAAACAATTTTTTTAAGTAGTATCGAAATATAAATTTAAATAAATTTCTTTAAGTAACTAAGCCTCGTAGATCAGTGGCTAGAAGACTAACAAACATTTATGATTCACCAATATCAGGTGACAAACTCTATGCTGACACATTTTTGGTCACTACTTGAATTTATACTGTTCTGCTAGTACAAACGATATGACGTCATTTATTATAATGCAATATAATATTAAGACTAAATTTTAATAGGTAATATTTTATTTCTCTTTATTTTTGACAATCATAATAGTTAGTAAGGGTGATTTTTTTAACTTCTGACTGCACAAACATCATTAATTTATTAATAAGACCTTTTAAATGCAAATAGCTATAGGTATACTAGGTAGCTAATATTTTGTTGTTGTGTATTTAAGTATTTATGATAAATCAATCAATATCAAAAGCAACAAAATGTTTACCTTTAAAAAAAAAGTAGATATAACTAGCTATGTATAGATACCGAAGTATTTTTTTTTTTTTATTAATTTATAAGTTAGTTAATTATTTACAAATCACCCTATTTTAAATGAGTTAAGCCAATACTCCAGCGGACTTTGAATTTCATTCAAGTACAATAAATTATATGAAAACATTAATACATACCTACCTACCTTCCTATTAGATTAACTTAATTTTTGAAAAAAAAAATCCCAATGACGACGGAGCCAACGTTCATCGTACTTGACTAAATATAGATTCTTTACGAAGACACAACATTTATTTTTGTAAAATACAAATTTTCCATTAATACCAAACTGATTCCTTAAATTTATGATTTAAGTTTAAAGACACCCACGATGATTATTACTGCTCACTTTTGGTTTAATTAAGTAAAAATAAAACCATTTGTTGTTACTTAAAACAAAATTCCAGCATTATTTTTTGCCACTAGTATCAAAAATAATCAATGACCCCTATACTGAAAAGATTATCAAATTGTCTTGATTACATGGATTTAAAAAGATTTCAACTCGACTCTCGAATTTAATTGAATTTATATATTTTTTTTTTTATAAATATTTACATACATACATAAATAGCTACTCCTTCTACTAGCACTAGGTCAAATATAAAAAAATGCTAAATTAAATGCCCAACTAGGAAAAATATGACACTACACTCTGCTCGAGTTGCATTTAAGCGAATCCAAGAATAAAAAAATAAACACTGTTCTTGACATGCGGTGCAATCAATGTTTAAACAACCACTTTTTTCATCGTTCAAGTCATTAATTGATATTAAAATCAAATGATTATTCAATAGTTTCTTGTATTTTAACTTACATAATAATTTGAACAAATAAAACTATTTTTACTTACCAATTAAACTTAATTCCAATTTTAATTAAATAACCTACAATAGTTATTTTTTAGGTAACTTCAATCACAACAATCACAGACCATAGGGTAAGATCACACATCAATTTATTTTTTTTTTTCATTTCAAGAGACGGTCGTCAAATTCGATGTTTTTTTAATTGGTCGGGTTCAATAGTTACATTCAGTGACAAAATCTGAAATTTATGTCGTTGAATGAAATCGGAAATTTGAATCGAAAATCAGAACTTCATATATCAAGGGTCGAGTTGAACTAGGGTTTTATTTTCAACCGAAGAAAATATAAAAATTGTAGTGAACACGCGCTTTTTGTTGTTGGAATTGCTCCATTTGCTTCAGTTTTGGATCACAATCCAACAAGATGAGTAGTTGACAATTAAAACCTGATGATGGAACTTGATTCCGAAACGCGTCGTTTATTTATTTTTATTTTTGTTTATTTATTTTTTAATGTGTAATTAATGTAATTGAATATTTTCTATAAAAAGTACAAATAAATATTTGTTGTGAAAAATAAACAGTGAAAACTTGTTTTTAATCCTTTAAATACAACAAGATGAGCCTGATTTTAGCAGGTATTTACCAAGATCATAAGTTTATGAGCTTCATAAGCTTATGAGCACTTGATGAATACCTGGCTTAAGCCTGGTGCTGCAAACCTAACTGATCGCAGTGTGGTGGTGCCTATTTTTTGTGAAAATAACTCACATGTTGTGTTCAACCGCTTTACTTTTAATTTAAATGTGTTTGCTCACAAATTTTTTAAAAAGTGTGCCTTTCTTGTGAATTGTCCATTATCTTCCATTTTGTTGTTCTGTTTGCCACAATTGGGCAATTCGCAAATGAAATCGCAGTTCAAATGAATGGTACTTCACAATAGTTTTAAAATAAAATGGAGAACTCAACTCAAGTTACGAAAAACTAAGGGTTGATATCAAACTCAAATCCGACTTGCTCTTTTAATTCTGCAGACAATAAAGGCTTTCCCAGACGATGAAACAACAATAACAACACATTCCTATGATTGGCAACAACAATTTATTGTTTTTTTCGTACCGGTTTCTCATTATTTGTTGCCTTAATTTGTTGGGTCTCCGATAATCCTTTTTTCAAATTATTTGACATCTTGAAAGAACATGTTCATTGTATATAAATTTGCATAGTACTATCATCAGCACGTTCCACACGTCGGCCCACAAGCGACCACATCACTTACTAATTTTTTGGTTGCTGTTTCTGTTTATAAACAAGTACGCCCTCAAACGACCACATCACAAAGCTGTGTGGAATGTGCTGATGAGAGTACTATAGATTTTATATGCAAAGTACATGTATTAAGTCTGTTTGGTTACTTTTGTAGCACGAAGTGTTTAATCTGTCAAATTCTTGAAAAGAGGGGAAAATTCTATCAGAGAGAGTACAACTTGTCGCAAAGTAACCAAATGCTTTTGTTTCACTTTGTGCATGAACGTCAGTATGATATCTCAGTATGAATCTTTTTTGTGAAATTTTGATTTATTTATAAAATCGAAATGTCTTGAAAGTATTTTAATCGTGTTGTCGGAAATTTTGAATTCGTCGACATCCAGTGAATCAGAAAATGATTCAATAATAACCGAGTAAATTTTGAAAATGATGGATAATTCAGCTGTGGATTCATTTGTAATAGACGAGGCAATGCAACGAAGCAGTGCAAAAAAAATTGCATCAAAACTGCCTTCCCTTTCTATTTTTAAATTTCAAATTTTCAAATCTCAAAAATCCACAAAGGCAGTGACAGTTATTAAACTCCTTGCACTCGGAAATTCTTGTAGCAGAAAGTTGCAAGTTTTTTCATGGAGGGGAAATTTTTTACTCTCTCATTGTGCTCTCTTGTTGCAACTTTTTTGAGTTAACAAACAGGAATTTGTGAAACGTTGTGCGACGTCGTACGACGTTGTACGAAGTTTGTGTAATTAAACAGACCTATTGTGTGCTATGAGTTAGATAGACCGCCAACAAGCAAATAATTTGGTCTGTAGGCGGTCTTAAGTTTATGTTTCGTACTGAACACACCCAGGTTTGGGTAAAACTCCAACAGCTGATTTAAATCATTCTGTTGTCTTGTTTGTTATTTTTGATGCGCTGCACAGTGCTATATATTTTTTCAGAATTCTCCGTTTGATTACTTTACTTGTACGTTGTGGTTGTACATTGTAATTGCTGCTTCTGCTTGTACTTCATTAGAATTAAAACACTTCTTGTATAATTTTTGTTTTGATAAGAAATCAAGATACATATACATATTTTGTGAAGCACAAAAAAAAAAACAAAGTTTTCATAATGAAAACAATTTTTATTTTTTTTACTCTATTCATACTGGCGAATGGTGAAATAAATAAAGTTTTTCATTATCAACCGGAACAGGTGCATTTGTCTTTTGGAGGTAATTGAAAATTAAATTATTTATCTAATCCTATTATCTTAACATTATTCTTTGTTAATTCTTTTATAAAATATTAATAGAAGAATTTTTTAAAGATATTTGTAGATTCATTGGTTATTTAAATGCAAAGTGAATTTAAGAATAATTATTTACTTTGTATTTCCTTTGTTATAATGTTTTTGCTAACCCAGATCTAGGTACTTGTCAATAAAATACCAATTAAAATTATAGAGATTATTTGGTATTGTTATTATTTGCTATTACTATCTGTTATCTTTTACGCCTTTGTATTTTTTATTTAAAGTTATCAACAATTGAAATAACCTATATAGTATAGTTGCAATACTTTACTGTTCATATATGTATTAGGGAAACCACTTTTCGAATTGCTAACTTAAAATTATTTGTTCGGTTTTCTTTGGTTCACATGTTTACGTTTCACTTTTACATGTAACACCATAGTAAGGTAAGGTTTAATAATGTATACATCCAAGGTCATAGATTCCAATAAATTTAGCTTAGCCCTTTAGTTGATGCAAATTTAGGATTATCATTTTATGAAAATAGTGGGACATACCTATGTACATATGGATTCATACTCGCTGTTAAGCTATTGCTAAGATGAACTTTGAGCCAGACTTCGATAAAAGTCTAAAACTATAATTTATGCCACAAATTTAAGAAAACTGCATTTGAAAATGTATGTAGGACGTAAAATTAGTGAATTGTTCAAATATTTTAAGACTAAAATTAAACCGAAATTAGATATGTACCTAGTGGCACTAGTATCCAGACAGTTCTAGTGCCGCACGAACTTTTTATACGGCGTTATTTCTTTTTCAAAATATAGTAAGACCGTAATTACACTTTATACACAATCAATTGCGACCTGATTTCACTCAGCCAATTTAAGAAAGTTGTGGCTTCTGGGCAGACTGTAAAATTAAAACAAATTTATTTTAGATCTAGCTTTAATCGACCTCAAAGACCTATTATGATAGTATTCATCGTCAAGAGTTCTATATAATGATGTCCAAACTCGCTATCCTGGGAAGAGTTGGAGCTGCATCCCGTAACTATGAAGTAGATCCTCTAAAATATATACGAATATGGATGAAACTGTCGAACTAATGAGGTATGCTGCCATACTGTTCATGGGTTAGGAGCCGTATTTTCTAAATCAAACACACTTCGCAACACATATAAAAGAGCGCTTTGATTATTTTCAGCTTTGAATCAGTAAGAACTCAAATAATTATATTTCCTATACCAAAAATGAGACAGAAAATTAAAAATGGTAAACGCAATATAAAACTAAAGATAATAATTTATTCTACTGACACTGGTTTTAAAAATAACCCCAAGCTCCAATTAATAAACGAACGTTTTCAGACAATGGTATACATATTATAAAAACATAAATGGGACTTAAGAGGCCTCTGACTAGTTTGCACGTATGATGAATTGACATTTTAAATATTCAAAGTAAATATATAAGCTAAAGAATAGTACGAAAATTATATTTTACAGCGTTTTATCATACAACAAAATGCACAGTTTTGGAGATACATATAGATATTTAGCTTGGATTCCTGCACTGAAAATACTTTTTAATAGAAAATATAGAATATTGGAAATTAATTTTCCCTCGGTTATTTTCCATATTCGAAAATTGGGAACTTGATTTATGGCCGAATTTTCCCTCGGAATGTGTTTGCATCAGAATCAAATATTCTTGAGGCACTGAGATTTTATTTTAATAAGCCAAATTAAAATTTATAATTAGTGGTAGAAAATTATTGATGTCCAATTTTCGAAGATGAGAATTCTTTAGGGAATCGATATGTTCTCTGAATATAAGGCAACATTTAAAGAATGTTTAAAATCTCACCTCGAAATTGTAGTATAAATAAATAATTCTAAAGAAGCACTCCCACAATGATCCTGCAGATTTCATTTCGAGTTCTCTTATTTTCTAGATAATACTGATGAAATTGTTGTCACTTGGTCCACACGTGATGATGCTGGTACATCCATTGTTGAATATGGTATTCGAGGTTTAGTCCTAACGACAGAAGGGACATCACAATTATTTATCGATGGCGGTGATAAGCATAGATCTCAATTTATACATAGGGTAATACAATTTATTTACACAGTTTCAATTTGGAATAATTTAATAGTAAATATTTTGTTGCGATCCTAGGTAAAGTTAAAGAATTTACAACCAAACTCAACATACCTTTACCACTGCGGAGGCCATCACGGCTGGTCATCTCAGTTCTCATTTCGTACCGTTCCATCTGAGGCCGATTACTCCCCTAACATTGCAATTTACGGCGATATGGGCAACGAAAATGCTCAATCTTTAAGTAGACTTCAAGAGGAAACTCAACGAGGCGCCTATGATGCCATCGTACACGTTGGTGATTTCGCCTACGATATGAATAGTGAAAATGCTAGAATTGGGGATGAATTTATGAGGCAAATAGAACCAGTTGCAGCTTACTTACCGTACATGGTCTGCCCTGGAAATCACGAAGAAAAGTTGTAAGTTTAAAAATTGTAGGGACATTGTTTCATTCCCAGTTAATTCTCTTCTTGTTTTTAAAAGTAATTTCTCGAACTATCGGGCTCGATTCAGTATGCCTGGAAATACCGACAATATAATGTACAGTTTTAATTTGGGCCCAGTTCATTTTATTGGTTTCTCGACCGAAGTGTACTATTTTCTCAATTACGGACTAAAACCTCTTGTTTTTCAATATGAGTGGCTAGAAAAAGATCTGCAAGAAGCCAATAAACCTGAAAATCGAGCAATAAGACCTTGGATTATAACCTTTGGACATCGTCCAATGTATTGTAGCAATGAAAATGACAACGATTGTACTCACTCTGAAACATTGGTTCGTGTTGGTTGGCCATTTGTTCATTTGTTTGGATTAGAAGATTTATTTTATAAGTATGGCGTTGATGTTGAGCTTTGGGCTCATGAACATTCATATGAACGCTTATGGCCAATTTATGATTATAAAGTCTTTAATGGATCTAAAACGGAACCATACAGAAATCCAGGAGCACCTGTTCATATTGTTACAGGCTCAGCAGGGTGTAAAGAAGGTCGTGAACCGTTTGTATCTAAAATTCCAGAATGGAGTGCTTTTCATAGTCAGGTAGGATTGGAATTTAAATTATTACGTTCGTTTTGTAAATTTCGATTGAATTTTTAGGACTATGGATACACTCGTTTGAAAGCACACAACACAACGCATTTATATTTTGAACAAGTATCTGATGACAAAGATGGACAAGTTATTGATTCATTTTGGATTATCAAAGATAAACATGGAAGTTATGAGCACAAATAATAATCACAAATAAAAAGTGTGAAGTTTTGTTGTAAAATTACTTTTAAAAGCAACCAAATCTCAAGTAAATAGGTAGACATTCCAGTTGTTGTTCTCTTTAAATATAAGTAAAATAAATAAATAGGTATAGCACAATAGTAGATATTTCAACAAATCACACAAAACTTGTTTTTTACACAAACACTAATGACAAACATGTAAACACAAGAAATTAAATGTAATATAAAAAAAAATTTTAAGATTATTTGTTATTGTATCTCTTTTAAAGTGAAAAATTTAATATTGTGATCTTATGTTGAAGCACATTAAAAAATGTCATAGAATTTTCTAAAATACGCAAAATAAAGAAGTTTGAGGTCAAAAATTACAATGCCATCTGATGCATTCATTATTTGAAAATAAAATTCTGAAAAGTACATTAAAAAATTAAAAAGTATTAAATGAAATACACTTAGAAACAAAATATAAAAAAGAATAATCCGCCTGTTTTCAAAATATTGATTTTTGATTGTTGATAGCTATGCAATATTCTTTATTATGCATAAAAATTATGATTGCAATGCATCAAAACGTTTATGAAAAAAATAATCCGGTTCTGTGGCAATTCAAAAAAATATTGTTAACTAAATAATTTTAATGACTGAAAAAAATTTACTAAAACGGTTACAGCCATTTTCCATATAAATAAGTTGTTTCTTAAATGTGCCGTTATTTTCGGAGTTAAAAAAATAAATGTCCACTACAAATCTTATTTTCCAAGTTTAAAAAAATCTCTTATGTAGTTTAGGCTGCGGGTCGAGGTACAGACATACAGAATTGCGGAACTCACTTTTTTCGCTTTCTCTATCATTTAATGTAAGGTCTGATAATTCTTCGAGTTCGATTTTTTAAGAATCCAAAACTTAACCAAAAGTTCTTTTAGTCGCAATTAAAAATTAGAAGACTATAGGATCATTAAATAATAATTCAACGAGTCCAATGAGTTAAAAATTTGCCATAAAGACTCGCGTAAAGGTAAAATAGAATTTCTGTGGATAATAACTTCCACGTTTCTGTACTTGCAAACTTTATATTTTTAAATGTACCAAAATCATAAAAATCCGGACAAAACATGTGTAGCACTTTATTAAGTTTATTTTAAACTCGTCAATTAAACTTACATTATTAGGACCAGAAATTAAATCCACATTCATAATATCCAAAAAAAACTTATTTCAACAAAAGAACCAATTTTTTCTCAACAAACTCGTTTTGTTTCTGACAGTTGAAAGGATTTTCGATTTTTTGTGATTGTGTACGTGGTACAGCAGTTTCAAACTTAAATCAAAGCAGCAAAAAATTATTTGTTCATGTTACTTGATAAATTCAAATAAGAATTTATTGGAATGGAATTTGTCAAATAAAAGTATAATTTTAGACTCCGTATAATCCCTTAACGGTTAAGAAAAAATCCCTTTTATTTTTTCAAATATACATTTAAACTAGGCTCTTGTTAATGGTAACAATTTTTTTTTGTAAAATTTTTCAAACACTTCGTGCTACAAATTTTAATACGTCCCCAGATTTATCAAACGAAATTATTGTAACATGGTCAACTCGCGATGATCCAAAAGATTCAATTGTTGAATATGGCGAAGGAACATTCGAACAAATGTCTAAGTCGAAGCCAATTAAATTTATAGATGGTGGAAATGAAAAAAGCATACAGTACATTCACAAAGTAAGCACTAAAAACATGATTATTTCGATATTTGAAATGTCTTACAATTTTTCATAATTTTCAATATCATTGAAGAAAAAAACTAGTTTGTGAAAATTTGTAAAAACTTCAAGCTACCTAAACCGACAAACTATTCGTTTTCTTGTCTGAAACAACCAGCCTATTGGTATCTCTTTTAATCTTAACTCTATTAAATTTCATATGAAAAAAAAAAAACAAAGTAGACAGTGGAAGTTTTGCACAAGTAAACGAATAGACTAGGTACAAGTACATTATTAAATAAAAACCTACCCTTATCAGGTGGCATTGAGAAAATTAAAACCTTCTACGCGTTATATTTATCATTGCGGAAGCAATCTTGGTTGGTCGGCTGAATTTTGGTTTGTAACTCAACCTAAAGGTACAAAATGGTCACCCCGCTTAGCCATTTTTGGTGATATGGGAAATGAAAACCCACAATCACTAGCCAGATTGCAACAAGACACTCAGCGTGGAATGTATGATGCTATTATTCATGTCGGAGACTTTGCCTACGACATGGATTCTGAAAATGCTAGAGTTGGTGATGAATTTATGAAACAAATAGAATCAGTAGCTGCATACTTACCTTACATGGTATGTGCTGGCAATCACGAGGAGAGATAGTAAGTATTTAAAACTACTGTATTCGAAAAAATAATTAGTTTTCACTATCGTAAATCTTTTTCTTTCGAATAGCAACTTTTCCAACTACCGAGCACGCTTTAGCATGCCAGGCGGAACAGATAATCTAATGTATAGCTTTAACATGGGCCCGGTGCATTTTATTGGGTTTTCCACAGAATTATATTACTATTTAAATTATGGTATAAAACAGTTAATAAATCAATACTATTGGTTAGAAAAGGATTTACAAATTGCAAATCAGCCCGAAAACCGAGCTATACGACCTTGGATTGTTACTTTTGGACACCGCCCAATGTACTGTAGCAATGACAACGGAGATGATTGCTCCAAGCATAATACAGTTATTAGGAAAGGTCTACCTTTATTGGGATTTTTTGGTCTGGAAGACCTGTTTTACAAATTTGGTGTAGATGTTATGCTATGGGCTCACGAGCATTCGTACGAACGTTTATGGCCAATTTATAACTATACAATGTTCAATGGAACAAACAAGGAACCGTATAAAAACCCTGGAGCACCTGTACACTTGGTGACTGGGTCAGCAGGCTGCAAAGAGGGTAGAGAACCTTTTGATAAAGTTATACCAAAATGGAGTGCTTTTCACAGTCAGGTAGGCGAAGTTTCGTTTGAAATTAAATTAAAAAAAATTATAACAAACATTCCTATTATAGGATTATGGTTACACTAGAATGACGGCTCATAATACAACTCATTTATACTTTGAACAAGTTTCTGATGACAAGAATGGTTCTATTATTGATTCTTTTTGGGTTTCTAAACAGAAACATGCGTCGTACTTGTGATATTTAAAATATTTTTTTACTGAACATTTTTATTTTTTAAAACACTACCTAATGTATTAAACTAAACATACCATCATTATAATAAAGCAAAAACTTCTTAAAATAATTTTTTTTTTATTTTTGGGCGATGGTATTTGAGGGTGAAATAAAATCGTTTAAGGTTCCTTAGAAAAGCTTATTAAAATATTATCCCTTGGATTCACATTTGTTTTTATAGTAGAAGGCAAAAAAGAAGTATGATAGTAACGATTTAAAAAAAATGAAGCTTAAAATTATTTTTAAAATAAATAAAACTAAACAAAAATAAAACGAAGTTCGAACACTATCGCAGAAGAAAAGCGGGCGCTTCAGACATTCAACAATAGGAGTCAACGTTTTCTGAGGCCAACCCGTGGAACCCCACAAGTGGACCTTTAAGGTTGAGCAGTAGAGTGGAAAAGTTGTGGTAAACGAAAAAACAAAATTCACAAATGAACCGCACGATCGCTCCTGTCAAAGTATTTGAAAATTTTGATAAGGAATATTATTAAGATTGTAATTCGTCCAACCGCTAATGAGAAAATCTAAAACCAAAATTTCAATTCTGTAGTAGCTACTGTTAACAACGGTTTTTTGAAAAATGTGTTTTCATTAAAAAATAAATTACTTACAAAAGCAAAATTTTTACTAAAAAATAATAATTTAACACGAAATTTGTATTCATAAAACGTAGATGTTAAGTTTTGGCTAATTAAAATACAAACTCACTCTCTCTTGATTTTATATTGGTAAAATTAAGCAGAAATAATAGCTCTCAACCTACCGCAGACATAAAATAATTTTGTCTAGGATAGGTATTTATTGACAGAACCCGAAGTTTTTCCAAATGCATGATTTTAGAACCCACAATCATTTCGAAGTTTATTTACTTTACTCCCAGATTTTAAAAATTTATTCACCGTCTAAAAAAAAATTACCGTTTGATTTGTAAAAAAGTGAAAATAGTCCACCAAAATCGATCGAGTTGTTCAGGTTTAATTCAATTTTAAAGCAATATTCACACAAACGAAACTACTGTACATTGCCGTAAATGCTTATTAGGTGGTGTTTTTTCAAAACATATATTGAATGATTTTAAAAAAATATCATTTCTATTACAGACAAAGTAGGAGAAATTGTTGTGACGTGGTCAACACGTGATGATACTCAAAGCTCTTTAGTGAGGCTAAAAAAATGGGATTCCGATCCAGATGAATTTGTTGAAATAGCTGGAGAATCGAAACATTTTATAGATGGAGGACACAAACAAAGATCCCAATACATTCATAAGGTAATACAAATATGGTAACGAACAACTGTTTTTGTAAAGTATTAAAAATCAACTTTAATTTTGTGTAACAGCAGATTCGAGTAAATTTTTTTTAGATAGGGTGCATTATTGAATTTACCATTAATATCAGTTTTGGGTTAAGTTAATTAAAACCTATACCGACCACTTGTGCCATTCCTATCATATAAAAACACTAGCGTTTTTATCTTAATCGTTGAGTCGTTTTCTTTTTTTAAATGTTTATAGGTAACACTGTCAGGATTAGACACTAAAACAAAGTACGCATACACTTGTGGATCAATGCTAGGTTGGAGTGCCATGTTTTGGTTCACTATACCATCAGCAAGTGCAGAATGGTCCCCTAGTTTGGCTATCTTCGGTGACTTGGGCAATGAAAATGCTCAATCACTGAGTCGCTTACAAGCCGACACCGAACAAGGAATGTATGATGCTGTTATTCACGTTGGAGACTTTGCTTATGATATGGACTCGCAAAATGCTAACGTTGGCGATGAATTCATGCGCCAAATAGAATCTGTAGCTGCATATTTACCTTACATGGTTTGTCCAGGAAACCACGAAGAGAAATAGTATGTAATTTGAAAATATTTGCTTTATTTTCTGTATGATTATTTTTTGTTTTTATTCAATTTTTAGCAACTTCTCCAACTACAAGTCGCGCTTTAATATGCCTGGTGATTCTGATAGCATGTGGTACAGTTTCGATCTTGGCCCAGTTCATTTTATCTCATACTCAACCGAAGTATATTACTTTTTGAATTATGGTATAAAGAGTTTGGTTAAGCAATTCGAATGGTTGGAAAACGATCTAAAGGAAGCAACCAAACCAAAGAACCGAGCTATAAGACCATGGATAATTACTTATGGACACCGTCCTATGTATTGCAGTGATAGCAAGGAATACGATTGCAATGAGAATTTAGAAACTTATATTCGAAAAGGACTTCCTGTGGTCCAATGGTTTGGTTTGGAGGATCTTTTTTACAAATATGGTGTAGACGTTGAAATAATGGCTCATGAGCATTTTTATACGCGTCTTTGGCCAATTTATGATTTTAAAGTATATAATGGCTCATACAATGCCCCTTATAAAAATCCTAAGGCACCAGTGCAAATTATAACTGGTTCGGCAGGTTGTAAAGAAAAACGTGAACCATTCTCCAAAGATCTACCGGAATGGAATGCTTTTCACAGTAATGTAGGTATCTATTAAAAGGAAACTTAAATATCTCATCTGTTTTAAATATTCTATTTTTTTAAACAGGACTATGGTTACACAAGAATGAAAGCGCACAATGGAACCCATTTATATTTTGAACAAGTGTCTGATGATAAAAATGGTGAAATTATTGATTCAATTTGGATTATTAAAGAGAAACATAGCAAATATGACAAAAACTGATGGAATTCAATCAACTGAATGTAAGAACAAACCAAAATTAATGAAGCTAATGGGTGTGATAAAGGTTGTTTAACAAACTGTTTTTAAAAAACTTATTTTCGCTTACAAATAAAGAACAAAATGTGAAACTTTCAAAAAACTCGATTCATTAGTTTTCAAAATTTCTAACTTCAAAATAAACGAGATAATATGACACTAATCTTATTTTTTTTTTTAGTTCAGTCCAAAAAGCGTCGATTGCGGTGCGAAATTTTTGATCCTACTTGAATTTTATTTCAAAATTAAATTATATTATAGTGGGAACCTCACATTTTCAACTGACTGGTTGAGCACTTATATGTAGATCATGCTCTAAGAGTACAGTGTAGGTAACCCTACTTTACTAGATTGGGGTAACACCCTAATGAAGTGACGAGTTGCGTTTGTATATAGTATTAGGTCAAATCCTATAGGAATTTTGCTGTTATTAATTTTAAGTAAAAACCTGAAAACCTTTGTTTCTATTTTAAAGAGGCTGGTCTTTTAAGTTAATTAATTTATGAAGCATTAAACTTGTTTTTATTACTTTTTTTTGAATTGGAGTTTTATGAGAATGAAATAAAATGAAACAGTAGTGGATTAACCCTGGATTAATATTTTCTTCTTTGATAACGTCTGAAAACTGAGCTGTCAATATTTTTGGCTTGGCCCGCCCGCAAGCGATGGGTTCTACCTGTTAGGTCCTTAAGACAATTGGCCAGTTTATATTTCTAAGATCTCAGAGATCTTCGTATTCTCAGAAATATAAACAAAAAATCTCATACAAATTTCTCAATTCTACTGTCAAAACTCTGAGAATGAAAATTTTTGGATTCGATTTCTCAATTTTACAAAGTGATAGCTTTGACTTTTGAAAATAATTTAATTTTATTTGCTTTTGTTTTTTTAAAAGGCGTCACAACAACAATTTTTATTTCTTTGAGAATTGTTGTTTATATTTCTTTCTCAATCTCTGTCATTTTCACTGAGAATATTCTCAGAGATCTTAGAAATATAAACTGGCCAAATAAAACTGCAATTTTAAATAAAAGTCAAGAAATGACAAAAAATAAGGAAAAGCAATTCTAGCATTTTGGCGCACTGCTCGTGACTTACCCATTATATTTGTATCGGATGATGACGCAAACGGTCTCGTTATATTAACCATTATACAATTAAATGGAACACATTATTCGTTTCCCCATATCCCGGAAAAGAAGACGTGCAAGTATTTCATAGAGATTTCTCATAAATGATGTACGCTTTTCTGGAAACTTTTCTTGTAGAACTTGAATTGTGTCTTCTCCATAACCTAGCCACGACTACCGTAATAGGGACGATTAATTTGTAAAAACAAATGTTGCCCTAAAAAAATGGTTTAAGAAATGTCGAAATAAAATTTGGTCAGAAAATTAATTGTGCAAACATTTTTTTCTAAGAGGAGATGTTTACCGAAATGTTCCAAAATGAAGGCTATGACGTAAGTAAATACAATATGTACTATAGAAGATAATAGTCATCGGAGGACCTACGGTAATCCAAGTTAAACAAACGAGTTGGCTTCATCCGATATACAATTGTAAATCCTTTAAAAAAATAGCTTGATCTTATCTATTTCTTTAAAATACACAAAAAAAACTATTCGTTTAAAAAACAGTCTTAGATTTATTAAATGTATTTACTTAAAAAATAAAGTAGGTACAAATTATAAGCGAAATTCACTAAAAAAAAAAAACATTTTAAAGTTCTCTTTAGTTATTCTCGCTTTCACTTTTTTGCTTCTTCTTCTTCTTCTTTTTGGGTTTGGATACTGTTGCCTCTTCTTCTGCTTCTTCATCCATAGGTTCTTCTTTTTTAATCGAAGCATTAGCATCACCTTCAGGTTCAGCTTCTGAATGTTTTCTTTTCTTAACAGTCAAAGTACTATCTTGATCCGTCCTATAAGTTAACACCTCACTATAAATTAAAAAAAAAAAAGAAGAAAATTTTAGTTTTTGTTTCAAAGTTAATTTTTGCATAGTTAAATTACCTCTTGACTTGATACTTTTCAAACTTTGCTTTAGCTTTACCAGTTCCTGATAATTTGCGCAAGTTTCCTTCTTCAAGAAGTCTTAAACGAGCTTCCAGTTTGACTTTGTGAGCAACACCCGTCTCAAATGTCGCTTCCTCACCAAACGCATCGACTCTGGTCGCCAATGAAGCCTTTGCAGCCAAAGATCTAGACATTTTACCTTTGTTTTTCAGACTGGCTTGGCCAACTAACTGAGCGTGGAAAATCAAACCATATTTGGGAGTGTCTTTCTTGGTTTTAAGAGCTCTGAAAAGTGCCTTTTCAGCTCCCAATATTTGTAAAGTGGACGAGGGATGCTTGGCTAAGTTAATCAGCGAACCAGCATGTGCAATTAGCCGTGCTCCGACAGTCTCACCAACAAGAACTGTCAAATTGGGTGCCATTGCCATCATGCGGGTTTTTAGATAATCATACAAATGCGTTCTGTAAGCTGTTATTGAAATAATTTCGTCACAAAGAGCTTGTATATTCATTATGTCCTCTTCTGAAATTTCAGTACCTAGAAATAAAATAATCAAATAAACTTCTGCCTAACAAACCTTTACTAAATTTTCAAACTAACCCATTGAAATTTCTGCTGCTTCTTTAACACTTTCTTCAATATCCTCAGGAAGAATATCAGATAAATCTGTTTTGGACATGTTCTCCCTTGTTCCAACAAGTTTAATGGTTTTCACGAAAGACACATTATCGGTGATAATCTTTCCAAGTTCAGGGAAATGCCAACCATACCTGAATAAATAATTTAAAACTATTGATCAAAAACTAAGCAAATACTGTTTAAGGGCTAAAATTGCAATCTTTCATCAGACAGCCAAGGTTTTAATCAAAACTCCCAATGGAGTTCATTTTTATGCGAAACCTTTTAAGTATCATCATTTGAAAGTTTGTTATTTTTTAAAAAACTCTTATTAATTTAAAATTAATTTTAAAAATATCTTACCATTCTCTTGCTCTCATAACATAATTATTAAGCTCTTTGTCCAAATCATCCAGCAGACATTGAGCTTGAACAATCATCGTATCGATTTTATCTGGTGAGAATTTCAGCTTGTACCTTGAAAGAGAATGAGCTAAACCCAAAGCCATAGCAGTCATTTCTTTTTTGGGTAAACCACTAAGAAGACTCTCCGATTGATTTCTAATGCAACGCATGAGCTCTTGAACGCCGGTATTATAAACACATTGCACTGCAAACTTATCTTTAATAGCACTTCCAAGTTTTGCATCGGCAACCATAAGAGATTGTTGAACATCTTCACCAAACAATTTCTTAAGGGTCTTCTTTAAAGGCTTGGCAATTTTTCCTTCAACAGCAGCAGTCGCTGCTGCCAAGGCCTCGGTGGTGTCATTGAATTTTTCAAAATGTTTAAGTTTTAACCTTAAAATAAAACAAATAAATATATTTGTGAGTTATATATAAAAAAAAATTAACAATTTTCAAGATTTAATGCATGTACTTCAACAAAAATTTTGTTTAATCAGACAGCCAAGGTTTTTAATCAAAACTTTCAAAAGTTCATCTTAATGCGAAACCTTTGTGGTATCATCATGTTAAACATCATATAAAATTAGAAAAGTCCCTACCTTTTATTAAGTTTAAAAAAAAAAAAAAAAACGAAAACAATGTACCTACACTATGCATTATAGTCATTATTTTGGAAATAATAATAATAATAATAATAAAAATATTTTGGAAATTATTGCTTCAATTATTCTTTTCCAAGAAATCCAAACTGATGCCCAGTATACTCTTTTCAGTTTTGCTGATTCCATATTCGAAATGATTACGAGTACCTCTACTATATGCCTTACCGAATTCCGCAATCAGTCAAATGGTGTGGAGTGCAGTTTTTTGGCGGACTTTTTGAAAAACCTACAAAACAAAATCATTACACATCTAGATCTCTACTCCTTTTAGAATACGGTGATAGCCAACAACTCATTATTAAAAGTGATAAGATATATGCGTAATTTTTTTTTTTGTGTATAATTAGAACTTTGAGTAGTAGTAGACCGGCTCACCTAAAAGCCAAATATTTTATACTACCCGCTCTTGCAAAGAATTGACAGATTGTCCAAAATTATTCGTTCAGATTCGGCAAAAAAAGGGAAAGGTTGTGTCACTGCCTCCAAGCCGACAATTTTTTTAAATTTAAAACATTGAACAACAATAAAATAGAAACTAAATTTTGTGATCTATGTACATCTTATTATTTGCTTAAATTGATTGCACAAGGATTTGTTTAAATGTTAATAAAAATATAAATGTAATACATAAATGAATTATAATAACCTAGCTGTACCCGGCGCGTGTTGGTACGCCACCTGGTGGCGAGTGGCATAAATGAACAAATTATACAAACCTTCTCGGTTGAAAAATTCATATACATATATGTATGTATATGACAAATATTCATTTTTATATACATATGTATATAGAAGATAGTATTGTTCAACAACGCAATGACTATTCTAACTACAAAATTAAAAATCTACGGTAAGTACATTATTTAAGGAAAATTTGATTATAAAATGTAATAAAATCAAAATCATTTACATTAATTCTTAATATGCAAACGAGTGAAGTATTTACTTAAATTATTATACGAAATTCTAAAAATGTAAAAATCAATCTATAATTTTTTACATAGAACAATTTCGATCAAAATGAGAAAAGAAATATAAATATTATGTCGATTACATAATCCGCAATTCATTGTTTGCAATTCAGAAGAAAAGAGAACACTGAAATTTTAAACACACCGGATCGAATTTTTCGGCTCTAAAATTGACATGAAAAATACACACCCAATAGGTATAGGAGTATAAGACAATTTTTTTTAGAATTTAGTAAATTTTTGGGTAAATGAGTTTCTAATTTATCAACTAATAAAATTAATAAAGTGACAATTAATGGTGAAACTCACGTGGGCCAAAACTAGTTTATTTTAAATTCTGCTTATTTTGGCTCTATTGACCCATGAGTTTTTATAGCACAGATATAGAGATGTTTTAGCTTATAAAGGTTTCATACACAGTGAAAGCTCTACTTACGGACAATTCCCTTAAACGGACACATTTTCGGAAACGAACTTCTTTTTCGAAAATCTCATATACATACCTAAATTACTTTCCTATAAACGGACTCTCTGATAAACGGACGCAGACAAATTTTCTTGCTCATTTTAGATGGAAAACTTCCCATACGCGGACACATTATTTTATTTAGGGATAATTTTGTACCAAGAAATGAAAGGGAAAAGAACAGAAGATCTGTTCTCAATATTGTTTCTGTTTTATGGAACGAGTAAATCCATATAAAATCCCCGACAGCCGGACGCGAAGCTCAAACAATCAGACATAAATAATGAGAAACTTAAGTTCAACTGTGATCGTGCTTGTCAAGAAATGAAGTTAAACATAAAAGATTACGTGATATGACATTATATTACTTTTAATTCAAAATTCAAATTGCCGCCGTAAGAAATGCGGTACTAATTTCTTGGCAACTTTGAGAACATTTCTATTGTTTTAAGTAAAAAAAAATATTCAGTTTCAAAACCAAAGCTATTTCTTATGTATTTACATACCAACAGATTCTTTTGAATTTGGAGCAAATATACTCCCTATTAATTAGCGCTAGAAAAAAGTTAAGCAGTTCACTTGCATTTATTTAAACTGCTTGAATATTTTTTACTTTATTAATCTTGCCTTTAGGAATTTCATCTTGGTTTTTCGTATATTCTATTTATTTTTAATTTAAAGTTAAGGTAAAGACACGTGGTTTGGATTGTATGTATTTTGCGAACGAGTTTTAATTTTTTGTCTTTAAGACTTTTTTGGGTCGATAGGGAAAGCGTTTAGCCAATACTTTAAGTTTTTAATCTTGCAGCATTGCATTATTTAAGTTGTACAAAATCAAATAAAATATATGTATGTATGCAGACATAGTTAATACTGATTATGGACATTAAATTCAATTGAACTGAGCTTAGTAAATCCTTTAATATCAGTCCTGCTACCAATTGGGAGTGAGCAAGAAAAAAATTTGCTGCCAATTTAAAAAAAAGGTAGTGTGGACTTGTCATTGCAAAGACAAAGAAAGTTTTTTATAAGCTATTACCTACAAATAAGGTAGCTACGTGTATTCTTGGAGAAAAAAATGAAGAAACAAAAGTTGACATTAATCGCCTTTTTTGATTAGTCCTTCTAAAAAGAAGAGATAGTGCAATTGACTTTTTTTCACTCGATTACACTACATATGTCTACTCTCAAATACTCTTCAATATCACAAATCAAAAAGGCTTTTAGAAATGAAAGATTAGAATTTATGAATAAAGAAAGGTAATTGGTAAAATAGCAATAGCAAAGAATAATCAAACAATAATATCGTCGTTTAGTAATAAAAAAGTAGCTCAATGTTTCCAGCGCCAAAGTTCTTTGCAACAGTTAGCTACCACGTGGTTACAAATATGTAATATAATTTTTAAATAATCTAGTCAGGTTAAGGTTTTCACTTACAATTTATTAGCTTTTTCGGGCGTTGAAAATTCTAAATATAAGTTATCGACTTCAGTAATTTTCTTTTCATCCAAAATCTGTAAATATATTGAGTTTAAAAAAATTATTTCAACATACGATAAAACACAAAATGAAAATATGCACATACCTTGAATATGGCATAACCTGCCGGTGTTTCGTACAAAACGAACATTTTAAGGCAGGATACAATTTCGGGATTATTCAATTATAAATTTTTTTAAAAAATATTTTTTTCAATTCAGAGAATACATCCGATTCGCGTAGTGTTCATCGGTAAAAAGAAAAATGTCAGATTTCCAGAGTGACTGCACGTGTTCCCTTTTCGGAAACGCTTGCAGCGCCCCTGTACGTGAAGCTATGAAGATAAAACCTAGGGTGATAACAGAATGTACATATACGTTCAAATAGAGCGGCCTGGAGGTGCAATCGAAAATTCTGATCGCATTTATCCGAATTTCAAAAAAAGACTACACAGCTTCATTCCATCGCGGCCAATTTCAAAAATGAAATATGACCACGTGGTGGCAATGTTCATAAGACCTCATACACTTTTATCATCTCAACTACATAGAGTTATTACTATGTATTCGATTTTTTAAACCTTGTCTAACCTTAGACAGCTGTCCAACATTAGAAAATGGGCTACAAAACTTCACTATTTTTGTCTAATAATAATAATAGGCAGTTGCCTAACTGCATCACAAAAGTAGTTTGCTATAAGCACCAACACATTGATATTTATTTTTATTTAATATAAAGCTTATTTCATCAAATTCGAAAATAAATAGGATGGTATAAACATTGTCTAATTTCAGATGACTGTCTAAGTAGAAATAAATTAAAAAATACGGCTGGTGATGGCTAGGTTAGGTTAGGTTCAAAACACAGCTATAACGTAGCTAATATACAATCTACTCAAGGAGATCAGTTGGTAAGAGCGTATGGCACTCAGTTTAGGCCAAATTAATCGAGATGGCTAGCTTTACAATAATAATTGTTAATTTTCGCTTAAAACAATTTAGAAAGCGGCCTGATTTCATTTTAAAAATTTAAATAACTTTGGGTATAGTCTAATTTCCTGTTTCGATAGCGGGTTTATTTCATGTTAGTCCAATTGCAGAAATATTTAAACCGGTGGTTCCAAATTTGGAAAGTTAGTTCAGGTTCAAATCTGCTTCACGGTGCTACTGTGTCATTACAACCAATTTCATGCTTGAATCAGCTTTGAAACCCCTCCCCCCTCCGATAATCCGCAGGAATCGGTGGAATTTTTATTTTTTTATATTCCCCAGTTTAAATTTATTATTTTGTTTGATATAAAAATAAATATTCTTATTTTATTATTTTGAATATTCAACTTTCAACAAGAAAGCTGTCAATCTTTTTTTTAATCTGACGTCTGGGGAAAAAAACACAAGTCCTGCTATCGACCCACATATAATGATTTGAGGACTTTTAATCGAGGTCGAGAAACAGACTTCCGACTTCGGATTCAATAAAAACAAACAGCAAATAAATTGGATGATTTTTATTTTGAATTTTTTACTCATATTTTCTTTTAAAGTATTCAAATAATAATACAATTTAAAAAAAAAATGTCACTACCACCGGCTTTACTTAAGCGATTGGCTTCTCGAGGTCTCGTAAAGGGCACGATCTTAGATGATTCCGGTATGTTAACTATAGAATCCCATAAGTTAAAAAATAAAAACAAATACAATTCCATTTACAACAATTAAAAGGCCAAATAGAAAGCAAAGCAGATGAAGTACTCGAAAATGAAGAAATCATTGCAGAAGACTACGATGAAATAGACATTGAGTATCCATCACAATTTGATTCTTATGAGCCAGAAAGAAGAATCGAAGAGAATTTCTGGATCGAACGAATGAAACTACGCATAGGCGAAGCAAATTTATCCGGCTACAAAGGATGTCCAAATAAATACAATATTTATCATAAATGTAATTTGTATTGCGTTACACGCTGGGGTAATGGTATTTTAGAACCCGAAAAAGGATATCTTAAACGAAAAGCACGTCTAAGCAGAAAATACCCAGTTCCTAAAGGATGGAAAGAAATCTATGACCCTGGATGTGGGTGTTTTTATTATTGGAACACAGGAAACAATAACGTTTCTTGGCTTCCTCCATCTCATCCAAAAGCTTGCATTACCAAGAGTGCAGCTGTCTTTAGGCGTCAACTTGAAGAACTAGTCCCGCTCGAAAACGATGATGCTGAAGATGACAGAAGCGATAGTGAAAACGGCTCTAGGTCAGCGGATCAAAATGAAATTAATGTAATGCCTTTACCATCGGCATTGCAACCGCCTTCGTTTTCATCCACAGCACAATCTGCTGAACGTTCGAAGAGTGAGATGAGAAATCACCACACATTAGGCCCAAAAAAACACCGAAATCGTGATCTGGACAAGATGATAAGGCAAAAGGAGATTAAACGTTATCGCGATAAGATGTTAAGAAAAGATAGTCCCCGTGACTCACAGCATATAGTCGAATTGCCAAAACTAATGAGAGAATATATTGACAAAGGAAACACAAGCCAATAGGTAAATAAAGAAAATACCTTAAGGAAAATTAATAAAATTGAAGCTATGAGTCAAGACATATAGTTGCATGAGTCGCAAAGCTCTTGCTGCGAATAGATTTCAGTTGCTGACTCACGAATGTGGCTGTCCGAGTAGGTATTTTACAGAAAGAAAAAAAAAACTTTAATTTCAGAACAAGTTTAATAAAATATATAATATGTAGTTTTGTAATTTAACTTTTAATTTGTATTGATTTAACTTAAAATAGTTTCTCCTGTAATATTCATTGTGTTGAGGAACACTCCCATTGGGGTGGCCGGTCCAAAGTTCTCGATCGTGTTGGCTACTTTATTACGTAGGTTCCTCAATCGTAAGGATGCATGGACAAATGATACTACACATAAAAATAAAATAATTATTAAAAATATGTCAAAATTTAAGAAATAAAATAAGTACATGAAAATGGCAACAGCAATGTAAATAATGACCAAAGAACAGCATTCAAGCAATAAAGCAGAATGTAACCGCACACTAGTGTTCCTGCCAAATAATACCACCTTTCGAGACCTTCTGGAGCCTGTCGCTTCTTTTTGTTTGGAATTTCTCCAAAATAATACACAGCAATGGCAATTAACATTGCTTGAACAACGAGTCCACAAATTATTTTAACTGGATTTAATATAGCCATTAGAGTGTAGACTGTGATGAACAATAGAAAGTAGTTGGTCTGGTAATAGAGGAGATTCTTGTAAACACGATTGCCCCATTTGTCCATGTCCTGAAGATTTGGGAGTTGGAATCGAGCAGATCCTAAAACAAAATCATCGAGTGACCGCAGAGGTGGTATTTGCAAATTTTCTGCACTAATTTGCGGGCCCGCACTTCGACTAGTCATCTTATCGTTTTTTCTTTTAATTTATTTTTAACTACTTAATTATTTTCGAGTATTTCTTTTTGTGCGATCTTAAGCAGAGCCACGAATCAAATGCCTTATGTCTGGTCTAGCACGACCCACGACGACTGTTTAGCTAGCAGTTCTCAAGAAAATGACGTAATAAAGTACGTGAATTCAATTTTGATGATTTTGGGTATTTATAGGTACCTACATATTAAATGCAGATGAAACACCACCAATTTAATTTGTATCCGTTTATTCTGCGCACATTAACGTCACATGTGAAATCATATTCGTTGACAAACCACCAAAAATGTAGGTTGAATAAACAAACGAATTCTTTGTATATGAAAACTATAGTACTATCATGGTGGAAGTCGAATGGGGCGACATCTAATTTACCTATGCAACCCTTACTCTTTTTTTTTGCGGAGAGCTTATGGAGGTTTTAAATGATATTTATTGTTATTTTTTGGATGCAATAATCCAAAAAATAGTCTACTCTTGCCCCTACCACCAATTTTCGACGCTTAAGGACTCCGCAAATCGAATTTTACACCTCACATTTTGCAGCGCCACCACCAGGACCTCTGCAACCCTAAAAAAAACTCGCCATGATAGTACTATAGTTTTCATATACAAAGACGAATTGCAACAGAGTTTATATTTTCTAATGGTAAAATAAATCAATTTATTCTATATTTGGATCTGTCAGTACAGATTTTTCTTTCTGTCAAATAAATAAACCTGATTGATTGAATCGTTGGAGTTAAAAGTCCGTAATACCTTCCGTCTTTTTGTTTAAATAAATCCGAAATTATGAATTAAACTCCAGCCTTATTTATTAGATTTCACCAATACTCGTTTCAACCTCGGCGTAGTTAAAACCAGTAGTAGCACTTACGCCACGTCGCCGTCGGTGAAATTCTTATTTATAAAATATTTTATGTCAAATATTTGCTAAAAAAAATTGACAAATCTAAAACTCTAGGGCAGTTAATGAATTTAAATCAGTCACAAAATTAAGAAAACTTTCCATTTTATCAAATTGTAAAACAAATTTCTTTAATTTTTTTTGATTTATACCATGTCAAAATGACATTTAGGTACTAAAACGGCTTTAAACCTCGTCAGTCTTATTTATTAACTCGTATTGTTAACTGCGTAAAGTTACTCCGACTTTACAACGCCTTTAATACTGAAAAGCTGATTTATAAAAAAAAAATAAACGAGTATTAGAGGCGGAGTAAGCTAAAACTGGTTCATACAAGTTTTAAAGCCATTTTTAAAGAACAAAGACTATAATAAAAAAAGTGAACAATATACATACTATCAAAATAGAGGGAAATGTATCCCGAAGCTGATAAACACGTAATACAGACATTTAATTCTTTACGCACCAATTATAGAAAAGAATTTTTTAAAAGTTCGGATTCTGAAAAAAGTAGTGCTGGTGTAGACGACATGTCTACTCTGCACAAGAAACCAAGTACCAGATTTCAACTAAATTATTAGATAAAATATTCAATCGTCTAGGGTGCCTATCCAATAATATTGTGCAAAATTTTGCAGAGTAATATTGAGCATCTAAGCCTCTTTAAAGGCTTAATATTATGTTTTCATTAAAGCCGAAATGAGGTAATTTCGCAAATTACGAAAAAAGCGTTCAAAAACTAAATACGCAATAAAGATGCCTGTATGTGAAAAATGTTTGGCAAATTGCGTTTAATTTATCACTTCAGACTGATTAAACAGATCAAACAGCTTTTTAGCACTCAGAGATCTCTAGCAGATGTTTTTTTTTCACCTTTTGTCACTTTTGGAGAAAAGTAAGTGAATGTAGTTAAGCCTTAAACATATCAAAATTAAAAGGAAAAAGTTACAAAAAAAAAAAGATTTACCCATTTGGTGAATAACTCTTGTGGTGAATATATTCAATTCATTGGAAATTTCCTATTATATTTCCACGATGACATAGGAAATAATAGTGCACATAAGTTATATGTATATTGGAAATATCACTGGTAGACCCTGTTCATAAGATATATTTATTCATAAATCGTAGGTGATTTCCATAGAATAGTGCAATTAAAAATATTTTAAAATAAATATCGATCTCTCTGTTTCTAAGTACATACAAAATTTGAAGAAAATATTAAATATTAATGCAAATGATTAAGTAAAATACTAATAATTTCACCGATTAAAACCAAAATGGAACTAGTCGTATTGTTTTTTAAACTATTCGTTGTTGTTTCTTATATGTTCTTGAATGTTGAAACAAAGATAAATTCTTTTATTGTAAACAAATACAATGAACCAAAACATGATATTTTTCAAATTGAAAATGCATATATTAAACATCGATTTAGACGTTCTTTAGTTAACAACAATAATTCATCGGATAATGTTTATGCGAAAGTAAGTACAATATTCAATTGCTATTTTAAATGCTATCAAGTTGTTAGCCATACATTAAAAATAAAAAAAAAACAATAAAAATAAAAATAAAAAATAGATATGTACATATATACCTACAGCTAGGTATACATGTTTTACCTTCCTATTATTAGTATTGATAGTGGCTATTTTAATCAATTTAAATAAAGAATAGGTATATTTTTTTTTAAATAATATAATCTACTTCTGTGCAATAAGTATTTTATTATTGCAGCTAGGGCTGACATCGTTAAATAATTTTTAATAAATTATACTTATTGACAAACAAGTTGAACAAACAAAAATTCCCCTTTATTAGTAAATATACTAATGTACGTATTTGAATATTAATTAAGTGCCTTATGTTCCATTCCTCGGTACCTCTAAGATGGTGTTTTTATGAATTGTTTACTTATGATTGTTGGCTTTTTCTTATTTTTATGTACTTCAAATTAATTAAAACAAAAATAATCGTTAAACAACCAGGCCAAGAACTACAGTACAAAAACAAAAAAAAAAAAATAGTAGGTACCATTACGAATTTGGTGAAAACGTTTTATTCACTGGAAAATGAAGAATCCAAAGATATGAAGATATTTTGCAATGAAAAGTGTACTTTAAGAGAAAAAGTTATAGGTAAATCAAATTTACATTTATAAAATCTAGGCATGATAAATGTGTTTTAAGGTAGTTTTTAGTGCTAAATCGAATATAACCAAGTCAACAAGGCTACTTTGAAAGGAGGAGTTCTAGACATTTTTATGTAAGGATGAATATGTTTTCAATATAAAATAAAAAAAATGAATTGTCAAAAACCAATAAAATATAACAGTGCCCCTGTTGAAACTTGACATTAATGTTTCATTTGTCATAAAAATCAATATTCAGAAAAACTCAAAAATAGTTATTGTAAGATGGTGTTTTTTGGAGACAGGTTAGAAATTTGGCTAAAAAATTTCTGACAAAAATGCTAATTTCATGAAACTTGGTAAGAATGAAAAGTAAAAAGAGTTTTTAAAAATCTTTCCATGAAAAATTATTAAGGCCCAAAAACAGTAAACCAGCTAAAACCACGATACTTAAAAAAACCATTCTGGACTTTTTTAAGTATAACAAAAATAATCATGTGTTATCAAAAACCACAATTAAAATAAAATAATTAAACAATACTACCGCAAAGATAAGCAGAATATTTGTTTTCTATGGCATTTTTCTGGTACAAAAAATAATCACAAATCGCTAAGAGATAAGTTAAGAAAAGTAGCTAAACTTTCGTAACCACAATAAATGTAAAGCTAATTCTGACTTATTTGTTGTTTCTTTGAACATTATTTTAACTTTAGAGTATATTGTTGAAATACTTGGAATATTTAAATTAAAATGGAAATATAATAGGGTGTCCCGTAATTAATGGTTTGTAAAACAAACTGATTTTGTTAAGCATACAAAAATTACTGTCAAAAATGTATTTTTACAAAATTCGCAAGCATTTGTTTTATTAGTTATAAAATTTTTTTTAATTGCTACCTGTAGATAATACGCAGGAAAGTATGCAGCTTGAATTATCTCGGCTCGCCCATTATTTGATCATGATTAACCTGACAAATTGCAGTTTTAAGAGAAATATAATAAGTATTATTTAAGAAATAACAGACTTAGAATAAAAAAAGACGTTTTTAAAAATTTACAAGCTTTTAAAAATAGAATCAAAAAGAATTAAATAAAACTTGTACGGGACTTGTATCCCATTTACGCACTCAAAATAATAATATGTTCTACTATAATAATTAATAGTTAAATTTTGATTGACTTTTCATGGTGGTTAAGGTTAAGTGGACTAATGAGCATGAACATATGCACTTCATGCTTATAATTCCCGTAAAATTCATTGCCACCAAGACACATATATGATAATTTTGATCATTTTTTTTCTTACAGGCAAATGAGCTCAATGACACTCATGGGCAGCTTATGGTGCATTGGTTGGGAGAAGGAACCGATGTAATGATTTGCCTAGCTCGAGATCAACCTGCAGAACCCGGTGATGAATCAAAGCATGCTGAAACAAATCCACCGAAAGTGTTTATCTCGTTTGATTATGGAGAAACATTTGAAGACAAAACGTATTTATTCAAAATTGCTGTCAATGACACATATGAAAAGTCCGCTAGCCTAGATCAGTTTCTTACCCATCCCAAGTTTGATACAATTATATTCACCGATACAAGAAATAAAGCCATCTTTAATTTTTCTCCGAAAACTGGGAAAGTCATACGCACTAATTTAGAATTTACACCTTCAGATATTTCATTTTATGAGAACGAACCAAATATTTTTCTAATATTAGATAAAAAAAATATCGAAAGAAATTTATATTTAACAACAGACGGCGGGAAGAGTTTTGATATATTACAAGAATATGTTAAATCATTCGCATGGTCAAGTGGGCCAGATGTTCCTTTGCTTTTATATGTGGAAAGAGGAGAACCATCAGGTACATTTAGTTGAGTTGTAAACTTTAAATACTAAATACTAAAATTCAAAATTTAGGTTCATCATCAATTCTTAATATTGACCCAATGAATTTTACAAAATCCGATGAGCGATTTAAATTTAATGTTCTGATTGAAAACGTCAATGAGTTTATTATAAAAAAAGACTTTATGTTTGCAACGCGAAAGGTAATAATCTTTTAATTTTCGAGGTCATTTATAATAATACATATATTGATTTTTAAGGATCGAAATTCTTTGGATTTATTGATTTCACATAAAAGAAAAAGTTTTGTAAAAGCAAATTTTCAAACTGGACTAGATATTAATGGAATGCATATTTGTGACGTGGAGGACAAGTACATAATGGTTTCTTTAGCTCACACGCATACAATGGCTCATTTGTATGTAGCCGAATATGATGAAGAACTTAATGTTGTGATATTTACGAAGAGCTTGGAGAACATACTAACATTCATACCCAATATTATATGGAAAACTGGATGGATTATGTAATACAAAATCAATTCCTTTGTTTTCAAAATCAGATTTTTATATTTATTTTTTAAACAGGCAAACAACCGATGAAGCTTTTTCTGATTTATACAAAGTCGAAGGAATGAAAGGCATTTATATTGCTTCTAAAATTAATCGATTATCTACTTCGCCTGGTTTGGAATCGTCTGTGGGACCTGAACACCTTGTATCGGTTATTACTTTTGATCACGGACACAATTGGCAGCCAATTGCTGCCCCATCTGTTGATGACGAAGGACAGCCAATAAATTGTACACAAGATTGTAGTCTACATCTGTCTCAAAAATTCAGTCAACTATATCCTGTTACAAGGTAGATAAATTATTAACAATTTTTTTTTTAAAAAAGGAAATATGCAATTCGTTAAACCAACAGTTTTTTAATCATACAGCATGTGTGTGCATAATATTTATAGCTGCTTTTTTTTGGTTTCTTCTATTTTTTTTGAAGATTAGAACAACTTTAGGAAATATTAATTAATCTTTCCATTTTTTAAGGTCAATAACAGTTATGAGCTCAAAATTAGCGCCTGGTATAATAATGGCATCCGGTGTTATCGGAAAATCTCTCAAAGGGCACCCTGGTGTATTTTTATCTCGTGATGGTGGACTCACCTGGAAACAAGTTTTAAAAGGTTATCATTTTTTTAACTTTGGTGACCATGGTGGAGTCTTAGTGGCAGTAAAATATTTCAAATCTAAAGGAGAAACCAGAAAAATCCTCTATTCAACAGATGAAGGAGAAACTTGGCAATCGCATACTTTTCATAGCAAAGACTTAAAAGTCTACGGGCTTATGACTGAGCCAAATTCAAATTCGACAATATTTACGCTTTTTGGATCAGAGAAACAAGAACATCGTTGGTTAATAGTTAAAGTGGATTTCCAAAAATCTTTTTCACGTAATTGCACAGACGCCGATTACAAATTCTGGACACCAAAATTCACGTTACCTGATGGAGATCTATGGTGCAAACTAGGCCAACAACTTTCATTACAAAAAAGAATTGCCCATGCAAATTGTTTGAATGGCATAAAATATCAACGGATCATAAAAACTGAAGTTTGCTCATGTTCAAAGCGTGATTTTGAATGTGATTACGGCTTTATCAAGCACTCGTCAATTAATGTATGCATTTTAGATAAGAAAATAACAACAGCTTTAGATCCGTACGAAATACCTAATAACTGTGATTCTGGCAGTTTTTATAACCGAAGCAGAGGATACAGAAAAATTGAAGATGATCAATGTGTTGGTGGTGTTGAAAATCGTTATTTACCACAAAAGGTACCGTGTCCCTTTGAAGAGCCAAACTATTTTCTGCTAGTAGCACAACGCGAGAATATATCGCGAGTTGATTTAAACACTCTGAAGGTCGAAAAACTTCCCATACATGACTTAAAAAATGTTATATCTATTGATTTCGATATGAAACACAATTGTGTATTTTATGCTGATATATTTTCGGATAAAATAGTACGACAATGCTTGAACGGTGTTACTGCTGAAGAAATCATTTTAGAGGAAAATTTAGCATCTGTGGAAGGAATGTCTTATGATTGGATATCTGAGATATTATTCTTCGTTGATGGAACTCGGGCTAAAATTGAAGCTGTGAAAGTCTCCAATGATTCGCTTTTGGGAATACGTACAACAATACTTGAGTCCCCAACTCTAATTAAGCCTCGAGGAATTGTTGTTCATCCGCTAGAGGGATACGTTTTCTGGACCGATTGGGGAAGTATTGATCCTTCACTATCACGAAGTAATCTTGATGGAACAGATGTCAAACAACTGTTTACCAAGCCGGCTGTAATTTGGCCAAATGGTGTAACTATTGATTACTTTGCTCAGCGTATATACTGGGTCGATGCTAGTAAAGATTATATTGGTAGCTCAGACTTGGATGGACAGCATTTTTTGAAAGTTTTACATCATGATCTAAGAGTGGCACATCCATTTGCAATAGCTGTGTTTAAAGATCAAATGTTTTGGGATGACTGGAAAATGAAGTCTATATTTTCTGCTGATAAAGATCATGGAATAATGATTAAACCAATAGCAAACGAAATGCAACATCTAATGGATCTTAAAGTTTTTGCTCATTCACTTCAATATGGAAGTAATCAGTGTGCTAATCATAATTGCTCGCATATTTGTGTAGGATTACCAAACAACAAACATGCTTGTCTCTGTCCAGATGGTTTAATTCATTCAAATCAAACAAATGCGTGCGTTTGTCCAGATGGCAAAGATAGTGCAACATGCCATATTAAGACTAATAATTGCGAAAATGGTTACTTTCAATGCAACAATACTGGCTTATGCATACCAGCTTTTTACACTTGCGACGGTGAGGATGATTGCGGAGATCATTCTGATGAGCGGAATTGTTCTAAAAAAGATTTTGGGCTTACAAAAACTTGTCCCATAAATATGTTTGCATGTGAATCTGATGGAAAATGTATCCCAGAATATAAAGTTTGTGATTTCGAAACGGACTGCGATGATGGCCATGATGAAAAAAATTGTCCCATTCCAGATTGTGATGCAAGTGAATTCCAGTGCAAGAATGGACAGTGTATAGATAATCGTCTAAAGTGCGATGGTGACAATGATTGCTTGGATGGGTCGGATGAACTGAATTGTCATTTCTTAATAAACCGAACCGAGCCATGTGGAGAGGACGATTTTCAGTGCAAACCAAATGGTGGGTGTATACCAAATTATTTCAAATGCGACAGGGTGGTCGATTGTCCCGATGGCTCAGATGAAAAGGGCTGCGAAAATAAAGAGTGTGATGATTGGCAGTTTAAATGTAAAAATAAAAAATGTATTCCAAAGAAATGGATTTGTGATGAAGACAAAGACTGTGAAACAGGCGAAGACGAATTAAATTGCACAAAAGAAGAGGAACCAAATTTGCAATCAAATAGTTTCCCATCAGTAAATTGTCATAATTGGATGTTCCAATGCTCAAACGCTAAATGTATTCCAATGTGGTGGAAATGCGATAGTGTAAATGATTGCGGTGACAACAGTGATGAACATGGTTGCCAAAATTCCAACAAACCTTTTGAGGTTGAATCTATTAACTCAAAAGGACCTCAAGGCAACAACAACAAAAAATGCACGTTCTCCGAGTTTGAGTGTGATTCTGGAAGTTGTATATCGAAAACTGACGTGTGTGATGGTACAAAAGATTGTATCAATGGCGAAGATGAGCTACACTGTCCTGAAAGTACTAGTGTATCTTGTCAAAAAGATCAATTCAGATGTGTTGCAGACAAAACTTGCTTACCTATAGTCAACTACTGTGATAAAGTAGTTCAGTGCTCAGACGAAAGTGACGAAAAAGGCTGCGATGATCACTACACTAATCCACCTTTACAAAATATTGCTTGCGGAGCTGCATTTTTCGAATGTGATGATACATGTGAACCTCTTTTCAAGAAATGTGATAATAAGCGAGATTGTTATGATGATAGCGATGAAGATAATTGTAAAAACTTTACTCGTGTATACCAAGTCAATGAATATAAAATTCCATTAACCAAAGTAACAGATACATCTATATTGCTTATATGGTCCTTATCATCGGCAGTTGGGAGTACAGCTAATATTAAATATTTGCCATCTAAAAGTGAGAAAAAGCTCAACAAGTGGACAAATGCAACTTCTTGGACTGAAAAGTCACATTATGTATTTTCGGATTTAAAACCAAATACTGAATATAACTTCACTGTATACACCAAAACAAATGAAGGTGCGGCACAGCCGCCGTATTTGTATGCTAATGCAAAAACTTTTGAAGGAAAACCTAGTGAGCCAACAAGCCTTTTGGTAAATTCATTCAATTCTTCACACGTTAAACTAACATGGAAGGAACCAAGTAATGTCAACGGTGAGCTAGATGGATATAACATATATTACAAATTGAAAGACAACACAAACGCAGAAGTGTATGATATGAAGACGAAAAATTCTAGTACATTGATTGATATTCGAAATTGGACAAATGGAACTTATGAATTCTGGGTAAGTAATATTTGAAATTTTTCCAATGGTACTGCATTGATTTTCAAATGTTGATTGTTAAAATTCATAAGGAAAAATATCTGTATTTTATAGGTCTTGTATCAAAAAAAAAAAAAAAAAAGTTTATCAAGTTTCATTTTTATCAAGTATCAATGCGTATAGAATCTGCTTACTTATTAGTTTGAAATATAACTGTGATTAACTTAAATCCTCCAATTGAGGGTTCTACAAATTAAATTATTATTATATTTGAAAAAAAAATGATTTTGTTATAAATTTTGATTTATCATTAAAAAATAATGCTAATGCAATTCTCCATAAATTTGGCAAGACCACAAGAAATCTTATGAAGAAGCGTGAAGCTTGAATTTTAATGTGTTTTTGAGCTCAAAATGTTTGATAAATTCAGTTTTCCCATACAAAACTACCTAGTTACTACCTAGTTCTCTGAAAACAGTCTTTTACTTTACTAAAAATGATTACGTTGTCAGTCTCGATTAATTTATAAACATTTTTTGAAGGCTGATCCCCGACTGCAGAAGCTAAATCTCAACATTTCTCATGCCAAAACTGAGTTTAAAAAATTGGTTTTGGAGTGTACAAATTCTCTTTGCTGATACTCAATTATTCTGCAATTTTAACATACCGTGGCAAAGTGAATCGAATAGTATATGCTAGGTGGACAAAATTTTTTTTTTTAGTAGAGGTCATTTTAAAACTTTTTTTATAAGATATTATTATTATAAATTATTAAACTGAAATTTACATAAATTAATCCACCAAATATTGGATTCGAATACCTTGATAAATCGATTAAAAATACTTTCACAAGTTTTCCCAAATGGAATTAATTGGTATTAAAAAAGCTACATTTTCAATCTTTTCAAAAATATAAGAATCATCACGTGGAGAGGCGTGGAGCTAATAGTTTTACAATAGGAAAGCTAAAAATTACGTTAATTTCTAGCTAAATTTACCTAGAAACACAAACAAAATTCTGATACATATCGTTTTTAAACCTATTAAATTTACCTCTCTCCATTATAAACCAAAAGCTAAAAGAATTAAAAGCACAACTGAGTAAAAATCAATCAATTTTTTTACATAGAATAGCTGATTTCTTACAACCTCCTATTTGTTATTGCGCTGGTCTTGAAAATATGTAGGACCATTTTTTTTTTACAAATCCAGCTTCCTCATTCTAGGTCTATTCGATTGATAATCCGAAAGAACAAAATATTTAGCAGATTCTTTTCAGAAGAAAAATTGGCATAAATCAAAAAGGTCACTAGGAATCTTGTCAAGTATGAAGGATGCCTTCATGAACTGTAAAGTAAAACGAACGCTCGATGACTTTTTCTTATTTATTTTATTACGGGTTTGCCTCTGCCCAACACTAAACAAATAAACATGTTTGGAAGCATTTAATAAATCTTTTTAATTATATCGTCCTTACCATGTACTTTTTATTTACAGATCACGGCTTCGAACAGAAGATTCGAATCATCATCTTCAAACATTGCAAAAATTGATCTGCAGCCACTGCACACAACTGCCGGCATTAAAAATCTTACGTATACAATAACCGATAATAATACTGCTATAATATTAAAATGGGACTCTGAACCACCTAGTCAAACATATTCTGTTAAAGCTTTTTTACCCGAACCATATCCTCATTTGTTGGGTAAAAAGACAAATTCGACTTCGATCAAATTTAGCAAATTGGCTCCGGGAGTTTTGTACACTTTCAAAGTTACGCCTTTAAATGGAAAAGAAATTCAATTCATTCATGTCGAACTTGAAGGAGATCAACTGCCGGAAGTAAAGAGCACTCGAACTGTCAACAATAATGACAATTCTATAAATATAAAATGGGAGAAAGTCATATTACCCACTGCAAATGTAACATATGGCATATATTATGGCACAACACTTCGTGAATATTTAGAAAGTAAATTTTGTGTGACACAAACATGTTTAACTTTTTTTTTTAAATTGCAATAATTTTATATATTTTCAGAACCTCGCCTTATAACCGGAAATACAAATGCTCTAATTAATGATCTAAAACCATGCTTATCATATTTAATAGGTGTAAATGTGTTTGGTCCGAACGGTCCAGGACCACTACCCAAAAAACCATTAAGTCTTAAAACCGAGGATGATTATAAGACACCTCCAAAGAATTTAACTGCTAAAATTAATGAACAAAAACGTGTTTTGTTTATTGAATGGGAACATAGTTGTCCATTTGCAAAACAATATCCACCGTATTTAATAACGATTACCGAAGAAACACATAACAAAACCTTCAATATTGAGCTAAAAAAGTTTTCACTGAGATCCGTCTCACATTATATTGTAGACATTCCTTATGGAGCGACCTATAACATTTCGGTGAGAAGAAGTACCCAGGATTCAGCGTATGCCTCAGTTGCAATCAAATCGATGCAATTAGAAAGTCCAAAGCAATTAAGAGTTTTGCAACAAAAAGATGGATCGTTTTCAGTTTACTGGAAACAAATACAAGCTCCGTACGATTTTGAGTAATTTAGCTATGAAAACTGATTTCTTGAATAAATTAATAATTTGTTTCATTTCAGATTCAAATACGAACTCGTAATATTCGATGGACTACTATCTAACTTCTCAAGTTCATCACCATCTACAATATTGAAAACCATTAAGACTTCATCACCTCCAATTATTGTTAACCAATCGGATGTACTAAAAGATGATTTATCTGGGAAAGTTTTAACATTCGGTGTCCGAACAGTCTCCAATCAAGGATACAATTCAGAAATATTTGAAACTGAGCATGTTGAATTTATACCAAGTTCAAAGTGGTACAAACAAGTTTCAACTTCATCTTACCTTTGGCTTGTACCAGTGTGTTTGATATTAACAACGATATTCTTTGTAATGGGACTTTATGTTACCAGACGCAACAAACGAGTGCGAACTTCATTTACTAGATTTGCTAATTCGCATTATGATCCAAAGACAGGTGCTACTCGAATTGACGATGGTGGCATTAATGATGTGAATACCTCCAACAATTATGATCATAATAGATTTTCCGATGATGATCCGCTTGTGCAAACTTAGACAGTAGTTTAATATTTCCTCTTAATCGTCGTATGTGTATTGTGTATAATGTAGATATATTATTTGTATTTTTATTCTGTTGTAATATGTTTAAATTAAGAAACTATAAAGGCTGAAACATACAACTTATTACTCATTTATTAAATGAAACATTTTCACCATCGCTTTGTGCCAAATAGCAGATCGAAAGTCCGATTGAGAGTTTTTATCGATTAAATGGTTTTGTTTGACAAAACAACCGAAGATCTAATTTTGTTGCTGAAAGACCGTAATTTTAAAATGTATTGCATTTGATTACCTCAAACATTAGCAAACAACCAATTTCGAAAGTTTTTGGAGGAAAAAACCTTTCTAACTGAAAGGGTACAAAATCTTTTCGAGATAAGAAGTTATTTTTTAGATGGATTAACTGAAAAAAAATTGTAATTGACATTTCATGTGTTTGACAAACTTTGATAGATTGCCTCTAATTCCTAGGCTGCTCTTGCAAATAAGGAAGAAAGTTCTGTTAAATCGCAGGATTTCAAATGACCAGCAGTAAATTGAATTATAAGATACAAAATTTTAATAATAAAATAATTTGTTTCCATATAAATTAAAATCAAAAGATTGAATGCATTTCTGCTAGCCTACTAGTCTTTGATTTTAGTTTTCTTTTTTAATGAAGAAAGTAAAATCCTTATCTAGGGACCACCCTATTATTTTTTTTTTACTTTTGTAATATATTATACATATGTTATGAATTAAACGTGTTAAATTCGAGTTTTTTAAGGCTAGTGCTTAATGTTTTGGCTTTGCTCATACTCATTACACTAGTCATAACAATAGTGATACAAAAACAACATTTAGTTTGAAAGACGTATCATTAATAAAACATTTCTATTGAGGAGGTAATGATCCACCAAAATCAACTCAATATTCGCCGAAGACAATGATTGCAACATGTTGTTAATCTTGGTCTGGGAAATCCTTTGTATAGTGTTTTTTTGTTGAGAAGCCAAAATTTAGCATAGAGAAAAAAAAACTTTTGCCGTTAACTTCTTTTTCTCCAGTCAAATGTTCGTATAAACAATTAGTTTGTTTTATCTAAATTTTGCATTTTAATTAACCTCGTTTTGTGTGTCCATTTTTGTTGTACCTTTTTTTGTGAATAAAAACAACATTTTTTCATCATCGCTGTAAATCCTTTTCTTGTTTTTTTTTTTTTACTTTTTCTATAGTGAATTAAATTGGGCTTTCCTTTAAATACACTCGCCAAATTAGGTTTCGGCATATAGAATACGAGGTTTCAGTATGGATCCTAATTCATTGATTTTTTTAAACTTCAAAAAATTTAAGGTTATTGAGGCTGTTTCTATTTTTTTTTCTGTTTTTAATATTGAACAATAAAATTATTTATTATTGACATACATATTTGTAACTTAAGTTTAGAATTTACTGATTTTGTACTCTGGTTCATCAGCGGATTTTTTAGTTTTTCGCTTTTGTATGATAGTCTATAAAAAAAATAAAAAAGATTTTGAAGAAAAACTTATTTCAAATTATAAAAAAACTTACTTGAATTTTTTGCCATTCCCTATCCAATTCAGCACGTTCATTTTTATCAGTTTTATTTTTCCTTGTTTTCCTTCCATCTTGCATTTTAACACCATATTGAAATGCAGCCTTTGGCAGAGCTTCCTTTGTACTCATATAATCAGAATATTCTTCTTGTGTATCAAAATCCCACCTGCCAATTGGACCTTTCTTATTGCCCAAATCCATTTTTGTGTAATCAACTTCATCATCTGAATCATCAATTGCATCATTCATTTCTTCTAAACCAGGATAACACTCCGCGTAGCCTTGGGGCTCGTTGGAAAATTTTGAAACCATCGACTTGGAGATTCTTTGTGGTATGAAAATGTTCTTTGGTGGAGATGATTCAGTTCCAACAATTTCTTCTTGAAAGTAATTTTTACCCTCGCGGCCCATGCCACCACTAAGAAATGACTTTTCTCCATTATTTTCTTCGTTCAGTGGTGATCGTGAACCTGGCAATGCTCTATTTCCGTCTTTAACTTGAGGATTGTAATCACCAATATCATCGTATATGTTATCATTTGTAAAGCTCTTTAAATTATCGCTGATTTCATTGAACAAAGGCTTGTCTTTGTCACGTTTGCGATTTTTCTTATTACGTCCGCCAGATCGCAAATAAGACAAAATTTGTGACAATTTGTTTATTACAATGTCATTTGTTGTTAATGTTTGTGTATCATCAAGATTTACCGGGACATCATACTTAGATCTAACCAAAGTTGTAGGAATATCGCTTTCGGCATTATCATCGTCTAAATCGATTATGTAAGCCATTCGACCTGGCATAAAATGTTCGTGTCTTATAATTTCCTTGGATTTAGCCGCAAGTATGGTGTTGTAAACATTTCTCCCGAGTACCGTATTAAATGTTGGATCATTTGAAAATTCTTTTTCTTCCAAACTAAGGGTTAGTTCCTTTTCTTCAAAAACTTTTTCTAATTCTTTCTCTTGTTCATCTTCTTTGTGCTGCAATTCAGAGCGTACTTTTTGTAGAAGGGCATAATCAAGACCCTTGACTAAATGTGTGTGTTCCATATCACCACCCAAAAACTTAGATTCTTGAATTATTCGACGTCTTCTTTCAGCTGCATCGATTCCAGACTTAACGTCAGGCGCCACAGCTCTGTATGCATTATTTCCATGGCCTGGCGTCTCGGCGTTTTGATAATCTGGATTGGCACCATCTCGACGCTCTCGAGCACGGTCACGATACTTTTCAGAGAGTTCGGCTAGCTTGTTATCTTCTTGTTTTTTTAAAGCTGCGTAGAAATGCTTTTTCTTTCTTCTGGCTTCGATACGGTCGGAACTAAGTGGGGCAGATGTTTTTTTAATTGGCTTTAATCCGGCTTCTCCTCTCACTGAGCCAACTGGTAAATTTGCTGGCGCTCCTGGACGAGGTGTAGCCAAAAGCTTACGAAAGTCATCGTTGGTTAGTTTTTGGGAAGGAGTCTCTGGAGGCTGTGTCATGATGCCTATGAAGAAATAAAATAAACACAATGACTCCGTGGTATCTAAATAATTAACTTTATCTAATGAAAACTTTGAGAAAGCTTGATGCAGACTTCGATCCAAAAACAATATAGCTGTGCCATGTTAGTTATTACACGTAATAAAAGAATCTATTTTATTTTACCAGCTCAAAATATAATTAGAGCCACCAATGAAGTGAACCTAACGCCTAATAACTTGTCCGAGTAACAATTTCCCGAACACGCATTATATAGAGATGAAATCTGTATCTTAATCAAAGCACTGAAAAACAACAAAGCTATTGGATTTGACGGTACTGCCGCAGAGCTCGAAAACTGACAGCTTTTCTGAATAGTGGAAAAAGGGAATACTTCAAAAACTAGTAATGCTGCTTACTCCCTCATAGGACAATTGATCCGTATTAAATGACAAGGGTGGAGAGAAAAGCTGAAATCGTTGTGTTAAAGATGAATTCGGCAAAAATGAAAAGGATGAGACTAGGAGCTTCATCTGGTCAAGTAGATATTGTTATATGTTCAATATCTTGTAAGTATTATCTCTACTGAGGGCGGAATTGGGCTAGATATTAACAGCCGTATCGTACTTCTTTATGTTCGCAAATACATAGATGTAACTCGGAAAGGCAGATAAGAAGGCCGACGTAGAAGCACTTGACGAAGAACGGTCAAAAAGGAATCAGAACAACTGCGGAAGAGTTGGAGAGAGCTTAAATACATTCCCAGGAACCGTACACGATATCGCGTAGTAGTGGAGTCCGGTAAAGTAAAACTAACCGACATAATAGGTCCGAGGACCTTAAATATACAACAAATTGCAATATTATTGGAAAGAAGAAATGATGAATACTCAAAAGAATAATGTAAATTATTTAAGATAAAACTTCTTTTACATAAAACTATTTTTGAATCTATAAAGATAAGTAAAATCCATTGAATAAGAAAAAAAAACTTCTTATTCAATGGTAAAATCACCTCTAAATAACTAAATTAAGCATAAATCTTTGAAATAAATACTAATTAATGTTGAAGCACATCAAAAAAAAATTTGCACTTTGTTATGACAATTGACAAATTAACTTGAAATTAGCACTAGGATAATAAACATTCCAATAAAATTTCTAACATGAGAGTACTTCCACAATCCAAATCCAAAAAAATATGAAAAAATAAATCAGTATTTAAATGGTCCCTAACAATATAGGGATATTTGAATACCATATATCCGGAACTAACGATCGAGTTGGATAAGGGTTGAATTTCCAAATGGAGTCGAGTTTATAGTTAAGTACTATTCACATTAGAGCGACCAACGAACCACGAATGAACGAACATTCGTCCATTTTGACATTTCATTCACATGGAATTTTTTTTACTCGTCGCGACCAACCACGAAGAAAACAAAAACAAGAGTAATTTGAGGTTAACACACGTGAACAATTCATTCGTTGTAGTGTGGTTGGTATGTGGAACGCGAATAGAGTATGACAATTCGTAACAAAAAATTGCAATTCGCGACGTACAATTTTATTTATCAAATTTCTCTGATTTTAACAGCTAATTTTATTATCTTAACATTTAAATAAATAAGGTTTCTATCATTTTTTTCTGGATATTATGCAGAATTTTGGTCTAGGAACGTTTTAAATCCAATTTGTTCGTTCATTCGTCGTTCGTTGGTCGCTCTCATGTGAAAAGTGCTTTAAATAGAAAAAGTTATGACGTGGATCTATTTATTCCATAAAAAAATACACATTCATAAAAATACCCAGTTCAATACTTTGAAAGTAAAGATAGCAGAGCAGCGATGGTTTTTTTAGTATTGTTTTTGAACAGAAAAATTGAATTAATTTTACGAAAAGCCATGAAAATTGAAATAAAAACAAATTCCATTTAATCATTAATCCAAAATTCCACAGAATGAAGGTACAATAATTCACCACAGAAGTAACGTCAAAATTTAATTTGGGATCAAATTCGGGGAAACTGAAACACCCAAATCATAATCCATTAACGACTGGAAAGCCTAGAAAGCACCTTAGCTACTATGGTTTCCAAATCCAATACGTCAGTTTTGTTTTTGTTTTGATTTTGTCAATTTTTTTTTTTATAAAAGTTTTTCCGCTACAGACGTGTAATAAAAATTGCTTTATGTATTTTATAAAAAATAATTCTCTATACTGATACAAATTTTAAATCTAAAATGTTTCGCAAAATAATAGTTGGAGTATCTGGTGGAGTTGATAGTGCGGTTAGTGCATACTTACTTAAAGAAAAAGGTAACACTTTAACTTAACCTTAATTGTTCCAACCCGAGGCTGGACATCTTTAGGAAAAAATGCTTTATTTTGTTTCATTTGGAGGTTCGAAAAAAGGTCGCGATAAAAAATTTAAGACCGAAATTGAGAACTCGGTCGGACTTCATTTTCAAAATTAAATAAGAACGCGGTCAAAAAAATAAATTAGACCGTTCGCTTTTTTCATTTTAGAAATGTTTTATTACCTCGATGTAATGATAACGATGTGATCAGATTTTATCTTCCGCTTTAAAAAATAGCAAGAGAATACGCAACCCTTTCGTGTCACATCATCACATTTACACTTTTAACACTAGCTCTGGCTAAAAAACACCTTAAAGATTAGCTTACCCGTGCTCGCGTTGCTTCGCGTGTTTATTATTTTTTTTTTTCAAATTTTCAAAAATGAATTTTGTCGAAAAAAATGGTCATAAAAATATTTGTCCAAGTGGAACGGAACAGTTTAGCGGTACGCGAATAAATTGTAAAACAATTTTTTTTTTAGGATTTTCTGTAATGGGAGTATTTATGCGAAATTGGGATGAATTAGACGAAACTGGTCGTTGTTCTGGAGAAATGGAACTAGCTGATGCAAATTATATTTGCAACAAAATTGGCATCGATTTAATTGAAGTTAATTTCGTGAAAGAGTACTGGAACAACGTATTTTCGTAAGTCTTAATTTATTTGTATTATTAATTATGAGGAAAAAATACAAAAACTTTTAGGCCGGTATTCACAGAGTGCTCATAAGTTAATGACACTCATAATTCATCATAATCCATAAATCATCCTTCATTAGCTCATGAAAAGGAAATTTGTATGAGCTCATGAGGGGGGGGGGATTTTTTGAGCTATGATTCTTAAAAACTTATGAGCAGTGAATACCAGCCTTTGAACTTTTTAATTGTTCAATTTACTGTAAATTTTTGTAAAATAAAAAACCATATAATTAGGAATTTTCTTGAAGATTATCAAAATGGACTGACACCTAATCCAGACATACTATGTAATAGATATATTAAATTTGATTACTTTTACAAATATGCATTGAAAAAACTAGAATTCGATGCCATTGCAATGGGTCATTATGCTAGATCATCTTTTGGTTCATATTTGGAAAACTATAAAGAAAATGAAGGCAAGTTCTTATTAATTTTTACTTTTCAAATATTTTAGACACTCATTTATTTTTATTTTTGCAGATGTTCAACTTCTTCAAGCCAAAGATTCATTTAAAGATCAAACATTTTTTCTATCAAACATTAAACAAGAAGCACTCCGAAAAACAATGTTCCCTATAGGAGATTTTACGAAAAGTGAAATCAAAGATATGGCGAAAAAAATTGGACTTGGCAAGGTTGCATCGAAGAAAGAAAGCACAGGAATTTGTTTTATCGGCAATAGGAATTTTAAGAACTTTATAAAAGAGGTAATTTAATGTTAGCTTTAATGAGAACAAGAGATGTTTTGGTAGGTCATCTGCAGTTTCTTGTCAAGCTTCCTCGACGTCTAGTTTGTTGTCTCTATTTCATCGGTGTGTATTTAATTTTTTTTTTTAAGAAATACGTCGCTGTACAGCTCGTATAGCTTTATGTGAAGCTGGTTAGGTCTAAAAAAAACTTACGCTTTAAATTCAAGTCTTTTCCGCGAATTGTGTTTTAATTGTGATGCCCTTAATAAGAAATTAAAATTTGTACTTACAGTATATTCATTCTAAGCCTGGAAACTTTATTGACATTGACACAGGAAAAGTTGTAGGACATCATGAGGGCTTTCATCAGTGGACAGTTGGGCAACGCTGTCGATTGCATTCATTTCTCAAACCATATTTTGTTGCCGCCAAAGATGAAATAACAAATTCCATTCTTGTTGCATATGGAACTGACCATCCTGCCCTGTATTCAAACATTGTCTATACAAAAAATCCATCCTGGATTTCCACAGACCCTCTAATAAAGCAGACCCAACTAAAATGTCAATTTCGATTTCAACATACCAAACCTTTAGTAAATTGTACGATAGAAAGAACGAGTGATAAAAGTAGTTTGATAGTGAGCTTAGACAAACCTCTACGCGCGCTAACACCAGGTCAGTATGCTGTATTTTATTTAGAAAATGAATGCTTAGGCTGTTCTAGAATTGTGACATCGCAACAGATGCAAAATAATTTCAAAGAATTTGCAAAAATGCAAATATGAAATGATAAAAAAAAGAAATTAAGAAAAAATGTAATATTTATACTTCTTAATTTATTTATAGTTTTTGTTTGTCCATTGTAAGAAAAATTAACGAAGCTTATAGTCAATTTTTTTATTGTTTACAATTATTAAATTATTACTATTCAAAGATAAATACAATTTCACCCTGATTTATAAAATGTTTTGTTTTGTATATTTTTGTACTTAATACAGGGGAGAAGATTATTTTTGTTTGTTTATTTTAAATCTAGATATACGATTGGTAATTTTATGATTATACATATGTTTAAAAATAAAATAAATACTACTTAAAAACAAAAGAAATATCGTTGTGAACATTGATTTTAGCTCAAAAGAACAATCAATGTGTCCATAAACCGAGTTAAGTCACTCTGTCGAATTTGTATTAATGATGGCTCAAAGAAATCTTGTCGTATTACAGACTTACTCTTTTGAGCTGCCTGTTCAAAGGCCTTGCCAAAAAAACTTTTTGGCGAATTCTCACGAACTGGCGGTATTCCGACTAAAAGACAAAGTCCACGCTCTGCGTCAATGGGAGAACTGACAATAAGTGGTAGTTCTGGAGCTCGACGACTTCTGGAAATCGAAACATATCCATTTAACACGAATTTCGCAAGCATTGTCAAACCATAAGGATACGAAAAGAAATTATTCTGTTCGTTTAAAACATAATAAAAGAATGGGCCAGCCGAATGCACTTGATGGGCTTCCAAGCAGCTTTGCACCTGACGGAATATAGCCGAAAGCAAGAGCTTAGCATTTTCAATTCCAGCATTGAGGATGGATTTGTGACTTTTGGATAAACCATCGAGTGTTTCAAGAAAACAATCTTCTGGAGTTTTGTCATGTTTAACAGATTCCAAAATGGCAAGCGAAGCATAGACATAATCAGCAGCCGAATAACGATTTCGATAACCATAATTTAGAGTGAAAGAACCATACACAATGTCGGGTATACCATACTTCTCGGCGAGTTTTTCGATCATTTGATGAAATTCTTGACGTAACGTGAGATCCATGGAGTTAAACATTTGTTTCGCATGCGTTAATGGTAGACCCATTTCTACAAGCAGTTCGTGAAGTTTTTTTTCACCTCTCAAAGTCCAGAGTTTAAGTTTACAGGAGCAGTACATTGAATGTCTAACGAAAAATAACAAAAATTTTTATTAAAAATAGTATTATTAATTTTTTTAGAGCTTTTACCTCATTGATTCTGTTACCGACCAATGTCGATATAGGGCCAAATGCAAATCATTTTCAAATGTAATTTTAGATGCACTGTGTGTTTGTGTCGATTGGCCGCTGGATTTTGTAGTCAGTCTTGAAACATGACTTTGAATGTTATCGATCTCTAGTATATAAGTTGAGCTTTCTATTTTGCCCAAAATCAGTTGCTCAGTTGTTCCAACAATAGCCCACCATAAAAGATCTACAGTATCTTTCGTTAGTTTCCATGCTAATTCAAAGAGTACTACAGCAGAACTTCTTCCATAATAACTATATTGAGAATAGTCAAACATTATGCGGTCCCTTTCGTTTTCCCATGTTCTACGTTCACGTTGCTTGATAATTCGATTTTCATGTTTCTCCATTCGCGTAGTACCTTCTTCATTGTTGCCGTCATCATCATCATCTGCACTGTCCTCGTCATCTGATTCACGAAAAATTGCTTCGAATGAAGGTATGGATTCTTCAGCAGCTGGATCACCAAGTATGCACACCTGAGGGATTTAAAAAATATATTAACTAATGTGAGTAGTGACTCAACGAAGGAAAAGTGACTACAAAATATCATGATTTTTAGTTATCAATAATCTTTAAAGTCATAGGTATGTATGTATAACATACTTAAATTGACAGTCAGCTCAGAGGAAGGGATTTCAGTACCAAATAAAATCAAATTAAATTTCGTACAAAAAAGTATTTCATAAATTCAGTAAGAGAAATATTGAAAAAGACACGGGATGTTGAAATTAAAAAAAAACGGCTGGATTGAAAAAATTTGCTCCTTCGTTGCCGAACTTCAGAGTAAAAAAGACAAAAAAGTAGGTTGAGCTGAAAACTGAAGATGCGATTTGATGTAATTATTTGAAAAACAAACAAACAAATCGTTTTCAAAAACTTATTCATTTATTATTAAATTTCTTAAACGTTTTCAGATAAGAAAGGTATCTCAGTTTTTAATATTTAATAAAATGCTTAATTTCAAAAATAATATCCACCCGCTTTCAAATATTGATTAATAAATTGTATTATTAGTATCCAAACAGTATTAACCACTAGAAGTTACTACTATTTCAAAATGTTAAAGGCCACGTAGCAGGAAATATATTATTAACAGTTTTACTCTTATATATCATATTTGATAACCAAAACTAATTTATTTTTCAAACAAAAAACCAGTTTTCTTTCATGAAAAAATTGCCTAAAAAGTTAATTTTCATAAACCCTTAAAAAAATGGAAAACGTTTAAGTAAAAAAAAATCCATTAGTAAATCCTTATTTCTTATAAAAAAAGGTATAGGTATTTACATACATAGGGTAAGGCTGATATAGATTACATATTAATAATTCAATATTTTTTTTAAGATGTGCTTATGTTTCCTTCTGATTTAGTGGGATATTTTTTGGTAATTCAGATTTTGATTATTAAAATTACAAGCTCTTTCTAATCTGTGAATTGAAACAAATTTAATTGACTTGAGGTTTGTGAATTGCAGAGGGTTTGTATATATTTAATATACAGGTTTGTATATATTTAATACACAACAATCGATTGTTGATACAAATAGTCCCGTATCTCCTGCATACATGTGTCATTTTGGACCAAAATTGGCTTCAATGTTTTCATATTAATTGCGTTAAATAAACCCAATAATACAGATGCAAAAAAATGTTACAAATATATAATTTTATGTATGAAATATTATACATGGGGCGTATTGACATCATAATAAAGTTAGCATAAGTCCATGGATGAATTCCAAAACCAAATTTCCTCTTTTTTTACAGCTGTTACGTAAAAAACGTCTTTTATGTTGAATCTTACTAAACAATAATATTTTTTTCTGAAAAAAATAATGCATGGTATAGTGAAGGCGAATTTTGTTCGTGTATCAAAAATGCACGTAGGTGGCATGAGAAAAAACTTATCGTTATGTAGAAAAACTAATATGCGTACAGATGCTTTTTAATCAATTTGTATGGGGACAGTAATGTTGTAAGGATTGTATTGTTAGGACCTCTTTCATACAATTTTTGATCGGAGGACAAAAATCCGGTTCTATGGCAGGTACCGTTAATAACGTTTTTTAAAAAAAATATTTTTTGACCAAAAAATTTTAGTTTCTTACAAAAACCCTCAGAATAAAATTAAATCTAAATCGGTTAAGCCGTTTTTGAGACAAATACGTTTTTTTCGTAAAGGTTATATGACAGGTATCCTTTGTTTGGACCTTCGAAAATGCAATTTCGCCTCTAGGTAATCATCAAAAAACCTTGACTTCGAAGCTTGAAGAAAATCGCTTCAGTGATCTAGGCTGTAGGTCGAGGTACAAACACGCAGACCAACAGGCAAACAGAATTGCCGGGCCCGCGTTCTCGCGAGTTCGTTTTTTTTTACGAATCCAAAACTTGCCCTAGGAGTTCTATACGGGCTTTAAATTAACTCGTTCTCGGGCAAATTTTAAGCAGATGTTTGAATTAAATTGAAATTTAATTTATACACCATGATAATATTAGCAAGACATTTTTTTTGAAATTCTGTGTTCCATGAACGGTTAGAGCAACTTCAACTAGTTAAGATAGTTCTCTATCATTGGCTCTGTTTGGCTTTAAGTAACTCAACACTTTTGCACTTCTACCTCATTGACAGACGATTGTCAAGATCTCGGTTGGGAATACAACACTTTCACTGCAGGATTTTTTTATGAATTTGGATCAGTTTGTTAGATGTAGCCCTTACTTAAGGTAATATACTTATCTTAAATATTGCTCCTAAAATATTTTATTTTATTTCTTTTTGTTTAGATGACGTTTTTTGGAAAATGTGGTAAGTTTTTCTTTATCTCGAAAATTGGGAACTTCAGTGATCGCCAAAGCTTTAGAAATTTATTGGTTATGGATATAAATTAACCGAATGCTCCGGAGTGCTATCGGAACAGCAGCATTTTTCACTATCATAATACGGGTTTCTAAATCTTCGATTAAGATGTAGGTACATTATGTCTCGATCAAAAATAAATAAAAATCAGATTAAACTTGTAAACTAAGATGATCTTTGCTAGTTATAGGTAACGTAGTTGGTTAACTTTAGTTTTTTTTTAGCTTAGATTATACCTATTCGATCGTTTCTATCAATACAAAATTTTAATATTCTGCACAATTAATAGTTGTGTAGCTCTGTTGGAAATAAAAAGTACACAAAATAATGTCGTTTTCAATTGACAATCCGGAATTCTGTTTTTGCTTCTGATTTCAAATCCAGAACAGAAATTCTCTTCTTTTTCAGAATTAGAATTGTCATTTTTGCCCAATTGAACGCATTCAGTATGCTTTTTTCTGCTTCCAGATTGAAAATTGAAAACGCCATAAGACAATGGCAAGGTCACCAGCCACCATTTCTATTAGGGAATTATATTCTTATTACCGTGTATGCAGTTGTTATCAATAAAGTTTATCCATGTTACTAAATAATAACTAGTACTCACCTGTTTATCACTATAAATATTGCAAACATCCAGCGGCCTATGCGAATCACAAACAAAGAAAACAACTTCTTCATCAGGTTGCAGAAGATCTACAATATCAACACAACCGCCACAATTAATTAATATCACGTATTTTACATCATCTCGATTTTCGGTGTAGGCTCTTTGCATTCCAGCCATACCCATGATCGGCACAACCGAATACAGCATATGATCGTACTTAAACAAGGATTGTAGGATTTTGCTGGCACAGATGCCATCGATGTCATAGTTCACGATGATTAAAATTCTTTTACCCACAAGAATATTGTAGAACTCGAGTTTTAAATCTTGCACAAACATTTTGATACTTTATAGGAAACACTAATTTATAGTTATATTTGCAAAAAAATGTTGAATCCTTGAGGTTAACAATAATTATTTATGCATTGACCAATCCGACCCGCGTTGGGGTTCATTCTTTTTTGATTAACAAGTAAAAATATTAATGTATTGATTGTATTTATTTATTTTGATGGTTAACACTGTTAACGGACTAAACATAAAAACGAAAGTAATTTATTAAAGAAAAAACTTAAAATATTTTAACAAAAAAACTTAGATTTAAAGGTTTTCAAAATGCGACCTGTGAAAAACTTTTAAAATGTCAAAGGCATGGCGCCATAAATGAAATTGCAAGTTCACAATGATATATTCACAATGGGTGTTAGATAAAAATTTAACGTTTTGTTTTCGCTACATGAAGCCTTAACTACATTTACTTAGTTTCCGCTAAAAGTGACAAAAAGTGCAAAAGTGAAAAACTTAAGCCTTTTAACTACATTCAACAAAAGTACAAACGTGAAAAAATTGTGTGTCCTTCTTCAACCTTCTACAAAATTCTATCTCTTATCTCAAGTTTCAAGATGGTCTGTTCTTATTAGGCCAAATTACGTAATTTCACTCGTTATAATTTCCACATTAGCTCCGAAATTATCTCATTTTTCATATAAACTCACTTTTCCAAATGAGATAATTGCTACCAAGTTTGCACCAAATTATCTCTAAAATTCGTATTCTGTCAACATAAATTTGGATTCGATTGAAAACTATCCCTATAAGACAGAAAGACAAAACAACAATGACGTGTGAAACGAAATTGTCTCATTTGTAAGGTGAATGCGGTTTTCGTAATTTGCAAAGTTACCTCATTTCGGCTCTAATGAAAACATGTATTAAAATAACGTTTGTTTTATACAAAATACGTCAATTTAAAATTTAAAAAGCCCTTTGAATATTAGGGGTATTCATGCAACGGTGGAAAACTCGGATAAACCTCAGAAACCAGATAATTTTATCTCCGCAGAAACGAGCTGTCAAAATTTGTATGGGAAAAATATTCTGCAAACCAGATAAATTTATCTCACAGAATTGATGCAGAAAGCGAAGAAATAAACCTCATAAAGTTTCGAGAAGTAATTTGCGACGTTTAGTTGTGACAGCTGATTATTTCTCACATTTATGCAAGAATTTTTATAGGGTGCTCATCCAAACGTAAAGCGGAAAATTATATTTTTCTGCAAAGCGGAAAATTATCTCGTTGCATGAATACCCTTACTATTTCAACCAAAAATAGGAATAAATCATACAAAACAAAAAAAATTGAGAGCAAACAAATTTCAGCTCTTCATAGAATACTATCCTGACTGCTCGGGAAGCTACTTTTCGTTGGTTTTTGACATTAGCTTCCCACAGCGTCAGTTTATTGTGGTTGGGCCTTCATGGAATGAGTTTAACCGTTCAACCATTGTGAACCTCAGCCCGTTTTGACAGTTCACAAAATCTTTTATCTTGTCTTGTTGTATATTTGTTTATGAATTTGTGAAATGTGAATTTTTCTTCGAAGAAACGAAAAAAAATTGATAAAACATCTGTAACAAGTTTTTTTTTTAAACCTTTTTAAACAAAAAAAAAAAATAAATTGCATATTAATTCGTTAATCTAAAGCTATAATCATGGGTATATATGACACAGTGATGCAAGAAAAACCTCCTGTTGTACTTGATATAGGAATTGCTTACACCAAGTAAGGCAAATTTTAGCACAAAAATGATGTCATTTCATTTATTTTATACAAAAACAAATTCTAGGATCGGATTTGCCGGAGAAGCCCATCCCAGATTTATAATACCAACCGAGAGTTATTTGTCATCCACTGGCAACATCTGTAAACTTTTCAACTACTCATCTCATACCGAATTATATGATCACACGGTTGACTTTCTCCAAACTGTGTTCTTTAAGTAGATACGTATACGATAGTGTTCAATAATATCCTAACTGATTATTATTCCAGGCATGTTTTAGTAAGTCCCAAGGACAGGAAAGTTGTTATCGTAGAAAATATTTTTGGAGAAACCATCATCCGTGAGACTATAGCTAAGGTATTGTTCAAACACTTTGAAGTTTCGTCCATTCTCTTTGTGCCCACACACTTGATTGCCTTGTCAACACTAGCAGTAACGTCGGGAGTAGTAGTCGACATGGGCTACAATGAGGCAACAGTTGTGCCGGTCTTTAGCGGTGTCCAAATTCTTAAAGCATTTCAAGACCAAGCGTTTGGAGCAAAATCTATTCATCATGAAATTAAGCGCCAATTAGTAGAAGCTGGTATCAATTCTTCTCTCTTAACTGAATCAATTTTAGAAGACATCAAAGTTCGTACATGTTTTGTCACAACTTCTGAAAGAGCCAAGCAATATAGAGACGGTTTGCCTATTACACCTCCACCAGATCTAGAATATTCCATAAAAGAAAAAGAGATTATTACGATTCCGGGTTCGGTTCGGGAAACTGCATACGAAATTATGTTTTCCGAAGACAATGAACAATCCAGTTTGCCGTATTTGATATTGGACTCAATTCTTAAGTGTCCTGTGGACGTAAGGACTGTTCTGGGTGAAAACATTTTTCTTATTGGTGGAACAGCGATTATGATGGGGTTATTATCACGTTTGAAAACCGAGTTAAATTTACTGCTGAGTAATAATAATCGTTATAAAGATAAACTATTTTTCAAAAGCGTTAAATTTCACACGGCCATTGGGAGACCAAACTTTGCCGCTTGGCTTGGAGGATCTATCTGTGGGGCAACTGAATTTGTGGGAACGAGATCTCTTACAAAAGAAACTTACGCAAAGTGTGGTCATGTGCCTGATTGGGTTAATTTGGATGATAATAGATCGCAAGATTCTGTTTAGCAACATAAGACATTTTAAATGAGAATTATTTTGGTTATTTATTCAATATATTATACATAAATTACTTAACACGTATTGAATTTAAAAAAAAAGATGAAATGATTTTACTTTTTGCTCGCCCAATCAATTACACTGGTCAGTAATTTCGTTTTTACATTTAAAAACGATGTATTTACTACTTTTTGGAGTTATTGCAAGGCGGGCTAATTTCTGAAAGCACAATTTTATTTCTTAAAAATCAATTTTAATCTAATTAAAAATTCCGAGCAATCCGTAGTTTAATGTTGGCCTTGATTTTTTCATACAAAATTTAAAGAAAAAAAAAATGTAACAAAAGATTTCTCGGAAGGTAAGGAGGAATTGAAAAAAATTTAATTGAATTTTGAAGAAGATTAGTGCTGGGAAGCATTGTTATTGTAGTTATAATTACATTACAATAAAATAATTTAAAAATATAATGTAACAAACCTAGCTGCACGTTCGAGAACTTTTTTGAATTAAGTTCACTTCATGAGAAAGTATGTATTTGGCTCAGCACGGAAGAACGTTTAGGAAATGGTATTGCAAAATTTCTTATTTTCTGTTTCAAAACTCCAAAAAATATTTTTTCGAAAATTATGTTATGCGATATTATTAAGATAATAAAGGATCGCTTTTGCTATTATTAGTCGCAGACCGTCAAACCGTTTATGAGAAAATCGAAAACCAAAAATTCGGTTGTATGGAAGGTACCGTTAATATCGATTTCTTGCAAAATATTTTTTGATCTAATAATTTTGTTGTCTTAACAGATCTCATAGAAAAATTGAACCAAAATCGTCAGAGTGGTTAAACAAACCGAGATAAACAAGTTTTGTCTTAACCTTAATATGGTAGGAGCAAAAATAATCATTTCGCCCCAGAAGCGAAAGTTTGAAGAAAAAGGTTCAATAGTTTAGGCTGTATGTCGAGATCCAGATCCTTTTTCAATAATTTTTAAAAAAAAATATATTGGGCTTTCAGAAACAAAATTTTCCTAGTATTAATTTAAATCTACAAAAATTGGGACTTGGGATGTCGAGAATATATTTACTTGAGCAGAAGTGGAAGTTCCAAGGCTGATCCTTTTTTATTTTGCCGTATTGGTCCAACGATTTCTGTTTATCTCTACAAGGTTTTAATCGATATTTACTGATATTTTTTGGATGCAATAATCCAAAAAAATAGTCTCCTCTTGTTCCTACCACCAATTTCCGACGCTAAAGACTCCCAAAATCGAATTTTACACCTCACATTTTGCAGCGCCACCACAAGGGTCTGGGCAACATTCAAAAAAACTCGCTATGATAGTACTATAGTTTTCATATACAAAGCAAGATCTCATATATTGCGAATCCGGAAAAAGGCTGAATTCATGTTTTTATTTACTGTCTCATCTCTGAATGTTGCCATTCAATAAGTTCTTATATTTTAGCAATTTAGCTCATCTAGCTCTCGCGTAACATCCCCAGTATTTTTCGAACACAAATGTCAAAAAAATGTTTTTTCTGTCATTAATTTTTATTGCGTACACTTTCTCTCTTTTTACTTGATAAGTTGAGCTTTGTTTATTGTTTTCGTAAATAAACCTATTTCTACAATTTATCCTGTTAAAATAATAAACGACAGTAAGTAATACAACATCATTATTTAATTGTTTCATATTATTTGTTTTCTAAATAATCAATAGACATGGATATAATGGATATACAAGCTGTCGAATCTAAACTGAGCGACGTAACCGTGACACCAATTCCTCGTTCACAAGTACAAAATTTCTACAATTTCCAACAGCAGCGAGAGCAACGCGATCAAACGCCACAAATTCAAATTTCAGCAATTCATCATGTTCCGCAAATTCCACTTCCACCCAAACCAGTGTCACCAGCCATAATAACCACGCAAACATCTGCAAATATAACAACTCCCATGACTTCGGCCGCAAATATTCCATCGAATCTCACAAACTTGCACGGCTTGACAAAATACGCACAGCTATTGGCAGTTATTGAAGAAATGGGTCGAGACATTCGACCCACCTATACAGGCTCTCGAAGCTCGACCGAGAGACTAAAGCGCGGAATCGTCCACGCCCGGATATTGGTCCGTGAATGCTTAATGGAAACCGAACGTTCTGCAAGACAATGAATCCATTCTATAAGCGTACTTTTCGCCTTCCCTATCTCGTTAAGGAATACATTTACTAAATGACAAACAAAATTAATAATTATTCTTCATTTTGATTTTGCATTCAAATACAATAGAACAAAGCAAAAATGTACCTATTTTATAAACTGTTAAACAACATAGTAACATTTGTATACCAAAAACAAAACAAATTAAATGCGACACAAACAAGGAGCAAAACAAAAAAAAAATAAACAATAAGCTCAGGTTTTTTATAGCAAAAATAAAAACTAATATTTTATTCAAATTGTAATAACTTTATAATAAAGTCACTTAGATTCTAGAGATTATTATAAACAATAAAAAATAAAATTATTTGTAATATGAATTTGAAAATTGGTACCTACTACTATAAAAAGTTTGTGTATAAAACAAGTGCAAGACCGTCGATGTTTTTTGAACAAAAACTATTCATTCGAAAAAAAATTGCTTATTTTGGTATTTTAATAACAATAAAACCAATTTTGTTTTGTATTATACAGAACATTTTTAAAATTTTTTATTAGATTGTGTCCTTGCCTTTTGTAACTACTAAGCAAAACAACCATATGCAACGCATTGATTACATATATATATGCACCTTTCGCAATGATAAATAAATATAATGTGTTTCAACTAACACTAAGAGTAAGATAACTGTGGCGCCAAGAAATTATACCAGTTTTTTGTAAAACACTTGAATACAAAAATTTTTTACTATTGGAAGGGGGCCTTTTTCACCCTTGTAGGCAGGAAAGTTGATTTCATGGAAAAAACGACTAAAAATGAAAAAATAACGGTAACACCTACCTTTTTTCAAAGCCAATACTCTATTCTATTAGGTAGTTTTTGAATTAAGTAAAATCTATGCATAGTTTTGAACTCAAAATATGAGAAAAAAAATAACTTTTTCGCAAAAAATCCATCCAAGTGCTTCTGCCGTCCCTCCTGTTGAATTTATCGTTATAACCATTGACATTTTTGTAGAATGTAGATTGGGGCAGTAATTTAGTACAGTGTTTTTTGATATTTTGAAATTCTCCATCATCTTTTGCATTTAAAAGAAAAAAAAAAAACAAAATTGAAATTATCTTTCATTCAACTTTTTCATATTGAAGGCGTAGCCGTGGGCCATCGTTTTTGTACACAATATACCCACAAGTTTCACTTAATGTAATTTTAAGACCTTAAACTTGAAGATCCAACGAGCAGAATCAAAATTATGATTTATTTAATTAATTAATATCAATTTTTATCCGTTATCTCCCTTAAATCCATAATGTCAAAGTCCTGGCTATAAAAACAAACTTTTTCAGATAAAATTTGTTTATAATTAGTAAGTGATATAATAGTAACAGGAAAATCATATCAATAAACCAGAAACAGAAATAGCGGTGACCTATGTTATGCATCTTTGTTGCTTACGATATTAAAGATACTATATGGCAAGGATTGCACTCGTAATTTTTAGTATTGTTATGATCAACCTTGAAATACTACAATAATAGGCTGGACGTGAAAAGAGAGCCTTGCATTCTTTTTTATATTGCTGTCACTTCTGCCCGTTCAGATAAACCATAAATGAGTGGGTGCAGGGAAAAATTGTTTCTTCTTATTCTGTCTGTATGGAATCTAACTAAACGGCTAGATTCTGTCGTAAACGTATTACAATTTTAACATCGTTGGGCAGAGGGAACCACATTGCGACACTTTTTACTTGGTAATTTTCCTTTCAGATTGATGCTCACTTATGTACATATAACTATCACATAAATATATTATATACATTATGTATGTTTTTACTTTTTTGGTCCATGTGTTAGAAAACTGTTTTAAAACATAAATAAACTATTTCAAAATATTGCATCATTAATGACAATTATTAGGATTTGTGTCTTCTTTTTTTTTAATTTTTAGCCTGATTTTATAAGTTCAGTCTTCATCAGACATAAAAAAATAGAAATATATGTATTAACAGCGAAAATGAATTTTCGAAAAACAGCACATTAAATTCATTTATTCTTTATTCTAGATTCTTCAAAATCAAAAGACACTTCGAATACATCCAACCTCGCACCTACCCCAAATCCTATAGGCTACCTATGTATGTAGGGTGGGTTGCTCATCCCCCGTCCATACCTCACCGTTCATTTTTGCAATTGTTTACCTCTAAAAGAAAATAATACTGAAAAATAAAATGAATGAAATAATTTCCTAATTTTCAGTTTTAATTATAGTATAAGAGTTATTTCATTTTTAACACAATTCGAATATTAGTTTTAATTATTAGACATCCAGGATTAACTGTGGCTAACGGTTCGAAAAGAAAAAATGTAAGACTGTGAGCCCTGTCTTGGCAAGTGTTGAAAATAGCTGGCAATACCCAACGTGTATGGCACCACTTCCTTAAACGTATACCTATAATTGTAACTTGGTATCATTATTACTTTTTATATTATACCTACCATTATACCAAATGTAAATGTATAAACTCCATTTCTTCATTGTTCATTCGCAAATAAATTTTATCAGGTTATGGGCCCAGGATTTGCTCTCCGTTAAAAAAAAAATTAAATTAGTTTTGTGAGAATTTAAAGTAAAGAAAAGAAAAATAAAATATTTTATGATGAATCATTTTCAAATAGAAAAGTTAGATGATTCTAATTATGATGTGTGGTGCATTCAAATGAAGAGCGTCCTGATTCATGGTGGCCTGTGGCGAATCGCAAATGGTGAAATTAAAAAGGAATCCATTACAGATGCTGCTGAAATTGAAAAATTCGATTCCGATGACCAGAAGGCTCTTGCAAATATAATATTGAGCGTAAAGCCTGCTCAATTGGGTTATATAAAAAACGCAAAGTCTTCATTTGAAGCGTGGACAAAATTAGTAGAAACCTTTGCGCCAAAAGGTCCCATACAAAAAGTGTGCTTATACAAACGTTTACTTAGTCTCCGTTTGGTTGAAGGGGCGAATATGGTTCAACATTTGAACTCGTTCATTGAGGTGACTGAAAAGTTGACTGAGTCTGGTATAGAACTGCAAGATGAGCTCCTTGTTATTATGTTGCTATCCAGTTTGTCCAAAGATTTTGAGAACTTTGTAATTGCAATGGAAACTCGAGACTCATTGCCCACATTCAGTTTTCTCAAGCAAAAACTTCTCGAAGAAGCAGAGAGAAGAAAAGAAAACGAACAAGGAGATGCACACGAACAAGCATATGTTGCACGCACATTCAAGAAACCGCATGGGAAGAAGAAACAAAACAACAAAAAATCCTTCACCGGCAAATGCTTCAACTGTGGTGTGGTTGGTCATCGTTCCAGCGACTGTGAGAAGGAAAAGAAAACATTCACACGCACACAACAGGCATTGACTATGATCGCGGCAGCAGAAACAAGACCACGAAACGATGCATGGTATATAGACAGCGGTGCGACAGCTCATATGTGCAACGACAAGAAGCGGTTTGTAAATTTTCAACAACACAACGAAATGATTGGTTTGGCGGGAAATAAATCAATTGTTGCAGAGGGAAAAGGTGATGTACCTTTCCAATATAAAAATATAGATTTGTTGTTTCAAAATGTTCTATATTCCGCAGAGCTTCAGGCGAATTTTCTTTCTGTGAGCAGAATGGTTGACAAAGGCCTTACAGTCCAATTCAAAAAAGAACGTGCTATGGTTTGTCGTGGAAATGGTTCTGTGATTCTCCATGCCAAGAAGAAAGATGGTTTGTTTGCTGTTGATGAAGGTGTCGAGCAAAAGGTTTTCGCCTTGCAAAATACAGGTGATTTGTGGCACAACAGATTTGGTCACCTTAATTACAAGTCTCTTCAAAAATTGTCTGTAAAGGGAATGGTTAAAGGATTGAATTCAGCTGCCAATAAAGATGTAGGGTGTAAAACATGCATGCTGAGTAAGATACATTCATTGCCATTTCCTAAGGAGCCAGAACATCGATCAAAGAAACTGCTAGAGCTCGTCCATTCAGATGTTTGTGGACCATTTGATGTAGAATCTTTAAGTGGCTCGAGGTATTTCATTACATTCATAGACGATATGTCTAGAAAGATCTATGTGTACTTCATGAAAGCAAAAAGTGAAGCTTTAAGTAAATTCAAGCTCTTTAAACTTATGGTTGAACGACAAACAGATTGCAAAATTAAAATGCTTCGAACAGACAACGGCAAGGAGTATCTGAATTATGAGTTTAATGAATTTCTGCAAAAGAATGGAATTCATAGACAGCTCACCGTCGTCTACACACCACAACAGAATGGGGTGTCCGAGCGTGCCAATAGAACGCTGGTTGAGATGGCACGGTCCATGTTAGTTCACTCTGGTGCTGAAAAGAGTTTGTGGGCAGAGGCTGTGATGACTGCGGCCTACATCAGGAACAGGTGCCCAACTAATATATTGGAAAATAAAACTCCCTTTGAAGTATGGTTTGGCAAGAAACCAAATGTAAAACATCTTCGTACGTTCGGTTGTGAAACTGTGAGCATGAAGAAACCAAAAGACAATAAATTCGAGGCAAGAGGTGAAACTTATATCATGATCGGATACTCTACTGTTTCGAAAGCATATCGTCTTTTTGATAAAAGTACCAAGAAAGTGGTGGAGCGACGAGACGTCATTTTCGATGAGAAGAGATTCGACGGCAATGACAGAAATGGTGCTAGCGGTGGCAGCAACAACAACAACAACGTTAATAAAAACAACAACATCAGTAGTAAGAAGCCAGATGACTATAATTGGTTTCATATCGATGATGAAGCTGACGTGAAAGAGGTAGAGATACATCCTGCGACGAAAAAGCCTACAGAAAATACTGCCGATGATGAAGACGGGTATGATACAGCTGATGGTGAAAGCGATGTTGAAGAAGATGTGGCAGAAAATGTTGACGGTGCTGTTGTGGAATGCGGTGATGATGACAAACGAGTTTTAAGATGCGGCAAGGTGTATAATAAATTGCAGTTGTTGATGAATGTAGATGTACCACGAACTGTTAATGAGGCGGTTTTATCAGCAGATGGTGACAAGTGGGTTGCTGCAATGAATGCAGAAATGGCATCATTAAGAAAAAACAATACGTGGTCCATAGCTGAACTGCCAGAAAAGCGAAGAGCCATAGATTGCAAATGGGTTTTCTCCTTAAAACGAGACAAGGCAGGGAATGTCGAGCGTTACAAGGCACGGTTGGTGGCTAAGGGCTGCAGTCAACGATATGGTTTCGACTACCAAGAGACATTTTCCCCAGTGGCCAGGTACTCAACAATAAGAATGTTACTAGCGTTATCAGTTGAGTGGAAAATGCATCTACATCAAGTCGACGTTGGAAACGCATACTTGAACAGCGATTTATGCGAAGAAATTTACATGCGACAGCCCGAGTACTTCGTAGACAAGAAAAATCCAGAGAAGGTGTTGCGGCTAAACAGAGCACTCTACGGTCTGAAACAGGCCGGTAGAGAATGGAATACCAAACTCGATAGTGTTTTGAAAAACTTGGGATTCCAACAAAGCCAAAACGATCCTTGCTTGTACCTGTCAAGACAAAATGAATTGATTATGATAGTCGTTTATGTGGACGATTTGTTAATCGCCTGCAAGAATTTGAAGAGCGTTTTTGATGTGAAGAAGAATCTATGTGCTGAATTTGAACTGTACGACAAGGGTGCAGTTCATCATTACCTTGGCATCGAAGTGGAGCGTGATGGTGACACTGGTGACATCAAGATATGTCAGAAGCAGTACATAAAAGATATACTCCAGCGATTTGGAATGGAAAATTGCAAAAGTGTTTCGGTTCCTTTGGATCCTGGACATAAGCTGCAATGCGATGGTGAATGTCAGAGGGTTGATAAGAACCAATATCAATCTATGGTTGGCGTTTTAATGTATTTCGCCATAACATCAAGGCCTGATATATTACATTCCGTAGGAAAAATAGCGCAGTGCAACACAGATCCCCACATAGAACATCTGCAGGCAATAAAACACATTTTTCGATACCTATCCGGCACTTTTGAGAAACAACTGGTGTATAGAAAATCCCAAACACCTTCTATAATTGGCTACGTTGATGCAGACTGGGGTGGCGATGACTCCGATCGAAAGTCATTCACTGGATTTGTTTTCTTCATTGGAAACTCACTGATAAGTTGGGAGTCGAGAAAACAACACTCTGTTGCGTTAAGTAGTACAGAAGCCGAATACATGGCGGCTTCGGATGCTGCAAAAGAATCAATTTACATGCGAAGACTTCTTATGGAGGTGGGATGGTCAAATGGCGAAGCAGTAACATTGAAAATCGACAACCAGGGAGCGCAGAAATTAGCAAGCAATCCAGTGCTTCACAAGCGAAGTAAACATATTGATATAAGATATCATCACATAAAAGAAGTAATAAAAAATCAAGAAATTGTTTTGAAATATTGTCCATCAGAAGATAATGTAGCCGACATTTTGACAAAGAATTTGGCAAAATCCAAACATGAAAAATGTGTAAAACTTTTGAATTTTAATTAACGATCTATAATTTTGCTTTTGAATCTTAATTTAAATTAAAGATTATTTTTAAGTCAACTTAATAATTTTTGTATTATTTGAATTTAAATTTGTATTCAGATTAACGATGAATTTTGAACTTAAAACTTAACTAACGATTGTTTTTACTTTGAATTTGAACTTAAATTAACGATTTATTTTTCAAATGTAAGTGACATCCACGTTGAGGGGGCGTGTTGAAAATAGCTGGCAATACCCAACGTGTATGGCACCACTTCCTTAAACGTATACCTATAATTGTAACTTGGTATCATTATTACTTTTTATATTATACCTACCATTATACCAAATGTAAATGTATAAACTCCATTTCTTCATTCGCAAATAAATTTTATCAGCAAGAGTACGATAACCCAGGCGACAAAGTTTAATGACGGATTTGTATAGAACAGTTAAAAACAAACACTTTTTTTTACTATAGGAGGGGGGGTCTATCTCCCTCCGTAAAATAGAAAAAAATTAATTAAAAAATAACGATAATACTTAAAATTAAGTATTATACGTTTTTTAAAGCCAACATTCTATTCTATTAGCCAGTTTTTAATTCAAGTCAAAACTATGCATAGTTTTTGAAAAATTTAATTTTAAACTCAAAATTTGAGTAAAAAAAATTTAAAAAAATTTTGAATTTCAATATTTCAAAACCATAAATTTATAAATAATTTGTTGTTCTTATTAATTGTCAATTAAAAACTGAAAACTAGATGATTTTATGCCTTTTAGTTTTTGAGAAAATTGAAAATAACCACAACTAATATTTTATTTTTTATGTTTTTTTTTTGCTTGAGTGGTCTTATTTTGATAGTAATAATGGTACATAGGTGCGAGTTTGGGTATATGCAACAGTGGGCTGTGGGCTGTGTGGGCTGAAACCCCCCTGCTTGGGCCCACTGCAGGATTTGGGGTAGGTGTGAGGTTGGGTGTATGCCAGACCGAGGTGTGTATGGGTGGTGCAACCCCCCTGCTTGGGCTCACTATAGGATTTGGGGTGGGTGGAAGATGGGGTGCATATTTAAGAAAAATTAATTTATCCTAGGTATTTCTTAATCCATATTCGATTATTACTATCAAAATAAGACTACGTAAATATTCAAGCAAGCAAGGAAATATTTTTTTTGGTAATTTTCAATTTTCTCAAGAACTGAAAGACATAAAATCATCTAGTTTTCAGTTTTTCATCAAAGATAAATAAGATCAATGAATTCTAAAAAAAAAAACAATAGTAGATAATCTTAAAGTTTTGGCTTTAAAAAAGTGTTGTAGTTGTAAGTATTACCGTTATTTTTTAATTATTTGTTTTCCATCTAACGTACATATTTTTTAAATTGCCCCTACCGCCTGAACGGGTGGAGATAGACCCCTTCTCTCATAGTAAAAATGCTTGTTTTTAACTGTTCTATACAAATACGTCATTAAACTTTGTCGCCTGAGTTATGGTACTCTCTCCCTTGTCTTTATAAGCAAATTGATGGTTTATAATGAAAGAGGGTGTTTTGTCTCTGATAATTTTTTTCTTGTTTTTTTTAATCAAAAGATTTTGTAAGTACAAAATCGTAATAAAAAATAAAAAGACGTATGTTCACGATACTTAGTTTGGTGCAGGGAAATAAGTCCCCAGGAAATAAGTCCACTGAGGACTTAGTTCTCACTTGTGCAGGGAAATAAGACCCCAGGAACTAAGTCCGCTAGGCAGTGGCGGATCTAGGGGGGGGCGCGAAAGGGGCAAGCGCCCCGGGCGCCAAATCTAAGAGGCGCTAAATCGAGTCCGACTAGCAATATATGTTTCGAGAATTCATATTTTCCCGCGGCGCTGCGCATGTAACGCTCCCTATAGAATACAAGTGTAAGTGTTTTATGATGTGATCAAAAGGAAAAGGGACGCTCGAAACGTCATAATAAAAGAGTGGAGAGTTAGTCTTTGCGACACAGTCATATTGAAAGCTAAAAAACTGTGTGAAGAAATGGGCGTAACGATTTCGAAGAGGAGAATCAAGAAACGTAAGATGCCAGGTGAACTTGCTGATGACGCTGCGCTCGATACCTACGAAGAAACAAGACGCTTTTTAGTTGAAATTTTGGACAGCCTTTCAATCGAAGTTTCTACTCGTTTTGCTAGCTTGAGAGTGCTGAATGAGCGCTTCGGATTTTTCTTGAACTTCAAAGAATATCTTGATGACGATAAAGAAGTTTTGAATAGAAAACTATTGGAAGTTAACGATAAATGCAAATCATTAGCTGAAATTTATTCTAATGATTTAAATGGTACGGAATTGTTTCACGATATCAAAGATGTCATTTTTCTTCTGAAAAGGGCCAATAAAAAGGGAGAAAGTCTTGATCTCACTCCAAAAGGAATACTATTGTATATTTCATCGTTGGGGTTAGAGGAGTACAAAACACTTGTGACGGCATTGAAAATTTTGCTGACTCTACCATTGTCCGTGGCTTCGTGTGAGCGATCATTCAGTAAACTGAAATTGATAAAATCTTATCTCCGCACAACCATGAACCAAGACAGGCTGTCAAATTTAGCTATACTATCTATCGAAAATGAAGTAGCAGCATCACTCGACTACAATTATATTATTGCTGAATTTGCGGCAATCAAGGCCAGAAAAGTTATATTCTAAAAGTAATATTTTTTTGTCTTGCAAAAACACAAATAATAATGTTTTTTTCCTTTGTAACTGACAAAAGAATCGATATGAAATACAATTCTTCAAACATATAAGCTTTTAATAATTAATAACCTATTTACACTTAAAATACTCCTAATGTTATTCGTACAGCAAATAGGGAGGGGGCGGAATTTTTCGCTTTGCCCCGGGCGCCAGCAACCCTAGATCCGCCACTGCCGCTAGGGGGCTAAGTTCTTACTTAATGGGAGCGAAATCCACTTAACTAAAGTGTGCAAGGTGGGAAATTCGTTATAAAAATCTGTGGGTTTTAGTTCCCTTTAAATGTGAAATAAATTCCCATGTTAAGCCAGGAAAAAAAATAATTTTTCATTTTATTTCGAAATTCAGGTCTCGAGTTTTTAAAAATAACCAAAAAAAATCGCGATTTTATTTGTTTTTTTTTTCATTTTATTTGAAATTCAGTTCTTGATTTTTCAGTTCGCGCGATTTATTTTGATTATTTTTAAAAACTCGAAAACTGAACTTCGAAATAAAATGAATAAAACTTTGTTTCGAAGTTCAGTTCTCTAGTTTTCAAATATAACCATAAAAAATCGTTCCTAGGGACCTATTTCAATGCACCACTTTGTTCGTGTACATATCGCATCCTCGATGCAAAAGAGCGATAAGTCAAAAAATAACTTTTTTGAGTTCATGATGAGGGAATATTTCTTTTTAAATTACCTTTCTTTTGAGGGGCTTGTCATTTTAATGGACAAAAAATTACGAAAGAGATGACCATATATAACATTTTTTCATTATATACCAAGTCAAACTGTTTCTTAATTTCCAATGCAAAACAGAGCTAATACAAAATATTCAGCTTTTTTCCACTTGAACGCTCAAATAATTTCATTGCAAGAGAGAGATAATTCAAAATAGTCCCATATACCAGACTGATTTTCTTATTTTGAAGAAAAAAATCTATGCAAGACAGAGACATTTCAAAAAATGTCACATCAAAAAATTCCTGGTTCCAATGCAAAACAGATACAAAACAAAAATATTTAATTTTTCTTAGTGCAATACAGCGATAAAACGAAATGTATCTCTTCTACTCTTTAAATGCTTCCATGCAAAAGGGCGCTAAGTGTCAAAATATTTTTTTTTCTAATGCAATAAAGCGCTAATTCAAAATTTGGCGGGAGTTTTGATTAATCGAAGAATATTTTTGTGGAAATCAGTCATTTGTGAATTTAGATGTTACAGAACAAAAATGGAAAATTCACGCAGTTTGAATATTTTAAAAAAGGTAAGAGTACATTTATTAAGTGAACAAAACTGTTATTTATTTTGTTAAGTGTGCGACAACATCATTATTGCAAAATTTCGTCCAAGGCATCCAAAAAAATGTTGACAAGGTAAAATTATTATCTTTTTCTTTTGTAGTTATTTTTGATAATAAATAAGTACCTATTTTATTCTCATTATAAAAGGATTGTGAAAAATTGAATGAACAAAATACAGCTCAGCAGAAAGAAATAAGTCTTGTAGGAAAAATAATTAACATTTCGGCAATAGAGACTTATACTTTTGACCCAGCAATAATCGAGGTACGAGAGAATGCAAAAAAATACCACTTTCTACTATTTAATTATATTTAACGAATTAAATCTGTCTAGAATCAGTATGATGCTGGAGTTGAGGGTGGAATTGTGTTTGACATTGAGACTAAGATCGTGGCTGAAATAAATGCTGGGATCGAGAGTGAAATAATGAATGGGGTTGAGGCTGAGACTGGGAATGAGGCTGAAAATGCAATTATGGATATTGAACAAAATATTGAAGAAGGAGAAGTGAGTTGTTTTTCATCTGAACATTTTTTTTTTAGCTAGATCAACAACATTCTATTCGTTAGGCTACTAAAAAAGATCTAACAAGGAAGCGTGCCCTTAATAACAATAATTGGAACAAGGCAATAAATAAATTAAAACGGAATTCTGGTGAGTCTTACAAGAGTGGAAAAACAGAACGTGGTTTTCCAGCTAGAAAGATAAAAACAGGATGCACTAGTGATTGTTCTCATAAGTGCTCATCCAAATTTTAATGGAGTGAAAGAGAAGACATATTCAAGTTTTACTGGAACTTGGGAGATGTATCAAAACAACGAGAGTTTATCAATAATTGTACCAATTAGGGGCAAACACGGCAACCAACCATCCCTTTCGGTTGAGCTCCAAGAAAGTATAATTACGCACATAAAAAGTTTTCAAAGGATTGAGTCTCACTATCTGAGACAACAAACACAGAGAGAGTACATTGATGGTAGCCTCAATATAAGTGCGATGTACAGAATGTACAAAGAAAAATCCATTACTGACGGGGTTGAGTATGCGAAGCAGCATGCTTATGAAAAAATTTTTAATTTTAATTTTAACATTGGTTTTTTCCAACCCAAGAAAGATCAGTGCATCCAGTGTTTCCAGTTTGAAAACTCAACTGAAGAACAAAAAGTGGCTTTGGAAGCAGTGCATTCCAAACACGTCACAGAAAAAGAATTGTCCAGAGTCCAAAAAGAAGAAGACAAGAAACTATGTGAATCCAACAAAAAATTGAAAGTTGTCTGAATGGATCTTCAAGCCGTTATTCCGGTTCCATGTGGCGATGTGTCATCTTTTTTTTTATAAAAAAAGATTACTGTGTTTCAACTTCACCATTTTCGAGTTGTTTTCAAATGAAGAATTTTGCTATTTATGGCATGAAGGGATAGCGCACAGAGGATCCGATGAGATTGGTGAAAGTCTCAAAATCTATCTGAGTAAGTGCTCATCAGAGATAGAACATCTCGTTATTTGGTCAGATAATTGCTTTGGCCAAAATAAAAGCAAATACATCCTATCGCTTCTGATGCAACTTGTGCAAATTTATCCAGTCAAATCCATCACCCAAAAGTTCTTGATAGTCGGGCATACGCAGAACGACGGTGACAACATGCACTCGCTGATCGAAAAAAACAAGGCAAGGTGTTTAAAATCCGGTCCTATTTTTACTTGCGATCAGCTTGCGCCGATTATACAGCTGGCAAAAAAATCAAAGCCATTTTACAAGGTGCATCAACTGCAAACACACGAGGTATACGACCTAAAAGAAAAAAACTGGAAAAAATTTCCAAAAAAACGAAACTGGAGAAAAAGTTGTTTGGGTCGAAAAAAAAAATCCAAACACAGTCAAATACAAAACTTCATTTGCGGATACGAGCTTCAAATGCTTAAAGGTATGTAACGAACCTAAGCTCATTGAACTAAAACATTCTTATCCGAATGGGCCATTAAAGATACCGGCAGCGAAAAAAAAGGACTTGATGGAGTTGTGCAAACAAAACTCCATAACAGCATGTCATCACCAATTTTTTAATAACTTAGAAAGTGATGAAACTGAAATTTCGGAGTCAGCTGCCATGAAAAGAAGAAGAGCTGGAGCCTAAAATTTTTTGTTTACTGTGTTTATTGTTTATTTTTAATTACTTTTTAAATACTTTTTCACTTTCAAAATATGTAATATTTATTTCATTAACATTACGTACTATCAAAAAAAAAACTGTTTCAACTAAATTTATAATTAACTTACTTTCTTAAAATAATTTTATCTGATTTTAATCTTTTTCTACCATTAGCTTAGATTTATTTTGAATTGTAGCTGTATTGCATTGGAAAATATATTAAACTCAATACGAGTCATTTTGACTTAGAGCTCTTTTGCACTAAAATTTTGTGTTGGTTTTGTGAATTATCGCAAAAATCTAAATTATTTATAATTATTTGATCAAATTAAAAAAAAAACATATTAAAAACCGAAAATATATGCATTTGTTTTTACACTAGATTTTCAACATTATGGAAAACTCATTTATACTATTTGGTAAGTTATAGCCAAAAGTTTAAAGTGAGTATTTTGTTGTTGCGATTTCTCGAAATGACATTTTTCGAGTTAACGCTCTTTTGCACCAAGGGTGCGATATAGATACATATGAAGATATCGACCTTAGAAACATTTTGTTTTTGTTATTTTTTATTTCACGATAAAAAGACACTCATACAAGTTTTAGATTGAACTTAATAAAATTAAAAACTGTAAGAAATATTGCGAAAAACAAACAATTATCATTACTCTTTTTCAAACCAAATATTGAGTAGGTACCTATAAACAAGAAAATATATCTCCTTTATCATTAAATTCATGCTAGCTTTTAAAAACATCGTTCTTTTTTTTAGTGTGAATAACACATAAATCATGTGTTTCAGCATTCTACAACATTTTAAGGAGTAAAAAAATGGTTTGGGATCACAATTCTCCATTAAAGTCACTTCTTCTTAAAATTTCTACGGTTGATTTGGCTTTTGACAGCTCTGAATGTTTTACCCAAGGAAAACTTGGGGTCGTTCAGAGCCCGCTCAGAGTTCACTTTGAGCTCACATTGAACACAGGCCAAATAACCAAGTGCGAAAAAAGTCCTACATAAAACACTTAAGAGTGAATTCAGGGCGACCTACGTCGACCTCAGTGCCAACAGACAATTAAAAATAATATCTAATTGTCTATAAGAAATCCGTACTTCAATTTTGATACCTTTTTCTACTCTCTCCCATTCGAGGATTACGATTTGCAGCAGATTGAAGATTTACTCGTATCAGCCCCCAATAAACTAGCATTTGATATAACTTAAACGTTTTTGAAGATAATGTACATAGGTATATACATATAGGTACATAGTTATAAAGTCCAAATTCCTGCTGAATGAATATGTGAGTTTCAAAATAAATGTTGGTTTCTTAAAAAAAATCGTTGCAATACAATGCCTTAATTAGATGTGTCCGAAACATTTGCCATTCTCGCAGATAACCTCTCCTATAAGAAAAATCGACATGACATGCTCTCAGCTCAGCACCATTCCATAGAGCATAATACAGATAACCGTCATTTGTCAGTTAAATAACGCGATAATTAGTTAAGAAGTAGAGAAACAGAGAGAGAGAGAGAGAGCAAATTGTGTGTACAGCTTTTCAGAATGAACAAATCACTCTATCTACCGTAATTTGTAAATGTTGAGAGTTGGTGTAATAGGAAAAGTTTAGGTTACCTTTTTTTTGTTTTGTTTCTGTGGACCTTCTCGCTGCTGAGCAATATAACCAATTTAACCAAATGTATACTAAGTAGCTAATTATAATGAAAATAGATAAATTTCTTTCATCGCATCGTGTTTCCTGCAACTATTTGTCTATACCTACATCAGGTTCAAAGGACCTAACGTACAAATGTACGTAGGTATACCAATCATGGTGGCAAGTCATAGAAAATTATTTTCCCAATTTCACCAGAAAAAAAAAATAAGAAAGAATAACAATTTAGAAAGGAAAAAAAACAATGAATATATCCGTATCCACACCTAAATACATACATATATATTTATTTGTGCTTCTCTCCTCCCCCTTCATATTATAAGGATTTCCATTTCCACTTAAGTTTACATACGATTCAGCAAATATTACACAAGGGAACATCGATGTGTCGGGCGATGCGAAGGCATTCTCATATTATTTGCAGTGAATTTGTAAGATGCAATGGCTTTTGGGTCATTAAAATGAATAAAACATAGTATCAAATTTATTCTTCAATTGTCGAAAGTTTATTCCAAAGTTATAATTCTTGAGCTGTTTTTTTTTTGTTTTGTTATTTTTGTTTTTGTCAGTTGGCTAAAGTCAAAGGAGCAGAGAATGCTTGGAACACTTAAGGGTGCTTGAGTTTTTGTTGAGAATTTCTATTATGTTTTTTCTGTCATCAATAAATTTACAAAACAGTGTTCATGATTATTTTTTAAGAGTTGTTTGCTCGCAAAAAATTGTAATGAGAGTTTTTATCTTCTTAAAGGATATGACTGAGGTATGAATGTAAATGCGTTGGATGTTCAATACAACAAGCTTAAATGGGACTATCTATCCATCGTATAGGACAGCCAGTTTAGATTGAAAGTGTATATGAATAAATATATGTATGTATTAACTTGTACATACATAAATATCTAATGGTCAAATTTTATGATTGGTAGACCAGGTTTCAGTATGTAGTTTAAATTCAGCGACAATTATTTGACAAAAAAGGGAATTATATCGACAAGTTTTTTAATACTATACCGTACTGATCATGAAATATGACTACTTATTACAAAGTTGATGACCACCCACCACCTTAGCTGGTAACTGTCCAGCTAATTATTACATTATTATTACATTATTATTATTACAGCGAATGTTCAACCACATATTCAACACAGCTAAACAAAGCCATTGTAGTTTGTGTATTGGACTTTTCAAACCAAAACCTTCCTTTCCAAGAACACCATCAACGATTCTTGAATAGTTATCAGTGCACCTTCCCGCGTAAAAATACTTATAATGTAATGTTCTTAACCATTGTATTTTGTATTCCAATCCGAATCAGCTAGATGAGATGTTGTCTCGAAGTATATCCTCAATAGACTGGAGAAATATCATAAGACATGAGTAATATCATTAATGTATGATTAATTATACTCCCCAGATCGTTCTAAACAACTGCTTCAATAACTGTTGCTTCGCACTAAGGAGAAAAATAGTGAAGATCGTGCCAGTTAGAAAGAATGGTGTTTTATTCCCAGTTCACAACAATAAGCAAATATTACTTCTTAATGACATAAATTAGATTAAGATAGTAGAATGCAGTTCGGTTTTCGAGAATAACAATAATTGCTGCTGAAAATCCAACATGAATTTACAGCTATTGCAAATCATGAGGAACGAAAAAATCCGTGATTATTGCTCTATAGTATGGTCACCATTGGCCGTAACTTTCTGCCCAGTACCGTTGTTAAAGGAGGATCAATGACTCCAGCATCCCTTAATGTTCTTGATGTTCTGTTCCATCTAATACCGCTGGACATTTTCAGCAAGCAAACGGCTCTGCAAATGCTGTCATACGGCTTCAAGCCTCCTCACTGTGGATCAATGAGATTGGCCACTCCACTATTCTGTCGACTACATTATCCCCCATCCTCACTTCAACAACCATAGCTTCAGGCTGATTATCCCTTCCAGGTCTACTTGGGATACATCATTTATGAACGATTATCCTATTAACTTCTTTACGGACAGATCAAAAACGAATGATGGGGTTGGTGGAGGCGTATACTCCGATAGAATAAACTTAGTAGTGTGTTCCAAGCTGAAATCCTGGCTATTAAAGAAGTTCTTTTTTATATATCAACAACCGATATACACATCTTCTCAGACAGCCAGGCCGCGTTAAAATCCCTAGACGAATTCACTAACAGCCCTAAACTGTCGGTCATTTCTTACGGAGATGGCCACACAGTTCAATATTCACCTTTGCTGGGTGCCGGGCCATAGAAACATTCCACAAAACTGCAAAGCCGACAAACTTGCAAAAAGAGGAACAACTACACCTCTGCTGGCATACGAAGCTAGTGTACATACATGTTAACTCATGCTAAAGCAAGATACTATAGAGAGAATAAACTACAGGTGGAATAAAATAACCCCTGTTTAGCGACAAAACTAATTTAGCCTAAACTTAGTGCCAAACGCTCTAAACAGTTGATCTCCCTGAGTGGATTGTCTATTAGCTAATAGCTACGTTATAGGTGTCTTGACTGGACACTGCTTAATAGGTAGACACGCACTTCGTCTTGGAGCCCCTGCAAATGATTTTTGCAGGAGTTGCAGGGACGAAGAGGAAGAAGACACAATCTGTCATCTTCTTTGCACCTGTCCCGCCCTGTCACAAAGACGAAAGCTCCACCTCTCAAACTCCGACATCACTTGTCTCCTACGCTTCATTCGAAGCTCTAATGAGTTGAGAATGTTGGCCTAAGTGTGTTGGATTTCCAAACCAACAGCTACTTTAACCTAAACTACTGGTAGACGGCCCTAGCCATACTTAAAAGATTTTTGTTAAAATTAAAGATTTTACTTATATAAATTAATTTAATAAAAATCATCATCTAATCTAATCTAATGTTATCTAACCTAACTTCTGAAAGAAATTTTGTCTCAACATAACCTTGAGAATTGTCTTCTCTCCAAATGCTGCTGTTTTCTCTAAAAAAATACTATTTCTAAAAATCTAAATAGACTTCCATTCTTTTCAAAAATGCCGCTATCGTTGCCGTTCTATTTACATGTAAGTGCCAACTTTGTATATGAAAACTATAGTACTATCATGGCGAATTTTTTTTTGGGTTGCCCAGACCCTTGTGGTGGCGCTGCAAAATGTGAGGTTTTGGGAGTCTTTAACCGTCGGAAATTGGAAAATATCAATAAATATCGATTAAAACCTCCATAAGCTTTCCGCAAAAAAAAAAAGAGTAAGAGTTGCCGGCATACTTTAGATGTCGCCCCTTTCGACTTTCACCATGAGAGTAGTATAGTTTATATATACAAAGGTGCCAAATAAGTTAGTCATGATGAATTTTTTGCAAGATGGTATTTTTGAGTTGGAAGGCCCCCCGGATTTTCTTGTTTCTTATTCGATCACGCTTTTTCAGTTCTACTGTCATGCGAAGCATCTTCATTTAAGCTGCCGTTAATTTACTCTCATACTTCTTGTACATGTACATTGTTGAACATTGTGAACTACTCGTATCTCGTATGTAAGCTCTGTAAGACGAACAACTACAGTGTAGAGCTTTTCTTTCAGATTAGGGCACAATAAAAATATTCCTTTGCCTAAATCAAAAATAACTAATTGCGGCATATAGCCCAGTAAGTAGAGGTTTTTAAATCAAAATAATTGCCACAGCTAAGGGGTGATTGTATCTGCTATAGTTTATATTATAACTCTAACGGCAGTTAAGAGAAACATGTGCCTTTTTTTTGAGTTTTTATATTTATCTTAGAAACTCCTATCTCAGACGTTATTCTGCCGTTTCTCGTAGGTTTAGTGAGAAGTTTGAAAAATACCCACAAACACCTATCCATGCATTTCTATAAGAATTTGATATTTTATTTTCTGACACTAACAACTCACAGCGCCAGCGCCACCTAAAGAAAAAGGCAGAACAAATTCTGCTGAGTCAGCTAGTACAGAAGAAACATATCGGCGCTAACATTTTAAATTCACTGTCGCAAATTTTAAGTCATCTTCACTATCTGCTGTAACTGATAATTTAGGATAGGTGCTGTTATTTATATCTATATCTATTAGTCATTTATTAAATATTATATCTATTAGTCATTTCACTTCATAAATTAAGATTTTACTGACAACTCGCGACTACAGCGGCACCTATCGGGTCCACATTTTGCCATATTGTTTGATACTAAATCAATACTTCTTATTGATATATGATCCGTTTATCTACATAAATGTGTCAATTTTATAGTGTTATTTTAAGTTTTTAAAATAGATTTTCTCAAAACTGTAAAAAAACGCTTTTCAAATTCTCTCTGGAATATCCAACCTCAATGTGAAAAAGAAATTCCTATACTTTTGAAAAAGATCGAATATGTTATAGAAAGTGCTTACAGTGTGTTTTCATTTTGTTATAACTTATAAGACTTTATTTATTTCCATCTTGAATATTGGCGTGGAAAATGGATTTTCTTTCAGAAAAATAAATTAAGTGCCCAAAGAAAAAAGTAAGTAAAAAATGGGTGCACTGATTTTGTGTGAGGTTTCATAATTGAGACATAATTTTAACTTTGTGGTGTCTATAGAGCCGATAGTATTATGCTGCTAGCGCTCTTATAAACTGTTTATTAATAGTTTATTTTATATATGTTATTGATACATAATATAAAATAAATAAATAAACTTTGCGGTGTAATGTTTTTTTTAAGGTTTTATTGAATGTGAAGATAGCAAATTTAGGAATTAGGACCATATTTGGTGATACAGGGGCCATACAGAAAACGTAAATTAATCACTCATTTAACAGCTGTTAAAAAAGTGTTGCCAACTTAAAGTTTTATATCTTTAAGAAAATACCCTTAGAAAGTTTTTTCCTGATTAATTTTCCGGCCATTTCGCTATAATAACACCTTGAATTGAAGGATAGTTTCTAGGTTGGATATATGTACATATATGTAATTGTATATATAGAACGAAAACTAGAGTCGGGCGTCCGCTAACAGGTCGCTATAAGAAGCGAATAATTAATGCTGCTTCTAATTACCATATTAACAAACAAAAAAGATTGAAAAGGAAGAAGGGTTTGTTTATAATACAAATTATGTAGATGCAAGGATCTTCACAGGGAATAACTTCGTCACTAATGGGAAATAAAATCACTTTTTGAAGTGAAGTTGTTTCCCAATAAAAATGGAAAATAATATTTTTGTGTGAAACTATTTTAAAATTCCAATTTCTAAATTCCAATCGACGAACATTTTTTTTTTAATGTTAAAGTAAAGTGTTCAATCCCCTACATTGGACATTATATGATTTCGAGTTGGTGCGAGACTGATTGTATTTTGCATACATACCTAACTTTTTATACGTCATAGTGCCGTAATTCTTTTTAATTTCTTTCTCAGAAAATTCTTATTAATTGGTGGGACATAACTTCCACACAATTTTCATGGTTATTTGCAGCAGGGTATGCTTTCGAAAAACATCCATTGTTTGTCTTGGAAAAAGATTTTGGTAGGGTGTGCTGTGAACACCTGCGCAACTTTCAATAAATGTCATTTACTGGCAGTCACGCTGGAACGCTCTCCTAATTGAGTTACAATGAATTGCCGTTAAATAAGCATTTCATACCTCATGCCTTTTAAATTAAATGTTTCTATTCTTATGATTAAAATTTTCTTACATAATAATCTATATATTAAAACTACATAAAACAATGTGGGGTTGGTTGCACCATTCATAACTCAAGAACGGCTGGATGGAATTTAATGCTCTTATTTGTTGGATTCGTATGCGGTCTTGTAGGCTTAAGTTAAAGTGGGCTTAGGAAAAAACTGTAGTTGCAAATGCTGTTGCAAAAAAATGTCCTTTTTCAAACAGAAAAATGTTGTTGTTTTTTTTAACATCATCTTTTTAGACCTTGGACCTCTAAGTGATAGTTCAATTAAATAAATGGATGCTAAATGAATTTGAAATAGTTAAATACAACAACAAACAGAGACATTAAGACTTAACAAAAGTCGGCGCTTCGGATGTTGGAATTTTTATTATACATACTTACTTATTTATCAAGTATTTTAATGTTTATTATATTATTATTGTACCTCATAATTTGTGTGTTCAAAAACTCCTGAAATGTTGACAGTGGTTTTTAGTTAAGTTGCATAACCATATTGCAAGTTCATATTGCTTAAAAAAATCCAAACTGTCGATTTTGTTACATAAATAAGTCGAGAAATAAAGCTACGATCTTAAAAATTGGTTTTTTGAAAGATAAAGTTAATTAAATGTGAATGTGGACGTTCCTATCGAACTAAATAAATATGAGTTGCTGCTCAACTTCAATATGGATTAGAGGGCCATCTAGTTGTACACAATTGTAAAAAGTTATTACCTATAGATTACTTTTCCTTCATCACATTTTATTTTAAAGAATGTACATACATATATTTCATATGTATGTACCTAGTTGTTAATTCAAATGATCGAGTGATTAACTTTTGTTTACATTACTTTTTTATTTACTATATGTAAATGCAGATTTTAAATAAAATATATCTTAAGGTAGATGGGGGGGGGGGGAGGGATTATCATTGACACATTGTATCGAATGACCAAAGCAACAAAACATCCCAAAATTGTCACAACTAATTAACGAGAATTCATTTAATAATCTTAACTAAATTTTCGGAGTGGATAGGCTTTACTTACTTTGCTTTTTTGACATAAACTTAGAAAAGTGACAAAAAAAAAATTATAGTAAACATTGCACAGACTAAATTGAAATTGTCACAACTAATCAACAACTACATAATTAACGGAAATTTTATCCACCTAACCATACTTTTTGAATCGACTATTGTTGTTTTGCTAACTTGACATTCATTTTCTACGGCTAAAACAACATCAATAAAAAAAGTCTTGAAGTTAGTTTTATTTGACATATCCTAACTTTTCTGTCTGCTCTATAGGTAGGAGTACCTCCAACTTTTAACTTACTCTGCACTGTAGTTATCCAGGGATAACGTACAAGAAACCCTATCTAGCCATCAAGGTGACAAGTTAAAAAAAACTCGGACAGTTAGCCGACACATTCTGAAGAATGAACGACAGACAGAATTATGCGGGACCCCTCCAGTAAAAAAAACATCTACACCGCAGGTACATAATATATTGTTGTATTATTGAGCTTAAACAATGATGTTTGGTTTTCTGATAAAGAAATCCCAAGAAATTTTTCTTCTTCCGAATGGATATAGGAATAGGTCCCCAAGAGGACAAACAAGCTGTATAGTTGAGTTGTGATGTTTTCCGAATTGGTGTAAACGGAAAACAAGACGAATTTATTTGTTTTTGTTATTTTTTTTTACAGACAAATGTATCTGCACATAAGTACATAGGTATGTAAATGTATAATAAAGTAGGTATATCTGTACTGTAAGAGATTATAGATATTTGTATCTTTTACAATAGATTAATCATGGCACTAAATATATAGTTTTATATCCGCAATGGAGAGCAGTTGAAGACAAAAAAAAATTTCAAAGTCTTTTTCGATCATTGCCGAGTAAGTATCCTTTGTAATATGAATATATACCTACTTGATATTATTTTATTTTTTTTTAAATAGTTTTGTATCCCATTAAACAAACCTATTTAGGTATCTATAGTGTTAGGTATACCTACCTACATACATTTAATCTCGACAGATGATTCGATTCGATGTTTCTAATATTATTTGTGTCCTCTCCTTACTGTGGCGTCTAACTGAGTGCAAAAGAGGTAAACATATCTTAAAACAAAAAACATTGCAAAAGCTTACCATATTTACTTGTATTAGTTCTAGATATTCTATTGAACAATAAAAAGAACACTTTTCCAAGCGCATGTGCATATCCTCCACCCCAAAAATACGTTAAAATATCTTCTAGGTACACGCTCAAGTGTAGTAGGTACAAAAATGCTCAACTAAAATAACTCTCATTTTCATCGATGAACTTTTTCTAGCGGATCACACTCACGAATAAATATTTTTCCCCTCTTTGCTGAAAAATTACAAAATAAGTCTTCTAAAAAATAGGCACATCAGAAGCGCGACTTGAAGCGCCGCGCCGTTCAAATTTACTTAAAGATTAACATCACCAAAACATATAACTTTTAATCCTATGACCTATAACATTTGCAGCACTTTGGAACAAAACTATTCTCTGTCTATAGATATATTTATCAATGGTCATCATAATTAACCAATCAAAAGCAATTGTATTACAAACACAAGGACATTATGTTAACGCCCACAAATCCACCCTATTCATGCGTCATCTCTCTTAATAAAACGAGAGGGTTCGTTTTGAAGTGAATTGTGAACTGTGTGTGGGGGGGTTGGCCATGCTTTAGAACCACCCTTGCGATGAAAATTTGACAATCGGAGAGAAAGAATACCATTGCCACATAGAGACAGACGTGCTAAAGAATTCGTTATCCTTTCTTCTTCATGTGTCTAGTTTTGTAAAAATCTGTTAAAGTTTATATGGGCTTAGAATATTTAAAGAGGATTTGAACGCGTTCATAGATATTACGCGAGTCGTCGACTATAACAATGTGCAATTGTTATTTTTAGAATATATAAAATATATATTGTAAATATTAACTTTGTTGTGAAAAGTTATAATAAAAGCAAACAAAAGTCCTCTCACTATATAGGTACATAGTTTTTCGGAATTCACTTCTGATATGGAACATAATTCAGTATACCTTAAACGTTTTCCAGTATAGAATCACGCAAATTGGATAAGATATTTTACGCATCGTCGTCGCCGTCGTCAGAGCACTTCTGTATATGGATAACAACCTAAAATCTAATTCCAAAGTGGTTTAACAACAAATAATATTTCAATAAAATAAATTTCGGCAAACGTATATTATGTTTTAGTAAAAGTGCGCAGAAATATTTCGAGTGTTTTTATTAAACAACGCTGGATCTGTTGTTGTAAGACCCGCAATATTTGTTTGAAGGTCAAACACGTGTGAATTTAAAATATACTCGTATACCCTACCTAATAACAACATAAAGTTCCATAGAATAATTTATAAGCATTATTAATTTAAAATTACTACCTTACCTACTTACCGATTGAAAGAAATCCCACAAAAAAAAATAACGGTTTAACAAGAGTTTTGTAATTTTGTTGCAGCGCGAATTTGTTGTGTGTGTTTTTTTTTGAGATCTAAAAAATATCGATAGTGTTTCAAAATTTATTCTCCCACGTCTTTTGACGCCTCTAGGGCGTTAAAACTGGAAGAAGATTTCGTTGGCGGCTGTATGACGATGTCGATGTATTCGACACCTGATAAAATGAAAATGGGGACACCGAGCTGTTTTCCTGGGCGTTATAGTCCATCTTATCGGGGGCCAGATCAAATGCGGAGATGTATGACCAATCCGTCGGTATGTTGTGATTTATTTGTTCTTACTTGTTAACCTAGTAAATATACATTTGCAGCCATATTAATAAAATAACTGAATTTCAGGTCTAATTCTTTTTAAATTTCTTAGGTAATAGGATTCAAAAAATATCAACTAAAACCTCCCAATTTTCAAATTGAACACCAAGCAATCTTTTAACTTTGAGTCCGAAAATTCTTAATCCATGAATCATAAGGTTGACCAATGCTTTAAAATTTGTTCCAGATTTCAACCCTGTCAGCTTAGCCCGATTTAGGTGAATTAACTGTGGTTTAAATTTGAGCTGTCTCAACTACCTAATTGGCTGTTATCACATGCATGGATCTTGAACCACCTTATTTATCCGTCGGTATCGTCGAGTTAAAATTGCTGATCATAAGCCTAACTAATGATTAGGAATTTGTTCCAAGACCTTAACCATGACAGTTTAACCCTATTTTGGTGGATTAACTGTGGTTAAAGGTGCGTTGGCAAAAGTATCTAACTGGCTGTTATCACATGCATGGATCTTGAACCACTGTTCAACTTGTTTATCCGTCGGAATCGTCGAGTTAAAATTGCTGATCATAAGCCTAACTAATGATTCGGAATTTGTTCAAGACCTTAACCATGGCAGTTTAACCCTATTTTGGTGGATTAACTGTGGTTAAAGGTGCGTTGGCAAAAGTATCTAACTGGCTGTTATCACATGCATGGATCTTGAACCACTGTTCAACCTGTTTATCCGTCGGAATCGTCGAGTTAAAGCTGCTTCAAGCATGAAAAAGGCAGTTATCACACTGTATAGAACCTTGATCTCGAGCAAAATCTCAATTAACCTACCAAATTTGGAAGATAAAAAGTGCAGAACCACTGTTAAAATCTTTATGCCACTTGAATTTTGTAAATTACACGTTAAACTATTTCTGAGTGCGTATTCTAAGTCGGCAGAAATGGAGCAGATCAGTTGATTTCTATACTGACTTACGTGAAGGTCACTTAGTTATGTGGGTTGCAACTTCTTCGCATTTTAAAAGAAATTTAAGGATTGGTTTTTTTACAACTGGATATCTTTCTTCAATGATTATAACGCGTAAATCCTATAATGTACATGTAAAATATATTTTTTTTACAGAATCCATAGTATTACTTGTTAATGTTTATTGTTAATCATGTTAAACAGCCAATGATTGGCACCATGTATCCAGAACCTCTGCAAGTGAAAAAACTGGCCCTGGTCATGCTTACCGTCGGGGTGGTTAGCAAAGTGCCCTAGACTTGTGGAGTCACTTGAGCTCGACTGAAATCACCATTGCTTCACACGGTGTTATGAAGCACATTGCAGTAATACGTACCAGAAGGCAATCCAGCGTTCTTTGATCGAATCACCCGCGGCGCCAGATATTACACTCTGTTTGAATTTTAGTTTGAATTCAGGTGTACCAAAAGAGAGTCATCTAGGTCCATTTTTATTTCTTTATTAATGATCTTCTTTCTGTATGTAACTCTAATTGTGTTTTTAATTTATGCTGATGACGTAAAAATATTTTGAAAAATTGACTCATATCAGTAGCTGGCTGTAAACTTTTATAGGAAAATTTAATAAATGTTGGGAATGCTGCAAAACTAATCGTAGGGTCTTTTAATATTGACAAGTGTATATAATCATGCATCTTACACGCAAACACAAGCCCTTTCCATTCACATTTATGTAGTGTGTTAAGTTTTTCTGAGCTTGGAGTGGAATTGGACTCAAAACTCTCACGGATTTAATGCACAATCCGTGAGAGAAACTTAACTACATTAAAGCTAATAAGCTGCTTGGTTTCATTACAAGGTTTTCTCGTGGCTTTCGTGATCATGTCATTAAAATTCTGTATGTTTCATTTGTTAGATCAATTCCAAAACACAGTTGTATTGTACTTTGTAACGCTGCTCATGTCAACAGAATAGATTGTGTACTTTATGAAAGGCTCTGCCTTTGGGTTTGCCGGATTGACCTCATATAACGTCAATAGCCTCTCCCGTTTTGGATTTTGTTTACTTCACCAACTTTTAATACTAAATGTTTAATTTTTTTGAATTGTCTGAAATTCTGATTGCTCCATTACACCAACAACTTATCACTTATCACTTATGTAGCAAATTATCATGAATTTTGATAATTTTTTGTTCCACCAACAAGATATGTATGTATTCAAATTTCAATTTCAATTGTCAATGACTTTTATTAATTGGCCAGTTTATATTTCTAAGATCTCAGAGATCTTCGTATTCTCAGAAATATAAACTCATTCTCATACAAATTTCTCAATTCTACTGTCAAAACTCTGAGAATGAAAATTTTTGGATTCGATTTCTCAATTTTACAAAGTGATAGCTTTGACTTTTGAAAATAATTTAATTTTATTTGCTTTTGTATTTTTAAAACAACAATTTTTATTTCTTTGAGAATTGTTGTTTATATTTCTTTCTCAATCTCTGTCATTTTCACTGAGAATATTCTCAGAGATCTTAGAAATATAAACTGGCCAAATCAGTTTGTTTTTCTTCCTCAAACAAGTTTATAAATTAATTTTATAGCATGGCTTGCGCCGTCTGCCAGAAGATATAAACAAGATATTTAAGAACTATTTTTTTGAGTTTTGATAAGTGAAAAGTACTCAACTTATCAGATAAGTGTTGCACCAAACATCAATTGAGTTATTCTAAATTTTAAATTATTTTTGTGAGTTTAAATAAAAAAAAATTGAGACATTTTTTGCTACAGGTAAATATTTTTTTGCCAAAATTGAACTAATTAGTTTATTAATTGAATGGATAAAAAGCACTACTGACTGCAATTTATTTTTAAGTTTTTTTTTCAGTGTAGGCATGTATATTTGTATAAATATGAATTTTTATGAGATACATGGTTGTCTTTATGACAGTATTTGCGACCTTAATATTGAAAATCCTGTGACGATTTTGGAAGTTAGAAATTAATTTATTAACCTATCTCTATTAATTTTTTTCATTAAAATTCATTTTTTCGTATTATTTCAATTAAAGTGTTTCTGGCGTCTCTCCTGTTGAATTTATCAGTACATTACCACTGATTTTTTGTAGATAAGGGTTAGGGGAATAAATAAATTGCATCTCATTTACTTTTGGATTTCCACTTCAAGGTTGTATTGGAACTTTGCTGTCGGCGGCCTTCTGAATTAGGGTTTCCCCTTAGAGCATTTTTTCTCCTCATGACAGTTTGAGTTTAATTAGTTGTGCTTATTTCGTGTTTTTCATAACTTCATCTGAATCATATATTTTCCAACAAAATTTTGAGAAAATTTTGAAAATGGTAAAAAATCTAACAAATGTTTGTAAAAATGAGCGCAACAACTAATTTCACACCAAAAATGAGGTTTTCTCGCGAACGTGGCCCTACACATCAAATATGGAAGCCAACGAACACGAGAAAATCGAAATATTTCGCCAACAACGAGCCGTTCGCGAACTAGCCCCTACACGACGAATTATAGGAACATGTTCGTTGTTTAGGGCCACTTAAAGGAGTAGACTACATTGTACATAGGGCAGGCACATATTCATTTCGTTGAAGTAGGTTCTGTTTTGTTTCTTTGGACTTAGAAGGCAATTGAGTTGTAAAGTCCTCTCTCGAGCAACTAAAGTGACCCTTTATAAGACGCTTATCATCCCAGTTCTTGTTTATGGCGCTGAGGCTTGGACCTTGTCAAGGCAGGATGAGAACGTCTTAGGATGCTTCGAGAGGAAAATTCTCCGGGTGATTTTGGGTCCCGTCTGCATAGATGGTGAGTGGAGGAGAAGATACAACCATGAACTGTACGGGCTGTACAACGACACTGACCTGGTCAAACGAATCAAAGTCCAACGACTTAGATGGCTGGGTCATGTAGAGCGAATGGACATCAACGCTCTGGCCCGGAGAGTCTTCGAATCCAATCCCGAGGGACGGCCGGCGCAGTAGAGGAAGACCGCGACCCAGGTTGCGCACGCAAGTGGGAGAGGACCTCAACCAACTTGGCGTGCGAAACTGGAGGCAGCTAGCTAGGGACCGAGCTGGCTGGAAACGCATGTTGGTTGAGGCCCAGGTCAGTCCCGGACGGTAGCGCCACCTTAAGTAAGTAATTAAGTAAGGTTCTGTTTTGTTGTGTAGCTGTGCTCGCTTTCTTTCTATCTGTCAAATTTGATATTGATCAACAATGATTTCCTTACGTTACTCTGCGGAGTTCACCCTAGTTGTTGAAAGGGCTGTGTTAAATAGGTAGAGCAGGTATTATCCTTAAACGAGAACTGTTTAATATTTTGCGTCATTGTGTTTTATGCACCCAAACAAATTTCCTTTGTAAATTTTCAAATTAAGAATTTCTTAGAAAATTCAACAGCCAATGCCCTCTCATTCAAAATTAATTGTAAGTCTTACCACATTTGATTTCATTTTCATAATAAATTTTGGAAGCGTTTTGTCAATTTTTACCGTCACATAAATCTAAATTGTTAAATGCTCAGCTGTGTCGAGATTTAGCTATTTTGGCGAGAAAAATGAGAAGAATCGCCTCACTCGCCGACTTATTTCACTTTGGTCGAAAGTGTGTTTTAGCTATTTAAGTGAAATTGGTATTTATGTTCGAATTCGTGACAGACACGAAAGTCAGAGAAAACAAATGAAAGCAACGAAAAGGTAAACAACGAACCAGAAAATCATTCAGCTAAATCCGATTTTCAACGAAAACTATTTGAATTCCTTAATCTCGGAACTGCAATACGGGAGGTTCCACGTCCTAACCTCAGAGAAGGGAGGAAAGTTTTTTTTTTTTTTAAATAATATAACGTTGAACAATATACAGATATAAAAGAAAGGAGAAATGTCTTGGAATAACTTGGAAAAATTAATAAAATAAAATGTAAAAATAATAAAATTTAAGACATTTTTTTCTCTTTTTGCTGGCGCCCATTTTGTTGTGATATCTACAATAGGCTTTTTCACAATTTTGCATTATTCACAGCCATGAATTTGTTCAATTGAAAATTGTGGATGTCGGGTAGAATCTGACAATTAATGCAGTTAGTCGAGTCTATAACGGTTTTCAATGTTTTTCTAACTATTTTTTTTGTGTGAACCTGCGGCTCAATCTACCATAGGGCAAGAATTCAGTCTGCATCGACTTATAGTCTAATAAGTCTAAGTATCTGAAGGGTAATTCCACGAAAAACTGCGAAAAAAAATGTAATGTGAGTTACCAATATCCATTTTTTCTTAGGATATGAGATATAAAATTAAAATTATTGCAAAATGTTCTCCAATATCACTGAAAAAAATTTGAATTGAAATAGTCTTTCATAAAAAAAAACTGAAATTTTGAATTTGAAAAAGTAATTACAGCAACACGAGTTACCGAACTTTTGTAACGTATTTAATTAATTTAGTATAAAATATTTCCTATAATGTAAATTTTCTATGTTATTATAAACACAAATAGGCATAGACATTTTGTTAATTGTATTTCAAAATAGCCACACTTGTAGTGTCGAAAAATGCTAACATGAGTTAAAGTTGGAACTTGTAAGGGTTTTAGGTGATTCCCTAAAAGCGAGATAAAAAATAACTTAGCTTCAAAAATAGCACTACATGTCATATAAATGTCACGCGAAAGGCTATATATAAAACAACTGTAATAATATTGATGAAATATTTTCTGTAGGTTTTAGTAAGAAAGTAAAATTTTTTGGCCACAAATTATTTTTCAAAAAATCGTTAATAACGGTATCTGCTATAGATTAAGACTTTTGATTCTCTCATAAACGTTTCGAGGGATTGTGAACAAAGTTTTTATAAAAGTGGTCTTGGCAACATTAAAAATCTTGGCAACATGAAAAATCAAAACTTTCAAAATGATTTTTTTTTTTAAATTTTTGAGAATAAAAATCTTATTTTTTTTTTAAATTTAATATTAAAATGGATTGAAATTTTGTTTGTATTTATTTTTACTGTAAATTATTAAATCTTAAAAACTTGCATACCAAATTTTTTTGCTAAAATATCTACTTAAAAAACATTATATAAAAGATATATTCTTTGATTTTTTTTCCAAATATTCATATTTATTTTTGATACATTGTGATGATATCTCAATCTAAATTTTTAGCTCAAACTTCTTGTTTGGTTTATTTTATTTTTATGAATTTTATGCTTTTATGCGGTTTCGTGTGATGTGTTATCCAGTAGTGTTTTATTTTAATATTAAAGAACAACCCTTAAACAATGACTAAAACATTCGAATATGGACTGGACTGGACTCTCCGTACATGAAATGTATGAAATTTTATAATTTTCCAGGACATATGTACGTGTATCACACACAAATGTTTGGGCTATGAAGTATAGGTAACATAATTTTAACATGAATCAGTAAATTACCTACATACATATATAGTCTACAAAACATAAATTTCAATATTGTGGTTGCTTTTGAATCAGATTTCAGATCTATGTAGATATTTATATTATGCGTTTGTGCTATAAATTATATACATATGCATGTTGGAGTTGATCCAAAAGTTGTCCTTGTGAAAAGCAAAAAAAAAATATACAAAACAAGAAAATCAATGCGCACCTTCATCCTACATCTACACTTATTAAATTTTTAAGCATCCATAAATATTTTAACACCTAAAGTTTTTTCGTCACGCAATTTTGAATTGGTTAGACACCCATAAATACATATCTACTGTACACCGAAATTGAAACGAACTGCTATGCTGTTCTGATGTTCAGGGTTTTGATAATTGCGTGAATGGTGTTTTTTTTTACATTTTGGATTTTTTTTTTTTAGATATTTATAAAGCAGTAAAAAAAATAAATGAACGTGAAAGTGACCATAAGCGCATTATGTAGATTTTTCGTGTTGTAGTTTTTTTTTTGTTTTTAATTTGGGTTGTCAGTAATAGAACTTCCAATGCTTATGTCCCACATAAACTTTTGACCCACAGTATCAGCAAGAGGCTCCGTGATGAATTTTGTTATTTAATGTCAAATAAACGTAAAGTTTATAATTGAAGTATGTGTAGACATAGAAAATTTTGTCTTCACATTTATAATTATCTACATAATAAGTCGTGTTTTTTTGGGAAAGCTATCTATAGTATAGGAAAATTTTGCATGAAATATGTAGGTACAAAAACAACATCGGCAGTATGGATATTAGCGATACAAATTAAAGTCAAATCATACTATGGATATAGATTGGACGTTTTTGTGGCTTAAATTTTTAGATGTTGGTACTAGTTGGATGCTTTCACAAGTATAGATTGCTGTGTTCATAGAGTAGGATCATCATATGAAAGTGTATGACGTCATTGTCATATTTCAATAAATTTCAAACAATTACCTACCTATATTAAATAATTTAATTAATTTTTAATTATTCGAAGGTATTGATAGTTTATTACTTGAAAAACGGGTGCCGCACAAAATTTTGACGTAAATTACTGTACTATATTTAGAGTTCGAGATGTTATCCCAAAATTAAATTTGCAAAAAAAAACTAAAGAATTTTCCAGAGTTTTTTGATTGGGTTTTTCGCACGTTTATTTACTTTCCAATTTTGAATTTATATTGAATTTAGCAAAATACCGTTCACTTTTCTACAACGCATGGCAAGGTAACATTTTTTACCATGCACAATGCACATATGTATTTTGAAGTTGGGAGACCTGAGCAATTTATGTTCTAAGTCTACGAACAGACTCTTTCACTTTTGTATTTTGTTTTATGGCTGAAACTCAATTTTCCAATTGAAATTGCGAGGAAAGATAAAATATGGGCAAAAGCAGAACTTAAATTATGTATTATATAAATTACGTATGTATACATATATTTTTATTTCAGTTCAATAAAAGTTAGTTTTTGATCTCAAAAAGTCTATTATTTTCTTATGACAGCTGTTCAGGTGCACCACAGTTCAAATAAAAGAAAGCACTATACTGGTATTAGAATCTATATTCCAGCACTCCCTTAACCATAATTAATGAATCATTTTAAATTAATTCAATCTAGAATAAAAAACAACTGTCCAATATGCTATATTAATTCTAATTTAAGCACACACACAAAATAAGTGATGGAGCCTTTTTATTCTTTAAATCCGAGCTCTGTAATTAATCTCATTTAATTTGCCTAAACACAACGAACTAAGGGTGCATAATGATATATTTATATATTATTATGATGAAGTCTGGTCACTATGGTTCGTTGGTTGATTGCAATGATTATCCAAATGAAGTTACTTAAAAATAAAGACCTTCATTTATTAGTAAACATCATACACAACGACTTAACAGTTAGTGGGTCTATGATGTTTACAAAAATAAATGAGTAGATATAGCGTTTATGCAATATAAAAGAATTGTAATTGTAATGAATGAAGACAAGGAAAAAAAAGCGAATGTTCAGTTTAATGCAAAGAAATTAAATTTTCAACTCGGAGGTAATTAATCAATTTTCTTGTACCATCTTCCACATAAAAAAGGGCCAACACGTTTGTGCAATAGAACTTGAGATTCGAAGGGTTTGAGTGTTGTCTTTGGGTTTTTATCATTCAACATTGAAGCTAGTAAATGATGGGAAACATTTTTATTTCAGTTTTGATTAAAAGTTCTTTTATTTAATATTCAATAAAATCAATTTTTTTTAAATGAATTGCCTTATGAGTGTACCGAAATGAAAGGGCGTTGTTTCAAGTATGATTGTAAAGTGTATGCGCCTTTTCTTAAAAAAAAAACACAAAAGCTAGTTTTGAATATAATTGTGTTGTGTTTATTGGATTATCATTATCAATAACTTTTTATTTATGTCTAGAAAGTAAATAAAACCTGCGAAAAATAAATCAAACTTTACTTAAAGATAAAAAATACATTTTCCCAATATGTCAACATTATTAAATTTATATAAAAATTCGTGTCATCGAACTTCATACCAAGACAGATCATACCGCCGCAGTTCATAACAGTAAACACAATACCGACCCAGTTCATAACGCTTAGGGCAGTTTATACCAAAATGCAAAATACACTCAACATCGTACCTACCCCAAATACTACAGGGAGGGCGATCAGTCAAGGGAGTTGCAACATCACTTTGAATTAATTTTTTTTTCTTTCGGTATGAACTGTCCCTGGGTATGAAGTGTCCCTCGGTATGAAATTTGTGAACTGGTATATCAACTGTGGCTGTATCAACAGCCATAAAAATTGCCGTTTTCAAAGAGAGACGAGAGTACTCAAGAAATAATTTTAGAAGGAAAATTAAGTGAACAAAAAGGAATTAAAAAAGTTATCTCCCTACCCATTTCATAAAATGTTTATTGCTAATGCCTAAAGAAAAGCGAAGATAATTTTTTTTTAGAGTTTTTTTTTCAAAAATTAAGAACATAAAATTTAATATTTTTTTTTGGATTCTGTAGCGAGGTAAGGTTTCGTTGACTAATTGCTGGACCCTGCTACTTTTTAAATGTAATGTATTCTGCTTGGACTGAGGTCAAAATACATACTGTAAAACCAAAATACTGTGCCAAAATGCTACATGTGCAAAACGTTGTTTGCTGAAATTCATCATCAAAACCATGTTTTTTCAGCATTTTAACTAAGATAATAAAAGAAGCTTCAGGACAGTTCATACCGCCACAGTTCATACCAGTACACACCATACCAACTTTTATTTCATACTGTGGTTGTGTGTATTTTGCAATTGGGTTAGGTGCGAGGTAGGGTGTATGCTGTATGGTATGTCCCTGTGTATGAAGCGTCCCTCGATATGAAGAGGGTGGTATGAACTTTCTCTCCGTATGAACTGGGTTGGTATATGGTTATCCTACAGGTATGAACTGTGGTTGTATTATATGAACTGTCTTGGAATGGAAAACGATGACACGATTCAAAACTAATATTAAGTCAGTCTTTTTTTTAATAAAAAAACTGTATTGAAAATACGTTAAAAAAATCAGTATTTTGCTGTACAAAACAGAGTTTTGCAAGTCATTATTTTGTTCATGAAATATTTTGACGTACAGATTTTTGTATTTACAGTATAATGACATACAGAACTATGGTCTTACAGTATTTTGATCATACAAAATTAGGTCATTCAGAATTAAAAAAAAGGTAGGTACATATTATGGCCCGCTCCCGTTGTACTTCTATACTTATATTAAAATATAACTGCACTTTATATCAGGCAAAGATAATCTTTTTTATGTGAAGTTCAATAACTCAAATTGGAATTTGCAGTAGACAATTTTGACAAATAATTTTAACAAAACCCACCCCTTTTCACGCCCATTATTGTAATAAAAATGTGTATTTTAAGGATACCTTCTTATTCCACGTCCTTATATAGAAACTTGAATTTAAACAACAAATCTCTATAAAACTTGAGTCGCATGACAGCACCTAGAACAAGAAAATAGATATACCTATCTCTTTATTTAATATTTCGTCTACCAAATTTAAGGTTAAATATTTCACAAAAAAAAAAAAATAAGCATAAAGGAAAGTTGTAATAAAAAAAAAAACAAAAACAGTTTTGCAATAAAATAAACCCCAAAATTGCTTTTGTCAAAATATATATTCCCATTAAAGAATATACGAATATAATATATACGTATTTTTCGTAACATGAAAACCACAAACGATCCACAAGAAAATAAAAAGAAAAATATCCTTTTTTTATTGCCAAATAATAAAAGGAAAACTCTGTGCATATATATGTAGGTATATACATATACCTATTCGTATCTAGTTTTATAATGTAAGATTCCTTGCTCTCTTATTCTTCAGTGTCATGTTTTCATCGTTTTGTATGCGATTCTTGTCTTCCACCTTTATGGGTATGCCATGGCACCAGCATTTTCAGCATGGTCCATGTCTCGCAACTATACAGCAAGCCAAGCAAAAGCATAAAATCTCCTACTATACTGTTACTATGGGTGGGATACAACAACCTGTCAACATAAAACCCCAACACACATGCATACCTGCATATTTGCATATATACATATAATATGTACACACACACAAAAGCTTTTCCAATTATATACTACTACATATTCAGAACAACTGTATAAAAGGATAATAGCTGGGATACCGTAGAAACATTGTTTTTATACACCTTTTGTATGAGTATGTAGTATCGGATGGGATATTTTTATTTTGCCCGAATTGAGCATGTCCTTAGAATTGACAAAATAAATTTAAACAATTCAATGTTGGTAGTATTTTTTGTTTTATTGTTGTTGTTGTTCTTTGAATGTATGAAATATGTGTGTGCATGTATAGTATAAGGGATGTCTGAATATTCAAGAAAAAAATATGTACCTACATTTCTTTTTTTTACAAAATTTTAGTAAAAACTATTCTCTTTTGTATACATTTCTGTTGAATTGTAAAGTGCCCCAGAGAAAAAAATAAATAAAAAATAGAAGCTATCCATATCCATTGTCTTGCTTCAGCAAAATCTATTTCTATTGTATAAATAGTGTTTTGAATAAATCAAAGGGGTACTAGTATTATATACCTAAGGTTAAAGGTACACATAGATATAGTTGCCAAAAGGGTTAAAAAACCTTTTGAGAAACAAAAAAAAAAAACAGAAACTCACCACAGGCAAAAATTTCTCTGGAAAATAATAAAACGAAAAAAAAAATGCTTATACCCAAGACTTACAATTATTAATTAATATTTAGAAATAAAATATAAATATTCAGTATAGTTCTGCCCATAACTCTATTTCGAACAATATTATATTTTTCAGTTTTTTCGAATAAAGAAAGTAGAATGTTAAATTCACTTCCCTTTAGAAGTAAAAATACACTGAAAAAAGAAAAAAAATTGGAGCAGCCTATACACACCACCTTTAACTTTTACTTCCTCTCTGATGTTTTGTCATTTAGATGCTTAAGTACTTTCAGTGAGGGTGGTGGAATCATAATATACTGGTGTCCCTTCAATATAAATTTCAAGGAGAAAAAAGGGACTTTAGGTATAATTCCTCAGGGAATACTTTTTATATAAACATTACCTTCATGTCGAAAAACAACTTTGTTAGACTTAAGTTAAAAAAAAAATTCAAGTATTAAAGTTAGAAATTCAATTATGTATACCTTTATCTGTTTTAGGTAAATATTTTCCTCAAGCGGGAGTCTACTCGTACTAGAGCCTGAGTTCTAGAAAATTGACCAGACATCACATTGAGCTTTTGATGACTCACAAGTCTTGTCAACAAGCTTAAATAATACATTTTTGAATACAATAAATATATCGGCCATACCATCTGGGCGGATATTTTGTGGAATGCAAAAATAGTTGAAGCATTTTCGAACTACATATGTACATTTTTTGTAGGAGTTAAAATAATCAAAATGTTTCTTTTCTTTAGGTATACTCATCACTCGTATTAAATCAATGAAAATACGTAATGGCGTTGGAAAGCTGTGTTTACCTGGCTTCAAAAAGTGACCGATTTTTCTTATTTTTTGCTAAAAGATGATCATTTTAATAACCACCCACAGTTTTCCAAAAATTCGATTTTTTAAATTTGGGGAACAAAGAAAATTGTCCCTAAAAATCAATTTTGTATGCTTTCGATATAGGTCTCCTTTCATGCATCATTGAAGTCGCTATAATTTTTTTTGACAACCCCTAGAATTATTTAATTATAATTTGAAGTGATCATCATTCAAATACTAAAACTGTGAAAAGCAAAATAAAAGTTAAAGGACAATCAAAAGTGGTCATATTTGGCAAAAAATTCTAATTTTTTTCTATTGCTTGCCATTTAGAAAAAAGTTTGTAAGCCCTCTTATAAATAATTTATAATATAAATAATTTTCATTGATTTTTAATGTTTTAACATCGCAAAAACGTTGGGAAATAGTAGTAACGACGGAAAAACAAGACAAACGGAAGCTCTAGAACTAATTTCGAGATTCAACTGGTTTGGCACGTAAATTAAGATGATTCGCATTACTCGTCGACTGATCTCACTTCACTCGCAAAAGTGAATTAGCTATTCAGTGATAAGAGTAAGTCCATGCAAACACTTGAAAGAAGTCGGCCCTATCGAGGTAACCGTCGGAGCGGAACTTTATCCGCAACGCATCCTTCGTCGGAGATTCTGATCATCGGATTCTGTCATGGGAAAAAAGAAAAACTTCCGCGCCAAGAACTTGTCGGAGGACTTCGGAGAAAATATTTAAAGAAAGACCGATTTGAAGTACTTCATCGCATGCAAATAGCATGCGTTTAATTTCGTCGAAGAGAATTTCTGATCAGTTGATCGGAGAACTACCTCGAAGCAAAATGTCTACGATTCGTAGAATTTCGGAGAGAATTCCGCTCCGACGGTTACCTCGATAGGGCCGAATAATTAAGAAAGAAAAATCAAATGAAAGAAACGAAAACATTAAAAATAAAACAGAAAGTTATTCACTAACCTCTTATTATACCTAAATCAATTTTCAATGAAAAGTGACTCATCTCACTTACTTGAGTTAGTTAAATATAGGTGCAGCATTTATATTGCGAATATCTGACTTGATAAAATCCAATTGAATTTGTATTGAGATTAATCGATACCAATAAGAAAGCTGGATGGAAAATATTATCAATCGCTTTTGATATATCAAATGCAATAATTGACCACCCTTTTGTTTATAAATCATTTTGTTGGACATTATCAATAGTAAATTCAGAATAATAGATGCTCTCACATTGAAATTTTGCTAACGATGCATGTACTGGTACTCGTAGAATAAGTATTCCTATGGAATACCATTAAAGAAAGGCATATTAACGTATATTGCGCCATTCCCTATAAGACCAAGAAAATAATAAATATTCAGGATACGATAGGAAGGTGTATTATTAAAAGCCAACAGATTATTAAAGAAAACTAATATTAACTTTAAACTTTTGTACTGTAAAAGACTTGGAACAAGAAATACAAACCGTTATTAGAATAATTTTGATGTCCGTCATTTGCGGTTTGAGAAGTTTGAAATAATCGTGAGAGAATGAACAGGTTGTATTAATGATTTTTTTTTTGTAAGTTTGAATTTATTTATAGATAAGGAGTGTGTTTTCTTTAAGTGGTAAACATTTCGACTCTCTGTTCGGTGGTCATAGTCTGATCCATGATTCTTTTACCGTTTTCAAGGTTCTAGTTATAATATTAGGTGGTTTTTTGTGTTGTAAGAATATGTAAGAAACGAGAAATATTTAATAACATAAAAAAAAATAAGGATAGTACTATATTCAACCTTCCGTTTCTTAAAGAATCGCACTTAAATGAAGAAGAGGACCATGTGAGTAACTGTCGTCTTCTTCATTTAAGTGCGATTGTCATGACCTCCAGTGGGACCACAACTCTTCCCCTCCAAAGCTTCACCCTAAAGCTGCACTTTTGGGGTTCGCCGGGTTAACCTAGGAAAACGTTGACAGGCCTCCCGGTTTTGGATTGTTCCATGTCTGAAGGGGAACTAAATGCAAAAAATCTTAAATGCATTTGTGTAATGTCAATTTTTAGCCACTTCCCGTTTTGGGATTATGTCTGATTTTAGATATGTTATTCAGTATTATTATTACTGATCAAAAATCATTAAAAAAGGCTTGTATTGCAATTTTGCGAACGTGCAGTGTAATTATTTTATATCTTGCCTGGTCTATCGACATTACATTTATACATACATTTATTTATCATTATTAAACTGAATATTTGTCTTCTTTACTCCTCATAAATATTCTCTATTATGTTATACCAGAAAAAACGTATTAACTATTTATAATATTATTGAGGCTTTACGTCCTTAAATTTTATAAACTTAACATTTAGTTACCTAGTTATGTTATTGCATTCAAGGCAATATAGTAAAATAAATTAAAATACAACAAAAAATAAAATAATTACATAAATAAGCGATACAAATACGCACTGCAGATTGTTCAAAAACATTTTATACAAAAGTTTCTCTCACAAAAAAAAAGAAATATTGCAACATGCAGCACATCACACGTTTCGAGCTATAGGTTAAAGTTTTAAAGAAGTTCTTTTTTTTTTTTGTTTGTAATCCACTTATATGTTTTGAAGCAACATTAACCCATTATCTACTATAGTAGGTACTCTAGCTATAGCCTGGCAGTCCATTTTTAAGCTCTTTGACTTTAAGAGGACATAACAACGAGTCCTAGAACTTTTTGTTTACTATTTTGCAATCCACTTTTCATGTTGCCCCTTCGTGGATTACACTTCGTAACTCCATTATTCTTCAGTTAGAACAGCTATCTAAATTCTAAAACTGTCAGTCACCATCAAATGTCTCTAACCTACCCCTTTTTTTTTGTTGTCCAAACTTCTATACGTAATTTAACCCTACATGGAATTTATTTTATAAATGTACTTTCAATGAATCGTATACCTAGGTATATCTGGTTATCCTTTTTAGGTTGACACTCAGACTTGAAATAGGAAAAATAACATAGGATTTGTTGTGTACAATTTGGTTCGTTTTTTTTTGAATATGTATGTAGGTACGGGGTGTTTTAAGTCCAATAAAGCTTTCAGAATAAAAAATACCAAAAAAAAAAAAACAGGAAAACTTAATTTTGTTTTTAAAGAGTTATCTGCTTGTGAAAAGTACATTTGTGCGTCCATAACTTTTAGTCATTATATTTTTGAAAAATTGTTTTTACTTTTGAATTGAGATTTAAATAAAATCATTTAAAACTTTAAACATAGAAATAAAAGCAAAAAAAAATATTGAAAATTCCTTATGGACTAAAACATATAAATATTGCTTTAACAGTTGCAAAACAACGGTTTGCATGCATATATTTTTTTAATTGCGGATTAAAAAAATAGAAAAACAAATTTATAAATTGCCCTATTATAATATGGGAATACCATCACTGATTAATCTGAGGCGATCCTAAATATATCACACATTAAGCTCCGTAATTGGTGTCATTACAGGACACTGTCTAATTGGGAAGCAGCAAGGCTGGGTATCTTCTCTAACGACTTCTGCAGAAGCTGCATGGATGTTCATGTCCTGCTCTATCCCAAAGACGTAGGCTCCACATGGGAGAATACTTTTTTAACGATCCAAGCGATCTTGTTAAAAAAGAAATAAACAGTCTCTCACGCTTCATAAGAAGCTCCAAATGTTTCAACGAGTAGGGAGAAAATCTCTGGATTCATGTGGTATCAGCATTGACGCGGATTAAAAATCAATTCCATAACCTTCGGTTACAATTTTGTCCACCTTCAGTCACATAATAACTGGACTAATTATTGTATACTTAGAGTCTAAATTTCAAATTTTATTTATTTTGGGATTTATTTTATTTTTTTATATATTTAACTAGCTGGTCCGGCAAACGTTGTTTTGCCATCTAAATAATTTCTAGAGAATTTATAGTGCAGACAAAAAAAATAACTAACTCATTGTAAAAGGCATGGAGCGCTGTGAACGATGAGGGAATATAAAAATAACAAAACACCAAACATTATGTTTTTAAATTTATTAAAATTTATTTTAAGTAATAATTATTTATATCATTATTTCATTACATAATATTAATCTCTTAATGCTACAGCGTAAACAATAAAGTAGATTTGTAATAATGCATGTGGTTCGTTTGGTATTGGCAGCAATGAGCCTATTTTATGATAAACTTGGCCTCTGATTTTAAGTGTAGAATTGTATTTTTGACCATTTGCATTTTGAACTATTTCTGTTGCTCCGAACGATGTCATTTGAAAATTGAAAGCATGAATTGAATGGAATGAAAGTTCAAATGCACTTCAGGAACACTTTAGAATATAGATCTGTGCCTATAAGCAAACCGTTTAATGGTTCCGGTGTGTTTCAGGTAGTTGCATCTTCCCTGACGCTAGTTTATTTTTTTTATATTTTTTGTCAAAAACTGTCAATTAGATATTTGTCAAAATTTAACCTTTCATAAAAAATTTTACTATGTATAAAATAAAATATTTTAGAAGGCACAATCGTTGTTCGTTCTCAGGATATTCGAGCTGAAATACAATTGTAACTACTTTTCCTTAGAATTTTTAACAGTTTTTGATTTTTTGTTAAAAACTGCACATTCAATATTTGTCAAAATTTTATCAGTTGCTAACAATTATGTTATGTAGAAAATAAAACAAATAAGAAGTCAATACCGTTACCCGTTTTTGAGAAATTTGAGTCGAAAGACAATTTATACCAATTTTTGGTAGAATTTTTTGTAGTTTTTAATTTTTTGTAAAAAAACTGTCCATTCAATTTTTTTGAAATTTTCACCAGTAGTCAAAAACAACATTTTTCGTAAAATAAAATTATTTTAAAGCTGATATCGTTTTTCCATCTAAGCATATTCGAGTTATAAGCGATCTTGTTAAAAAAGAAATAAACAGTCTCTCACGCTTCATAAGAAGCTCCAAATGTTTCAACGAGTAGGGAGAAAATCTCTGGATTCATGTGGTATCAGCATTGACGCGGATTAAAAATCAATTCCATAACCTTCGGTTACAATTTTGTCCACCTTCAGTCACATAATAACTGGACTAATTATTGTATACTTAGAGTCTAAATTTCAAATTTTATTTATTTTGGGATTTATTTTATTTTTTTATATATTTAACTAGCTGGTCCGGCAAACGTTGTTTTGCCATCTAAATAATTTCTAGAGAATTTATAGTGCAGACAAAAAAAATAACTAACTCATTGTAAAAGGCATGGAGCGCTGTGAACGATGAGGGAATATAAAAATAACAAAACACCAAACATTATGTTTTTAAATTTATTAAAATTTATTTTAAGTAATAATTATTTATATCATTATTTCATTACATAATATTAATCTCTTAATGCTACAGCGTAAACAATAAAGTAGATTTGTAATAATGCATGTGGTTCGTTTGGTATTGGCAGCAATGAGCCTATTTTATGATAAACTTGGCCTCTGATTTTAAGTGTAGAATTGTATTTTTGACCATTTGCATTTTGAACTATTTCTGTTGCTCCGAACGATGTCATTTGAAAATTGAAAGCATGAATTGAATGGAATGAAAGTTCAAATGCACTTCAGGAACACTTTAGAATATAGATCTGTGCCTATAAGCAAACCGTTTAATGGTTCCGGTGTGTTTCAGGTAGTTGCATCTTCCCTGACGCTAGTTTATTTTTTTTATATTTTTTGTCAAAAACTGTCAATTAGATATTTGTCAAAATTTAACCTTTCATAAAAAATTTTACTATGTATAAAATAAAATATTTTAGAAGGCACAATCGTTGTTCGTTCTCAGGATATTCGAGCTGAAATACAATTGTAACTACTTTTCCTTAGAATTTTTAACAGTTTTTGATTTTTTGTTAAAAACTGCACATTCAATATTTGTCAAAATTTTATCAGTTGCTAACAATTATGTTATGTAGAAAATAAAACAAATAAGAAGTCAATACCGTTACCCGTTTTTGAGAAATTTGAGTCGAAAGACAATTTATACCAATTTTTGGTAGAATTTTTTGTAGTTTTTAATTTTTTGTAAAAAAACTGTCCATTCAATTTTTTTGAAATTTTCACCAGTAGTCAAAAACAACATTTTTCGTAAAATAAAATTATTTTAAAGCTGATATCGTTTTTCCATCTAAGCATATTCGAGTTATAAAATTTTTTTTTTTAGTTTTTTTGATTTTAAAAAATAACGGTATATTGATTTTTTTCCAAATTCATATCAAATTTTTATGACGTCATAATGTGTCGAATAAAATATATTTCAAGTCAATAGCATTATTTGTTCGTGAGATATTTGAGCCCAACCAAAATTTTCACTTCTTTTTTAAACTGCTATAGTAAAAAAAACAACTGATTGAATATTAATAAACGCCCTTTCAGCTTCTTTCGAAGTTATTATCTGTAAAACAAAATTTATTTCAAGTCGATATCTCTACTCGTTCTTGAGATATCAACGACGAAAAATGGTACCAGAGCGTACGGACGTACGGACGTACGAACGTACGAACGTACGTACACACGCAACACAGACATCTCTCTAAAAACGATTGATATAGGCTCTAGGGACCTTGAAACGTCGATTTGTCAATTTGACAAATCGGACCGATTACAATAACTCCCTATGGGAAGTTAATAAATGAAGTGAACTATTTAATGATAAAAATTATTATATTAATTATTTATTTTATCTGTGATTACATTAAATATACCTATGTAGGTACATGTAAAAATTAGATAGATTCACGAAAGCGAAAAATTTCATTAACTATTTTCTTAACTACATTATATAGAAAATACATATATTGTTAGAAATAGTGAAAAAAAAAAATCTGTAGAAGTTAGAGCGTTTATAAGTAAACACAAAATTGTAATAAAAATCTTACTTTTACCAAATTCGTTTTTCATCATTCCCAAAAATATTTTCATTATAAATAAGAAAGAATAATTTTAGATTTTATACCAAACGTAAAAATAATTTATACTTACAACTCAACTCAACTCAACTCAATAGCCGTTGTTTGCGGGAACTCGTGACACGTGCTGAGTATTTTAGAGGTTATGTAAGTAACTTAATTAACGTAGGATCGAATTACACTAAAAATTAATAATTTTATTAGTTATTAGTAATTAATTATATTCAATAATATAGTAATAGTTATCAATAAATAAATAGTAAAGTTACTTGAGAATATATTTGATATTAGAGTTACACTCAGATAGTAAAAATGTTTAACTATACTACGCTTGACACATAAACACTAATAATAGCCGAAAACTGTGGAGGTAGTGAGAAATAGGAGACCATCTTCGTTGTCATCGCTACTCCGTGCTGTTTACTAGGTGAGAAGTGACAGCGGTAGACACATAGAAAAGATAACTTACCAAGTGATAATAATTGATGTTATCGATCGGTATAAAGAATTAATAAAATGACTATTAAAAAGCCGGGGTTGGTGATAGAAGAGTGAAAATTTAGGGTTATATGTATTTTTAATGCCACATAATACAAAAATTTTAAAAAAAGTAGGTATCCAAAAAATAAAAACCAAATTTTGGGATGGACAATTGGACACCCCTTATCGCTTAGAGGTTTGAAAAACAGATAGTAGCCGATTCTACGACTTACTGAATATGCATACCAAATTTCATAAGAATCGGTCAAGCCGTTTCGGAGGAGTATGGGAACGAACATTGTGACACGAGAATTTTACATATTAAACAAAATTTTAATTTAATTTTTTTTTTTATTTAATTCATCATAGGTATTTTCTTTTTTTTTTTTTGCTTTCCAATTTTTTGTTTTGTTTCATTTTACTTTAGATGATGCATGAGGAGGTATCTTATGAAAAAAATCGACCTTGTTCCTTCACCTCTCACCAGAATTCAAACATGACGTTTTAAAGGAATCAAGGGTTATAGCCGTCGCACTTTGGGCAAAGTAGTTATATGGTGTGATAAATTATTTTAAAAAGCTTAGAGCGGCTGTTTGTTTCTTAAAGCCTTGTATGATAGTAACAATGAGTTTATTTTTCATTAAGAAAACACAAATTTTGAGGGTTGTTTAAGGATAAACTTAGGTGTTTACATCCAAGAAAATCGTTGGTTTTCATTTTGGTGTTTACTATCAAGGATAATTTTTTTTTTTTAAAGACAAAAATGTTTTGTTAATAATGATAATGTCGATTACAGAATCCGCAAAACTCGATCCGCAATGACTCACAGTGTAGTGTTCTCTTTTCTTCTGACGATAAATGAATAGGTGGGAAACAGAGCTCTAACTGCGGATCGAGTTTTGCGGATTCTGTAATCGACATGGATATCTAATAATATACAATTCTTGTATTAATATGAAAGCTTTTATTATATTTCATTATTGAACCAGAAATTTATATTAATATTTAATAAAATTTTGTTCATTCATTTTCAAATGAAGTATTCTCCACTTCAAACATATTAGTACCATCTGAATGAATTTTCCTTGTTACAAACAAAAAGGTTCTGACTTCTGGAATTTGATAACAGCGGACCTGAAACAAGGGTTACAGTGTAATGAATTATCGGGAGCTTCAAACCATTTGAAATCATTGCAAGATCATTAAATTTTTGAATTAACTAAAAGTTCATCGATTCCAGTGATGGTAAATTACTTTTTTTTTCAAAAAATAATCAAATATATGTAATATAATCAAATAATCAAAAAATGTCCGTATCACGGCTTAGGGGAAAAAACAATTTAAGTCAAGTTTTTCTTTAAATTCTTTTTGGATTTGCTTTTTATTTTCATTGACGACAACTTCTGTTGTTTTGTTTGCTCTCCACTCCTGAACTAGAAGCTTATAGCATTCAAAAAGCCGATTCCATGGCCCTATGTCCCTTAAAAGGAAACAGTTCGGACGACCTAAGTAAGTAATACGCAAAAGAAGTTTGACCAACCGCTTGATTTGTGAAGAAGACAGTTTTAGCTTATTGTAACAATATTACCCGCTGCTCGACAATACCATGATGTATATAATTTCATTTTAAAGCTGTCTAACTACAAGAAAATGAAGCACACACCTTGCTTGACTTCATTATTTATTCTGAGGTGCCAACCTTCAATTTTTAAACAAACTAATAACATATACCCATCATCTACCTATTATTATTTTTGAGAGTCAATAAATTAGAATGCCATTATCAATCATGCAAAGTGCACATTTACCATATTTAGATTAAGAACTTGAATAAACACTTTTGTTTGGTTTAAGTTAAACTATGGGCTGGATAATATGCTAGTCTTCTTTTTCAAGAATTAACAAGTTTACTTATTATAATTTAAACAACAAACTAAACAACCATTTATGTTGTGCTGCATAAAGTGGTAGAGTGCATTCAGCAGAGTGCATGTCAGAATCAAATGTTCGTGAGGGAAGTGTTTACATTTTGCTACATTTAGTTGAAGATAATATAATGTACGTACATACATATGCAGATGTAAAAATAAATGTAAATTAGGTGGGTCACTAATTGAGTAATAACTTATCAAACAAATATAATCGATATGTTCTTTTTTTGTTTTACTATATCGGATAGGTTTGTAAAAATAATTATTTAAGCGGTATAAAATTTAATAGTAAAACTAAATGGTAAAATACACTGCTGGTCACTTGATTGAGGCCACTCCACTTGGAATATCATTGTTGCAATTTTTTATGTGGCATTATTTTTTTCCGGAAAAATTTTTTATCATCCGAGCTTAAATAAAGGATCTGCGAAATTAGACCCTTGGAAATAAGGCCCCAAAAGAAAAGATGAAATAAGGCCCCAAATTGGGGTATTTTTTCATAATGAAACTTTTCCCCAATGAAATAAAGCCCCACTGAAATGAAAAAATGCCCCAAAAAATGAATTAAGGCCCCAACTTGTTTTGACTTTTTTTTAGAAAAATGAAATAAAGCCCCAATTTACATAGTTTTTCATATTTAAGTTTATTTTCGAAAATAAAATTACACCCCAAAGTCCAAACCATCAAACAAATAGATACTTGGATTGTATCCTGCACAATTTCCTTGCAAAAACAACACTTGTAATTATCATGTCCTTCAGCAATACAAACTTTTAAGATCGCGCGATTTTTTTCAGCTATTCTGTTACTCCCTGTTGGTTTTCAACACGAAAGATGAAAACCGTCAGCGAGTAACAGAATAGCTGCAACAAATCGCGCGATTTGGTTTTCAACACGATCCTTACATTTAAGCATTAAAAAATCATATCACACATCATATAGGCTTAACATTGAAACATTATTGCTGGCACCACACTAAGCGGTACTTAAGCAGCTGTGGGCCCCCGATCAGCGGATTTTCACATCATTTTTTGTAAAAGACAATGGGGCATATTCATAGTCGTCTGACAAGTTGTTTCTTTGTTTCTTCTAAGCTAACCTGGAGTTTATGTTATTCATAGACAATTTGGACCCGGGTCCAAAAGATAAACTGGAGCTCAAATTTAAAAACGGCTGACTCTTTGGCTAAGTTGTTTTTTTCTATCTATCAAAAAATGTATTGAATTTCAAAGGATTGACGGGCAATACTACTAAAATTGTAGTAGATTTCTGTTTTTTACTAAACAGAGCTGCAAAATTCTCTATGAATAGCAGCTATTTCTAACCTGTGTGTTAACTTTAGACTCGAGGCCAGTTGGACTCGGTTCTAAAATTTGACTATGAATATGCCCCAATGTTATTTTCAAATTATGAAATAAGGCCCCAAATTGTTTTCTTAAAATAAAATGAAATTAAGACCCAAAAACAATTTGGGATTTTATTTCATTGGGGCCTTATTTCATAATGAAATTATGCCTCCAAAAAAATGAAATAAGGCCCCAAAAAATGAAATAAGACCTCAAAATTTGAGAAATTTTGTTGTTGTTGTTTTGTGTACTTTATTTTGGGGCCTTATTTCATTTTTTTGTGGGGCCTTATTTCCTGGGGCCTAATTTCGAGGAGCCTTAAATAAAGGGTATTGTTTTAGAGGTAGATAACATTGAAATGGAACAAAACAATGAAGAATTTTTAATATTGACATGAAATTAACTTTGTTCGAAAGGTTATCTTAAATATGTTTTCTGGCATATGTTCCAATTTTCGATCACTTTTCCAAAATGTGTGGCCGTATATCGACAATAATGCAGCAAATGTTGTCCTCAAAGTGGTCGTTCGGGCTCATAGGCGTAGATTAGTGACTTCACTTAACTCCCAAGTAAATAGTCTACTGTAGTTAAATGGCACGATCTTGAAGGCTTATTCACGGGTCCGAAATGTGAAACTATGTGGTTACCAATAAATCAATAATTGTAGTACGAGTTGACATGTTTCATCGCCTTGCTCCTGCACATCATGGTAGTTTAATTGAGAAGAAAAAGTCAGTAATCATGGCTCTATGACGGTCACCATTTACTGTAACGTTCTGACCAGGATCGTTTTCAAAAAAGTATGGACTAATGGTTCCACCAGCCCATAAAGCGCACCAAACAATCAGTTTTTTTTTGGATGTTACGGTACGGCAGTTTTGTTTACTGACGTAGCCATTCAACCAAAAGTGGGCTTCATCGCTAACAAAGTTTGCACAATTTGGTAGCGATGTTCAGGCGTCAGCCTAGTAATTTTGAAATGCCAAACGAAAGCTAAGCACAAATCACCTAACCGCTGTTAAAAAAGTAGGTATTGCCGCCAGTGAAATCAGTGTTCCCAACTTAAAATTTACACTCTTTAAATATTTTACAAACCACAAAGATATAAAATTGAATGAAATATGTAACTAAGAACATCCATAAAAAATCCGGATTCTATTGTTACAGAAAAGATATGTTTTTTTTTTTGAAACTAGTTTCTTTAAAGATATTCATCACTTCAAATTTTTTGTTAAACCGTTAGGACTAGCCCTCAACATTTTTTCAAATCATGCGCAGAAATGAAGTTTTCGAGACCTACATTTCAGAGTTTACAGAATTTGCTTGTCAAATTGTCATTAATGTCAAAATTTATTTTATTAAAAAGAAAAAAAAAAAGACGCAAGATTGTTACTATTTTGCCATCGATTATTTAACAATATAAGTCTTTATATTATAAAAATATATATAAAAATTGATGTTTTTGCATAAAATCGATGTGAAATTAAAAATCTAATAAAAATCTTGGGTTTTTTTCTTTTCTTTTGTTTTCGAAATCGATATAGAGAAGTGTGGAATTGAAATAGTGATTTATATCACCTTCTGAATTCACTTATTATGACACTATTTACTTTAGGTATATGTATAACTTAAAAATTTTATTTTTACGCTATAACGATATTTGCAACAGTTGTTATATTTGCTTGCTTAAAAAACAATAGCACGCTAAAGACTTTTTGTCACGCTATACCCTGTTAAAGGTCGTTGTTTTGTTTTTATTTGTCGTTTTGTGTCGGTGAAGTTGAATTGTATTTTAATTATTATAAACCAAATATTTCTAGCCTTGAAAAAAAAAGATTGAATGACATGATTTATGATTTCAAGGAATAAATTGAAGACATTGTCAATTAAGAACCCTCTTGATAGAAACATACACTTTATTAAAATCTTATTCGTATATTGCTAATAATAATAATGATAATCAATAATGGCTCACACGTCATTGTAGATAAAAGTCGGGTTTCTGCAATTTAATTGTCAAACACTCTGGATCACGTTTTGTTTACATCATGCAGCAGATAGGGAAACTTTTGAAGTGCTTGTTTCACATCCTCGTGGTGAGGCAGGATAAATTTTTGGAAAAATAGTCTTACCAAAAACCGCCCACAGCCCTGCCCACTTTTCTTATACCTTTCGTTTGAATAAACGGCTCCAATGGTTTGAATGGAAAAGAATTTGTTCTTATAAGACGGAACAAAGATTTTGAATTGCCTTCCATTTAAATTTTTTTATATAGGAACATTGGATAAATTCATAGAAAAGGGCTTTTACAAGATATTTGCTTACAAAGATCCCGCCCCGTCAAAGGAATTATTTCAAAAAATATTATTACTGTTACTGCGATCGCTTAGGTTTGCGCATCGATTCTTTCGTCACATTATATGTTGTGCTGGTCTTATTAAAAACAGTAAGACAAATAGTTTTTCCAAATATTTCTATAGAGAAATCGGATTGATTTAATAAAGAATAACTCATTGAAAGTTAATAAGATATTATTTTAAGAAAAATACCACTTATGTATATGTATATTAATAATACGAAAAAAGAGTTTACTTATTGAAATTCACTCCTTACAAATGCAAAGCCAAAGTTTAACCACGTACAAGAAAACGTTTCTTTTAACTGTGGTTTTACGTGATTAATTTTTAACATTGGAATTTTCTATTGCAAATTTGCACAGATGTAGAGTGTTCTCATGTTCAATACTATAAAAAAAAGAAATATCACTTCGAAAAAATTATAAAATGGTTTTATTGCTTAACTAAGAAATAAATAAACAAGAAATTAAATAAAAATATTTTAATTTTCATTTGGTCAATAAGATGTATAGGTACAGGTAGCAACCTCAAAAATTGAATCAGTTGAGTAACACCAGTGCAACTTCGTGCAGTTTAATTATCGTTCTTAAAAAAACCGCGATAAAAAATAATATAATTTTTCCGTCGGCATTTGAAAAAGAAATAAAATCAACCATAAGATCTGAATGTTAAAAATAAAGAACCTTAAATCTTAATTTTGTATACAACTGCCTTTAAGATAACATTTTGTATTTATTATGGGTATGATATTCCTATATGTATACAAATATTGTTATAAAAAAAAAAAACTAATATTAAAATAGGTATGCGCAATGGGAAATCTTCCATGTGTTTTTAATTTCGCGAAATTCTATGTAGGTATCTACATATATAAAAGCTATAGCTAGTTACGAGAACAAGTCTAATTCAGCCATCTGCAAAAAGTACAATCATCTATTTTCATTTTTTCATATTACATCGATATCGTATAGATATACCTACCTAATGGATGTGGCTATATGTTTGTAGATTATATATGTTTAAAATAGGAACTAAGGTATTAAGAACTTAACTCATTTAAATTAACAAGTTCAACCCACCATTTTGCAACCCCATGTGACTTTTCACATTGGTCTATGCATATATATATCTTTCTCTATCTATCTTAAAATGAGCAAACCCTTCACGAGAATATTTATTTTTTTATTCTCCTTAAATTTTCTACGTCCTATTTGTATTTGTGTTATGTATGGATAGAGCTTTTCACTATAAGGATTTTATACAACCAATCGGAAAACAGAAATCATATTGATTTCTACCCCAAATGGAAAGTTCAACGTTACTTGAATTTGGTGGTTAAAAGCTTTCACCTACAAGGGTTTTATTATGATTGTATTTGTATCTATGCTAACGTGTTGGATTTGAATAGGGGACACACACAGAATAAAGAGAAAAAAAACATTGACACCAACACATTGAATTCTTTCGTTTATTAATGAAAATCTAGATGAAATACAAATTTTTTGTCAACACTGATTTTATTCAAATTTTTAAGTTAGATATGATTTCAGGGTTTTCATTAACATCAATATTTTGCTGAATTAAGTTGAGAAATGTAGTAGTATTTATTTGCTATTGCAAAATTAAGGGTAAATTTATGTACATAAATGTAAATACACTACTGGGTGAAGTGGGAGAATTTTGATATTTTCTTTTGTTTTATTTTGAAATATTGTTTTTCAATGTTTGTTAAGGAGATTCCTAATACTCCCAAATTACAAAATTTTGGAACGCTTAGTTTTAAATCCCTATAAATAAATTGTCTTAACATCGTTTAAATTTCTTTAATTTTGCTGGAATTGAGGGAATTCGACACTGGATTAAGAATGGCGCCCAAGTGAAAACGCTTGTAATTAGGCGATAGGGCGCAAAAAACAGAAAAATGTAATGTCTTACTTCACTTCGCAATACATTTCTGAAAAGTTTCATTTTTAAAAATTAAATAAGACCGAGCAATATGTTAAGGCAGGACCCCCTTGAAGTAGGGTAAAAAATTCTTATAATAAATGATTTATGGCTGTCGATGGCTAATACTGAATTAGTGGCCATTTAAATTTTGTTGTTCTATTTTTTCTAAGTTTTTTTTTTTAAATTCATTTGAAGTTAGAGCATCAGCTCCTAGAAATGAGGTTAGAATTTCATATTTAAAATAATTTATGATTTCAAGATTCAATTTTATGGTGCTGTTTTTTTTATAATTCTGTATAAGAAAATTTCTATAAGAAATGTTAATCCATTATTATCTATTGAGCAAACTTTTGAAATCTCTAAAAGAATATGAATCTCTTAATTAATAGTTTTTTATTATTGCAAAGAACAGCCATAATACATTTTAAAGTCGCATGACGTCGATCAAAAAGGCAATTACCTTCTTACCGTCCTAGAATTCCACTTCGATATAAGTTTTCAAGTTACCGTACGTGTCAGATCATTCTTGGAAATTGGAGAATATTGACCTACGAACTAACTCCCAAAATATATAACTTCAGACAATATTCAGCACGCCCAACTATGTTGCTACTACCATGTTGAAAGAAACTGGTTCAAAAGACAATAACATACGATGATGAAACACTATCGAAAGTCGGGGACCTATCGACGTTTTCTGAAATCAATTCGGCGAACCCCAAAAGTGATGCTTTAAGGTGAAGCAGTAAAGTGAGTCTGTTACTATCCCACTCGAAATCACGGCCATCGTCGGAAGAAGAAGTGGGTGAGTCACTGCGTAAAACAACCAGTCATTTATGATAGTCCTATATGTACATATATCATCATCCACTAATGCTCAAGAGTTAAAATTGTGCACCTCTATTACTGGTCAACTGCTTTAAGATGTTTTATTATTGCTAACTTGCGTTCAATTGAAATATTGAAACAAATAAATTAAATGTATCTTCTGCATGTACATAAGTTTATAACAAACCAAAATTGAAAAACCAAGAACCAATTAATGGAAATACCATTTACGGTTAACCAAATCGATTTGGGGGTGATACTAGCTATAAATTTCTTCAACGACCGACTACGACGCACGACTTGCATTTCCCCCACAAGCGCACAGAAGAAGAGGTTCCACATACATACATACCTATGTATTTAAGTCACAAATCTACAAAACAAAGCTTTTATTTCGAAACTTGAACATATTCTACTTTTATTATTCATTTATATAAACCATGGAGAGGGTTTTTGGATTTATATTTCAAATGGTTCAATAATTTGAAAACCGAACAAAATTAATTGTTCTAATTGATTTACAGTTTTTCTTTTAAAGTACTTAAACCAATGGAATGGACATGTTTAAAGTGCAGTAAGAATAGAAAATATTGTTATTGAATTTTTTTGTGTTTATAGGTATTGGTTTTAATAGAGCTTGGACATTTATTTTTAAAAAACCGCGTTAAAGAAACTTTTTAGAAATTGTTTTTTATGAGCGCATTAGTTGAAAAGACTCTTAATAATCAAAAAATCCTCCCTTAATATATCTATATATAGGCCTTAAATATTTTCACGAGCTAATGAAGAAACATTTTTTGAGTTAAGAGTTTCTTGTACCAGTGTAGAACTCTTCAAATACTCCTGTTCATAAAGCAAACAAAGGGAAAACAAAATTTCCCCGAAATTTCCCTTTTTACATCGTTGAAACAAAAGATACGTATAAAATTGATAAGAATTAAAAATTGTAGATGTATCAAAGAGGTTTGCCAAAATCGAGTTGTACTTTAAGCTTCAGGGGATAAATTGTCTACAAAGTTCAGGATCATAGAATTGGGATGATACCCATTATTTATTAGTTAGATGATAATAATCTAACAAACAAAACAACATTAACATCTAACAATAATACATTACAACACTCATCCAAGGAAGCAACATATAACCATTTCTCGCATTCATAAAAGTATAATACTCAATAGAGTTAAAAATAGAAATTTCTCAACTATAAACTCCTATTGCTGTACTACAAAATGCTTAGAGGAATAAATTTAATGGATCTCTAGATGTAGTTGAAAAATACCTTACACGCCTTACACTAAACCATTGAAACATTTACTGTTTTATTTTAGGTAAAAATTTCGTGTCTTCTTAAATTGATTTATAAGAATATTCTGAGTTAAAAATAATTTGTTAATATCGTCATTTACTCGCATAACAATTTTACATTTAATCTGTAGATTTTATAAGCACCATAGCAAAGAATAAATTCTTAACTTCGAAATAGGAAACAAAATTTATAGTTGAGAATTAGCTGTCGCCTGGTTTTGTTCACTGTGGCGTATGTGCTATATTTATTTTTCTAAATTCATTAGTGCCCTTTTTGTATGAAACGCCATAGTTTTCACCCGGAATAGTTAAAGAAATATAAAAAATAATTTTATTTCAATTAACTCATGTTCGTAACTCAACTCATTCATATTGCCTTGTTTGCTTTACTTTTTCTTCAATATCTAATATTTATTTAAATTTATTTCTTTTTCAGTCACGCCTATTAGAAGATGCTTCCCTATTATGTAACTCATGGTCTTCTCGACAAAATGTAAGTACAAATTCAGTTTATTAATAAACAAAACTCATTGAGAAATTTATCTTTACAAACAGATGAAAGCTATTTCTAAACCTTCGGCATAATATTTCTTAGGAATTAAAAAATTAAATTTAACCTTTAAAAATAACAAAAATTATTACACAAAATAAACTTTAATGTTAGTATTATTACTATTGTTGTCTTTATTATTCCGTTAGATGGCGCTACAATCTGGAGTGAATCTGTACTTCAATCAACAATCATCTCCAGACGTTTCGAGTTGTAGCCAGCTGCCTTCAGTTACGCATTCCAAATTGGTTGAAGTGCCTTTCGACTTGCGGGCGGCATCGAAGGTATGATCTACCATTTTTGCGTAATGTGTGTCTCTAGGTTTTTTTTTTGATTGTTGAAAAAATTTCTTGGCTTTGTATAAATTAAAAAAAAAAATAATACAAATCCATTGAAAGCGGTATTTTTCGCTAAAATCATTGTTATTGGATGTTTTTTTTTTGCAAACGTGTATCTATCGGTGGCCAAAAGTATGGCCAAGTGAAAAAGTCAAACATGTTTTGTAAAAAAAGGATTGCGGTTTTGATGGTACCTATTTTAATTGTTTTTTTTTCGCATTTTTTCCTATGAAATTCCCAGTCATTGTTTTATAACTTTTTGTTGTGGTTTAGCATTAAAGCAGTGACAGTTTGTATTATTTTACAGAACGATTCTCAGTAGCCCATTTTTTTTGTTGTCTTTTTTAAGACATGTATTTCTTTAACAAAAAAAACTACGCTCCATAATGTTTTACATAATGATCTTGTTTTATTTGACAGTCAGCGCAACTGAAGGCAGCTACAAAAATTATAAAAAGAGGATTTTTGTGTTTGTAGGTACAGTTCTATTCAATTTGAAATTCCAAGTCCATATCATTAGAATTTAGAAACTGATACGTTTTCTCTATAATAGTAAAGTTAGGTAAAAAAAAACTTGCCCTATACTACCTAAAATATTTTTCAATATTTGTATGGAAGGTGCTATTAATAATGGCTTAATTTCAATTTTTTTCTTGTTTTTAAATAGGCCGTACAATTTTTAAAAAATTATTAAAATTCTCGGTGCCGCTTACGAGAAATTATGAGATTTTTGAAAAGGATTTTTTAACATATGTACATATGTGGAGGTATTAATATTTTCGAAAATAAAATTAATGTTAGTTCAAACAATTACAGATAGTTTAAAACAAAAAACAGTTTTGTGCCAAATTCCAAAAATATTTATTTTTATTGAATACTTTTTATAAATTTTAGGTGCTTTTGCATACAATTATTATTATAATTAGATGAATCGTTTTTGAGAAAATCAAAAGAAATGATTTTATGGTCAACGGTAACGGTACACCCCCCATTTAAAATTTTTTTCAAAAAAATCATCGGAGCTGCTTTCGATAAAAATCTGATTTTACAAAAAGGACTTAAAAATAGAATTTAAAAAACTTGTCGAGATACGGCCCAAAAAACACTATGTACTAAGTTTAATGAAAATCCATCTACTCCTTCAGGCTGAATGCTCAACAGAAAAACAGATAGAATGGCGAGACCATTTTTTCGACTTCCCTATCATAATAATTTCAATTTGATCAAAATCCCAAGATCAAATTTTTTTGAGAATCCAAAACTCACCCCATTGTCGCAAGCAAAAATAAGTTTCCCTACGTATGTATTTTAAAACAATGTGACAGACAACTTAAAACAAGTTATTGCCAAATTTAATTTTCAATACCAGCACAATCATGATTTTGTAAAAATTTAATTGAAACTAATATTATTTTATCTTTTACCAACCTGTCTTTAAAACAATGTACCAGAGTAAAAGACGAATTTAGCCTAGATTCGATTTCCAAACTAATTTTCCTCTCCCATTATGCTGTCTCCCGACTCGTTTTAAGCGAAAGACAAATTTACTTTGAAAAAATATTATTATTTCTTTTAGAATCAATTGACTTCGCATCAGTTACAATAAAATATTTTTCTTGTGGCTAAAAGCGGGTTTTACTGTACTTGTATAGGAAGTACATGTATAATTAGCTGACCCTGCCCGCTTCGCAGCACTTTTCTTGGGCGATGCAAGAAATTTATCTCCGCCTCCGATTATTATAAAGCTTTCATCCATCTAAAGCTTGAGTATATAACTCATGCATCTGGGAAGGTGCTCCAATAACTCATTTGAATCTCTAAGATAGAATTCATAGAAAAACTTTAAGAATGATAGGATAATAGAAATATTACGGAAACATTTATATTTCTTAAACACCGTCGCAAAGTTTCCTGTCTATCACTATTCTGTCGCTATATTTCCTTACCTTCATCGTTAGGAATGCCCGCATCAATTTTCCTTTGAGTCCAACTTCGAACGTACCGCCGCGCCGTTAAGTACAGGGATTCTTTTTTTAGCCGAATTACACGAATGTGGAATGTATGAACCACAAAGCTGAGTTCATGCATTCCACACAGAAGAGATTTAAGTTTTTATCTTGATTTCCTTCCAAGAAATCCATTTCCTTTAAAGTCCTTTTGCCCTTAAATTAGCAGATAGATCTAGTCAAAAACAGAAATTCTTCAGGTCTACTTTTTCCAACGAAAAGCAATTTTATATTTTGAAGGGGTTAGCTCCTTGATAGCCCTCAATTATATCAATCAGGTACTCTTTTGAATTTACTCGTACAATTTTCATCCAAGCTATTCATTATAGAAATCTTTGCCTCTGCCTAGACTATAGAATATTTTGCAGAAAGTCCATGCACTACTTCTTATACAATAAAAGTCTGCAAGTGACCACATGTTGTGGTTATCCACCCCGATCAAAATCAAACTATATGTATAAGCTCTGACCCACAAAATAATTTTTTATAAAATTAAGCTCTAACGATGTGGGGGAGTATAGAGCGTTCTAAGTTGCACTTGTTCGAGTCGCAGGATATTAATGTTTATTTAGCCACAAATTACTTCCGGTCACGCCATTCTACGTCAAGTGGCATATTAGTATAAAAATAGCCACTGCATGCATGTTACCCTTTTACACACTCACACAAAAAAAAAAAAATATAAAATCCTTCCAAGGACTTATTCGTCGGCGGTCGCCTCTTGACTGAAATATTATTTATGATACTTGAATGACATTGTGTTTGACATTATTGTATCTAGTGTTGTCAGAATACGTCACTGTCACTCTTCATATAACATAAGGCTACTTTTTTTTCCTCAATCGAAATTATTGAATCAAAAACAAAATATAATTATTTACTTTACCTTGTCGTACTTTTTGTTGTTTTTTTTTGTTATTGGGACGAAATATTACTGTTGAAATAACACACAGCACCACGATAGCTAACAAAGAGTCCTATTGCCGGTGGTCTGTCGACATAAAAATGTCCTACTCATTTTAGGGTAGATGCCAACAAACATTTTCCAAAACTTTTCTAATTTCACACATGGAGGAAATTATGTGTGTACCTAGCTTCATTGATATAATTGTATATAAAATCCGAGTATTTTGACGATTTTTCTTCATTTATACCTCCTACCTTAGAAATAGTCGTATGTAGGTGTTTTAATGCGGCATGTGTGTACCGTACACCCACAATAAATATCAGATAAAAAAAAACACATTTTTTGATACTACGAGTATACATATCTCAACTGCAGGTTGGTATGTATCTAAGACACTCTGGGAAAGATAGAGAGGGAGAGAAAGTTGGCCTCATTAAAAATTGGCCAGACATCTCATAAATATTTCAAGGTCTTCTTCTGCTAAATGCACCCCTTATTTGTACCCTGATATGGATGACGATAGAAAAGCTATTATTTTTGTAACACTCGTGTCGTCATCGAGTAAGTTTGTTTATTGTTAAATAAATAAATATATAGACATACATTGCGTTTACAAATATTAAATATTGATAATTTCTATTAAACGATGTGTATTAGATAATATTGGAAGACGACAATTAATTCCTATAAAAATAAAGTTGGTTGTAAATCAATATGTAGGGTTGGTTTCTCCGTATGTTGATATAAAAGAAAATTATGAATTCTTTTAAGAAATGTATGGCAAAAATAATAAGGGCTGATATTAAGTAATTAACCATACTAACCAATAATGCCCAAAACTTCCAAGGAGCGGAGGCATTTAACAGTTTTAAGTGTCATTGATTGAAAATTTATGTATGTACTCGAACACTCCAAATTAATTCTCCTTCCACTAAATGTTCAGCAAAGATTGGCAGCCATCTTGAATATTGTAAATTTTGAGGGTAAAATCAACATTCACAAGAAATTGATTCAACATTTTAAACAATTAGCATTAACATCATGCTACTTAATAATTTGCTAATTGATTGAAGCTTTGACAAACTTTTTGCAATCTTAGAAATTTGCAACATAAAAACGCGTCTAAAACTGTGAAAATTTTTTTGCGAATTTATTTTTTTTTGACATTTATAAAGTCAAAAGGCGCTATTGCTTTCAGTAAAAAAAAAAAATAGCTCAACAAACATTTTTGGGTATAGCTTTTATTCTTAAAATTTTCTTACAAAAAACAATTTATGAGGTTGTACCTATACATAAGGTTAAAAGCATCTTGACTTTAACGCTTTTTTTGTTACTCATTTTTATTTATTCAACTGCTAGTTTCTTTTCCAAATGACACGACCCAAAGAATAGAGCAAGTTAATGATTCGTAAAAAAATCGGACTTGAGATATTAATCAATCCTGACACTACGATGATACAGAACGCGATAAAAGACAATTCTCACAATTCTGTCGGTATGTTGTTCGTCTATCTCGAACTACAGCTTAAACTACTGGAGGGATTTACTTCAAACTTGGGACTTAAGGTTTTTGATAAAGTTCCCTAGAGGGGAAATTGAATTTTGTTTTAGATCAAAAAATAACGCTACTAACCATTTTGATGAAAATCGATAACTGCCTTCGAACCGGATTTTTGGTTTTGAAAGGTTTCAGTCCATGTTCAGTTGCCTGACCAATTACTAAAAGTATAAACATTATGTAACCTTTCACATTTAAGAGTTATACTTTAGTTTTAATTCCAAAAATGAGGTGCTAAGGAGTCGATTATTGAAAACTTGAAAAAATAAGAATAAATATTAAGATTTATAACCTTCCAAATAGCATTCTTTACTATTTGAAATTCCAGAAATGAGTTGTTCTTATACCGTGACTTTGAAAAAAAAACTTAATGGCAACAGTTCTATGGCTGACCAATTATGAGGTATCAAAAACCATTGATAACGTTGAAAAACTTTAACCCTTGATTAAAAGTGTTCTATGGCTAAACAATTTCTCAATTTAGCTGGCCTTTTTTACCCTTTCCTGACCAATGAAAAAATATATTTTTTTGCAAATTTTTCAAGAACGCTGTGCTAAGATCTTGGAGCCAATTAAGAGGAATTTTTAGGGAAGTGGTCATTTTCTAAAGTCTTAAAATGGATAGTTAAATATTTGAAAATAATGCAAAAGATGTTCTTACTATACCATGCTATAACTTATTAACAAGTGATAACATATTTATTCATTTTATTGATAAACAAAGTTTTTTTCGATTAAGAGTTCTTGGGAAATAATTTTACAAATTATTCAATTACTATTTCTTACTTTATTACTTATTGTCTTCAGAATTGACTTATACTCGTACATAATATATTCACACTCTCAATTAACCTTAATTAAAAGTTTTCATTTTAAAACACTGTATCAAATTAATTAAATAAGTATAAGGATATTTTAAGCCCAACCAAACCAATTCCTGAATTATGTAACTGTAAATCAAAATATACTGATCGTTTTTTGATATGAGCTCTTGAAATAGAAGTTTGCAGTTGCTAGTTTTCAACTCGTAAGTATAGTTCTTCAGTTAATGTAGCAGCTCTCAAAGTAGAGATTCTGATTTGTTCAGAATCAACGGCGTTTTGTTTTGCTGCTAAGGTGTTTCAGCAATTGTTCTGGCTGCCAGTTAGCGCACATTTCCTATTGAACTTTCTGAGTCTGATGATTGCCTGGCAAGCATGAAATAGCTTTAACTCCGGCCAAAAATAAAATATAAATGAATTAATAGAAAATTAATTCATACAAAACAATTGGTGGTAGTGCCTTTAAGTTGTTGTTGTTGTTCACAAAAATTCAATGAAATTGACGGAATAAAGAATGGTCAAGTCTAATAAACTGACATTCTATGTACAAGTGTACACTTAAAAATAAAATAGAACTTTCTTTGTTTTGATTTTTTTTAGTGTCATTTCAAGTAATTCCCGTTCTCAATGTTAAGTGTTCAAATTTGATTTGTATTGACATTCATTTCATTGAACTCTGAAAAATAGGAAGTTCAACTAAATTCATTTCAAAATAATATTAAATTGAAGTCATGACATATTACATTTTATTTTAATAATTTTGTATGCAGGGTGTCCCAGGTGCTGGCGCTACGAATTATGGTTCCGTCTGGGATTGTAAAAGAAATGCGATCGCGTCTTTCCCGTTGTTCTCCTAAAACAGAGGCAAAACTAATCTTATTTTTTGTTGGTTAAATATCTCATTTTACTGTAATATAAGAATACGAATTAACGGAGTTCCCCCAAAAAGGTGTTATAGTACTTGGATCAGGTATGATTATTTAAATTAAAAAAAAAACTGTTGAAATTGGCGTGTGACTGTGCAAGGCGACAGAACTCACCCCCCCCCCCCCCCCCAAGTGGAGTAATGATTTTGCTTATCAGGTAGATTTCGTACCTAACCCAACATTTTTAAACGGCCTAAGAATTAAATTGAGAATATCATTGCTTGGTTTAGGGTATACCCAACAGTAAATGAAGAAGTAAGAAAAAAACAAACGTCATCATCTATCTTTGTTAAAAAACACTATTGCTATTTCACTAACTTTACTCTATGCAAGGCATATAACTCATTAAATTGATCCCCATAAATTAAGAACCTTCACATTACCTGGCTTTTTCTCAATCCTAAAAACACTTACGAAAAATAGAAAAAATATAGCAAAAAAATATACCTACTTACAAAAAAAAATAAATAGTTTCTACGAGTATATACATATATCTATCTACCTATAATATTTTGATTAAAATTTATTTACTTTTCTCTAGGGTGACATATTTGCCGGACTGAACGATGGGATTCTTAGCAGAGCAGAAGCATTAGCAGCTGTCGATATACAAAAACACCAAAACCAACATGCCCATTCGCAAATGCCCTCACAGATAAAACATGATGTCATGTACCACCATAGTATGAGCGGCCCCCCTCAAAGACCATTACAGGTGATTTACTTGTTGTCTATATCTATTTTATTTGTCTTCTATTTTGGTTTTTCCTGACATTTTTTTTTTGGTTAAACCACTCAACCAATTTGATACACACGAGTCGATAATTCGATCAGAAAAGCATTTTTTTTTTCTTTGGTTAATAATTTTATTAGTTTCACGCACAACTCAGTAGTTATACCTATTATATACATATCCGGTATTGCCTAATCAGAGACACGATTTTTGGACGTATGCACATCGCGCCGATGACAGTCACGTGCCTTTACTCAAGGGGCATTAGACATCTACAATAAACGACCAAGACCAACCCTTCGCCCGTTAAACATAAAACAGTAAAGCAAAAAAAACCTATTTCAATTTAAATATGTAGACACACAGGTACTTGAGCCGTCAAGGGCGTTTGGCGTTTGCATTGTCTTGAACTTCATGCAACTTAGATTAGATCAATTTGAGTCACACTTGTTCTTCCTTCCGAACAATATTGTCGAAATTTTTACTATGTACTATGTACAATTGAAAAATTGGTGATTTTTTTGAATTATATGGTTGCCAATAAAACATTTTTTTCTTTTTTAATGTAGGTATATTTTAAGGGACATTTGCATACACAGGGTGTCCCGTAAAGATTGGACAGCCTTGAAATGACTTATAGCAGACTCTAAGACCAATCTAAAAACAGAAATAAGAAAGTTGTATTCAAAGCAGGACAAAAGATGTGTGCATTTTTTCGTTCAGTGTAGTTTTATTTGCCTTACTTTACGTTTTTGAATATCCCGACTACAAGTAAATAAATTCCATAGTTTCTTTCTTATTTCTGTTTTAGATTGGTCTTAGAGCATGCTAAGTCATTTTAAGGTTTTCCATTCTTTACGGGATACCCCGTATAATAGACCGTTTTTTTTGCACTCTCATTTCTTTCTGTTTCTTTTATAAAATATAAATTTTTAACCAATTCCTAATTGGTCACTTCTAAGCGTATCATTGTACCAAAAAAATCTTTTTCAAGTAACTGATTTTTACTTTTTAATTAAAATTGTCAATTTTTTTACAAATTTAAATTTTTCACGAGACACAACAATTATTATTTAACTTATCAAAAGCCTTAATAATAAATTGAATTTACGTAAGCAAAAAAAAACCCCATTAGGTATAAGAATTCGAATATTAAATATGCGTTTTTTTTTAATTCACTTATTAAGTTTAAGTTTTTATTAGTTAATAACTTAAAAAATAATTACAATTAAAACATTAAATTTCATGCCTATTAAAAACTTTTAAAAGTACCTCATTTTGCATTCCTCCCAGCTCAAAACTAAATTTGCGTATTTTCCCTTCACTTAAAAACTCTTTTCAGATCTTCAATATTGCATTTAAATGTAATTGATTCGAATTTTGTTTTGTTTCAAAATGTAAAAAAAAATGTTTCTCTTTGGATATGAACTACCTAGGAAAAAGAATTGCTCAAAACATTTAAGCTAAAAAATTTGTTGGCTGTGCGCTTTTCTTTGCTCTCGAGACCAAGTCAACAAGAATTGAAATTAAACAATTGAAAATAAATAATCAAGGGTTCGCCCTTTAAGTAATTCATGCTTTGGCCTTCGAAGAACAATAAAAATGAAAGTCAAGCCTGTTAGAAATTTTTTCAATGTAGAATCCACAGTAATAGAATCGACAAATTTGTATTGTTTTTTTTTTTTAATCCATGTTTACTTAACATTTAAAATTATTTTTAATAAAAATTATTCCATGAAAATTCAGACTGCAATGCATTTAAAATAAAATAAATATTATATATTAATAATTTTTTTTTTAATCAAAACTAATTGAAAAAACCAAAAGCAATCAAATTTCAAATTTTTTTACCAAAGTGGGTAACCATATTTGTCGTCCAGCGGTGGCGGTGGTCGGGTGGTGTGTCGTCGAGTGGTATAGTGGTTTTTCGGCTCATTTGAAAATTAACAGCAAAGCAATACACTTAGGTATGCCTACGACAAATTCAAATCGCTCATCCATCGCCCTTATTCTTCCATTAAGCATTCAAAATAAAAGTTGGTTGAAGCAGGGAAAACACAGAACTTAAGTGGCTGTAATAAAGGCAGCTATAGCTGTAGAGCTGTTACCCCTCGTCATCGTCATGAGAAAACTTCAATGCAAAAAAGGACTACTGTCACATGCGGCAATACTCGCACTTCGTAGGAAAAGTTGTAGAATAGGAATTTTCTGAAGTGTTTTTTGAGCAATGGGAAATTGTTTAATTGTTTCCATTTGTACTAACAAGAAAACAACACTTAGGGCTGTTTTTTTTATTTTTTATTGCACAAAGAGGGTTATAGTGAGATGAAAAGAAAGAGGAAGACTATATGATATGTAAAAGGCTCACACAATATACCTAACGGCTTATTTTCAATTAGCGAACGTTCATCGACACGTGATTCATTTTGTGATGGGTAACAAGTGTATAAGCACATAGGACTTTAGAGTTTTGAGTTGAATTGGTGCTTTTGCTTTGCTTTGCATTTTTTTGAAATTAAAGGATTAAATAACAAAAGTATAGAAAAGTTACAATTGCCAGGAGTGAGAAATATTGTAGTTTTATCAGAAGGTTTAATTTTTGAGTTTCATACTCGCCATACCTTTGATAGGGCCAAGATATAATACGTTTGGAGCTAGTGTTAAGAAAGAAAAAAATTATCGAAACTCACAATTCACGAGATCAAAACAAACAACTAAAAAACCAAACAAACAATCACCACCCATCACTATCACTGAAACAAAAAATGACATTTCGAATCAACCGTTATATTAATATTGAAATAGCTTTTTTGTCTATTGAAATAATTTTTTTTTAAATGTGAAATTTACTCGATTATTTTAAGAAGACAAATTCTGAGACAGGAACAAATAAAAGGCAAAAAGCTGTAAGTACTGTGTATATTTCCATTGATTCAAACCTTAAGCAAGGAAATTACTGTAGGAAAAACTTATCTTATTTTGTGAGGAATACAAACCATTTTTTATGTAGTCAAAATCATAGGTATTTAAATAAAAATTTTGCAGATTGTACAGGAAAGTCAGGCAGAATCGGAAAAAGCTATTCCGAATGCAAATACTCTGCTCTGTGAGGCAATTTCTAATCCGCATTTGTGTAACGTCTCGTCAAGCTATATTGGTCTTACTGCAAGAATTTTTTAATAAAACTCCAAAAATATAAAGTTATTTGAGTATTGTATAGTAAACACTAGTTTTTTAGCAATAAAAACCTCAATGTTTTTTGTAGGTATTGTATAGATACATAAATGAAGAGCAAGATTGGAGAAATTTTTTTGTTTTGCTTTCTGGATCCGATTTGGTTTCGGTTCTCGCCAAGTGTGGTATGAGGTTTCTCTCTCATTACCGCTTAAGGTGTAAAAACAACACTAAATAGCTGATGTAAAAGTTGACGGTGGAAACTCAGCTACTTGTTCAGACGACGCATCATCAACGCCAGTGCTTAGACTTTCCCACTGAGAATTAAAGGGCTAATTATAATAGACGAACGCTGTCTATGGTAATGTTGAAAACCATAGACAAAGAAGTCAGGCTGAGCACTGAGAAATAAACTATAATCGTTAGTCCTTAGCTTAGCTGCCAAAGATTTATACAGGGAAAATATTAATTTCTATAAAGGGGAGTGAGTTTGGACCTGAACCGTCCGCCTATGGTAGAGACTTCTCCTGTACGCCGTTGATTTTTCATTAAATTTATGTAACATCACTGTGCTTAATTCAATTTACAAAATTCTGATTTCCAAAATGACAGACGCCAGTGAAAGTACAATAGAAAGCATATAGAACCATAACAGTAGCTGCGCTAATAAAAAAGTGGCTTTGTGTTCTCCGCCTTAATCACCATCAAGTATCAACATTTTAATTGGATTGGCCTAAACCACCTTGATCGATTGTCATTCTCGTTACCTGTATGTAAAATGTCATAAATATGTAAAAATAATTGTCGTGTGATTAAAATTTAAAATAAAAACTCATATGTATGTATGTACAACGGGAGGTCTATTTAATAACAATAAATGTGGTTTCCAAATCTTCCCCGTTTCCTCGTTTAATTTGTCATTTTAATTTTTTTCCGGATATTTAAAACAATTTAACTGTTTTTTAATTAATAACCAGTTTCTATAACTTTGTCTATCAAATTTTTTAAACATCACCCTTCTTTCAATAAACCGTTGTCCGAATCCAAATATAATAACCATTATCACAAATGTAACGTATAATATCTGAAATGTGTGCCCATCCAAAAGGGATGATTCGACATGCAGAGGGCACTTGTCAAAATATGAACTGTGAACCAGTTAAACTAAATATTCAAAAGTACAACAACTGTGAATACATGTTATCATATCTGTTAGCAAAAATAAGCAAAATCACTTTGTTTTCAAATTGCATTCTAATGGACATATGCTGTTATAAACTCAAACACAATATCTATCTATCTATCTATACCAACCAGCCTACAACATCAGCCATCCCCTTTAAGTGCTGTTTCATGTGTTCCACATTAATGAATATTATTTGAAAGTAATCTCTTAGGCTATATCGAAACTCCCTAAATTTAACTATATACCATCATGCACCATGTGTTGCATATCCATGTTTTTTTTACCTCCTGGTCACATAGAGTACCTATCTATAAATGTAGAAAACAGTATTCACTTGTTTCACAAATTTTAAACAATGATAAGTTATATCTACCTACCTCTACATCAACAACTACAACAACAATAGACAACACTAATTCCAAAGTATAGCCCTTGCTGTTATCGAATATTAAAAATGAAAATCCAGCGGCGCAAAGTGCATATGATGTGATGTGTATTACTAACGCAAAAAGGAACATCAAATTGATCGTATTAATAAATATAACTGGTTCATCCCGCCCATATAATCAACTTAAAGATTAGACCGATTTTCCATATCGAAACTACTCGTTTGCCATTTTATGGCAATGAATACGATTAACTATCTCCCACGGGATAATACCGCTACATCGAGTATTGCATATCAAAGGCGAACCCTTGAAAATCTCTCAATATGGTCTGGACTCAACCACCGGACTGGTGTTTGCAGATTGTTCGCTGCTGGGCTCGCTCGCACCCCTCAATATTATATGGGAGGAAATAAATCATAATATCCTTTCCTTATAGCATCAAAAACCTAAGCCTAACCGTAGCGTACGGTGGGTTTTATAACCCTGCGTAATATGGGCTCGCTGTTTGTACAGAAGCAAAAAATAGGGAAACAAAAACAAGGGGTACATAGTCTTGAAATTCAGATTTCTTTCCCATTACTCTCCCTTAACATAATATTGATACGTTTCCTCCTAAAAGACAGCATCAGAAAAAGAGAGGTGGACTGGCAAGTCGCAAATGGGTATGGGATGAGTGCTTTTGTGTAGAAGTCATGTACCGCATTAACAACATGTTAACCCCGGCAAATATCAAGGTTGAAAAACTAATACAAGATTGCTTACCAACAAAACAGCATCCAGGGTGATAAAATGAGGAGATACAGAGTCGATTACGTGGGCAACCCCAGTAGCAATTTGTTGTGTTTTTATTTTAATTTTTTTTTGTCTACGTGTATTTCAGATACTTTTACCCTTCATCTTTCATTTATTTTACACAGAAAAAAAACATCACACATCACTGTATATACATATATATGTATATGTATATGTGCATACTATATTATATGCAATGACAAGTATTTCAATTTTGTTGTTTATCTTTTATAAGAGAACAACAGATGGTTTACGCAATCACCGTGATAAACATTATATTTTGATCCATAAAGGATATATTTTTTTCTATAAATAGACATTGATCTGGAAAGGCGGCAGGGGTTATTTTTTTTTTGATGATTTGACAAAGCGATAAAGTACTTATTGATAATTTTTACTTTTTTAAACTTAAAAAGTGATGATTATTTAACTATCCTTAACGTCTTAAAGTAGAATGCAGATGATTATAAAATAAAAATAAATATGTTTATAGCTGGTTGGTAGAAAGGCACCTAAGGTGCTCGTGTCTTTTTATTACCTAGGATGTGTGTGGTCGTCGGGGAGGCGCCATTATAACCATTTTTTGTTTATTGAAAGTTTTATGCGAACAAGGAATTTTCAAAGACAAATTTATTTCAATATTTAAAAAATGCACCGTACTAAAATTCAAAATAAAAATTTAAAAAAAATGGGAAAACAAACTTGTCGATACAAATTTTCTTCGAAACTTAAATTTTGTAAAAAAAAATGGGGAACAAATTTTTTCAACAAATAAAATGTTAAAATTAAATTTTAATATCACCTCAATAAAATATATTTTTTTTTATTATAATTTAATTAATCTTAAAAACTAAAATAATAAATATATAAAGATTTATAGGCTCTTCTCGTCTTTAATAATATTTTAGCTTTTTGACTAAAAAATAAAATTCTATTCCACCAATGGGAAAAAATTGTCGAAGAAAAAACTGAAAAACAAAAGATTTCTGTCCAAAATATTGTGAAGTTTTTTTAGATGATTAACTGTTCCGAAAATTGTTGTTCTCCGACAAATTTTTTTGCCATTTTTTGTCAGATCTTTTTTACAGATTTCTTACAATTTACAATTTTGGCGAATATTAGGTTAAATAAATTTGGAATTTTGTTCCCTCACAGTTTTTGACAGTTTTTGTATCAACAAATATTTTTTTTCATGACACATTTTTTCAACCATGTTTGACAAATTTTTTCCACTTGGTTGTTCCTCGATAAATTTTGTTTTGCCATTTTTTGACAGAAACTTTTTTAAGTTTTTTTTTTTTCATTTTTTTGACTAATTTTTTTCGGCTTTCAAAGCTTTTTTTCAAAAAAATTTTTTTGCCAAAATACATTTTTCTAGAGTTTCAAAAAATTTCCTTTTGGTCTTTCCTGAAATTTTTTTTCTTTTTGAAAAAACTTTTTTGTTTTCCCATCATTTGTTTTTAATTATTTATTTTGGCATTTAGAACCAAGAATTTCTATTAACATTAAATTACCATTTGTTTGAAAATTCCTTGAAACCAGAAAAATACTTTTAATCAAAAAAAAAAATGTTTTTAATAGTGCCTGTCTGGCTACTGAACTTTTCCTTAGCGAAGCAACAGAGTCCCAAGAGCGGGGCAGCTTCCCCAAAACTTCATTTAAAGGTAAAAAAAGACACCAACCAAAATTCAAAATTTTAATGTAGGTATCTATTGAAAAAGAAAATAGTTTCTATCTTGTCAAAATCAAAAATTGTCAGTATTGTGTCTCAGTCTCATTTTGTCCCGTCTCCGCAACCAACTCAGCTTTTTTTCGGTGTCGTCTTGTTTTTTGTGAGAAAATTTCGGCACAACAATTTGAATAACAGACTGCCTTGTATTTAGACAATTTTGCTTTGCGTAAAAAAAAGTGAGATGTCTCAGATCTCAAGGAGTTATTCTCGTCTCGGTCTCGTGGCCATCCCTACAAGTTAACCTAAACAATAAAATGTAATCAAAAAATGTTGGTAATATATGTACATGATTTCCACTTTGCACACCTGACTAAGCCCTTGAAGATTGATTCCCCAGTTGAATTTTTCAGCATTTAATTCTCTACAAACAACATCATAAACATGACCAAAAACATTTATACCCCGCCTCTCTCTCCCTTCTGTTTACTACATGAATTCATATTTTTCGGTTTGTATTATTATTATTTTTGTCTTTTGTCATTGTTCAAACATCATTACTAACAAATGTTCTGATGTGGCGTATCCAAAATAATGTCCTTCTAAAATAAATAACAATCAATTATTATTCCTTTCACGGGAACAATAAAACCGCATATAGAACGTGTCCCCGTAAAAATGCATCGCATATACTCGCATATCATGCAACAACGTTTATCATAACAACAACAACAACAAAAAAAACCGTATCGATGCATCACCACCATCATCAGTCTCATTCGAGAGTGTGTCCTTCGCCCCTCTTATACATTGAATAACCGATGTGGAAAGCAAAAGCAATTATTTCACATAATAACACACATCAAGGACCTTCTCCTCCATTTCAAAATAAACTTGAAACAAAAGTACGTTGTTGTTGTTCCTTAAATTGTTATTATTTTTGTGTCTGATGTACGTAGACGCCAATAAAAAGGATATATTTCGCATGCAAAGAAAAAAATACAATGTCCTGATGTTGGGCCTGAGACTATGAGCCACAGCCAACCAACAATTTCCTAAAATTTGTTAGAATTGTGATAAAAGCAAAGATCTTAACCAAACATAAAATTAATTTCAAGTGCTCTAATCATACTCTGACGATATTTACCTAATTGAATGTAACAGTAATGGAAGTCAAACAACAGAGTTTGAAAGTAACTTGTTTGTCTTATTTCAAGCCCTGAACCTGATTCCTGGATGCCATAGAGAGAATGCGGTGCACGATTTCAATATGTTTATTAGGGTGGTTTTAAAATCGAGTTTATGCCGCAGTCAGTATATAGTATATATCTATAGATAATTTTGTGGCTTTTTGATCAGGTGGAATAATAGGAGAGAGAAAATGAAACTGGGAATGAAAAATATTTGCGTTGCAGGGTTGGGCTGATGTTGTGTATAGTTGCCTCGGGTAGTTTTTAGAAATCTGGTCACCTTTTGATGGTTTTTTTTTTATTATTTTTAGTGCAGTCGATGTTGTTTATTTTTATGCTTTTACAAGTACAAGTTGTGCTCTGTACTAGCTTATACCATTCATTTATGCTTTAGGTACAGGCGAGGCGTAGGCACAGTAATGTCAATGTTTGTTCAACAAATTAAATCGGCATGTAACTTAATTTAGTTGGCAAACAAACCAATCACTCATTTCTCTCCTTTATACCTTCTATATCTAGGATAGTGGTTTTTACATAGAAAATACGTATATCTACATTTTAGTGTAATTAAAAGGCCTAGGGCAACACTTTTTTTTTTGTTATTAAATGATTTTGGTTCTATCAACATTCAACTTATCGCTTGATTGCATTTTTAATAAATATTAAAATAATATGGTTTGCGATTAACGAAATATTTACATACGTGTTATTTCAAACAATTTGAATTTGACTTTCGGCACAAATGTCTCATGATTAAGGTGCTGCCAAATCTGCATTTATTATTATTTATCACAATTCCTTTTTTAGTTGTTGTTGTCAAACAATGATACTCGTAAGATTAAACTTTAAAAATAAAAAAAATATAAAAAAACAAAAATAAATCCCCTTAGATGCACCATACAATGGATGGACTTGATATGTTGGATCCAACGGGTTCAATGACAACACTAACGCCTATGTCTGAAACACCAATAACTCCTACACATCATCAACTCCATGGCTCATATCACGGCATGAACCACATGATGGGTCATCATCATGCGGGACCTTTAGGTGGACACACACCGGGTAGGAATTATGGTAAACAATATTAATGGGACAGTCAAGCTGTATTATATGTATTATGCGTTTTCTTGTTTTTCTCTTTATTTCTATTTTTTTTTGTGACACATTATGTATGTACATTTCAACAGGACATCATGGTCATCCGAGTGCGCATCATCCGGCAATGGCAGCAGCTGTAGCTGCTGCTGGCTTACATCCTGACACAGATACTGATCCTAGAGAATTGGAAGCATTTGCGGAACGGTTTAAACAAAGGCGGATAAAATTAGGTACTGAATATTTTTTGAGTTATAAAATCACTGAAATATATAACAATTTCTGGACTTAGGTAACCTATAGGAAGCTTAACTTACCGACAGATAAATATTGAGTTATTTGTAGATAGAAATAGGACTTAAGGCATTTTTTTATTTCTTAAGACCTGAGGGACCAAATTATTTTCGAAGAATTCAGAAATGCTTTCTATAGGTATGCCCTTATTATATAAAAGAAGATTTAGTTATTGTTCAAGAAAATTCTGAGCAATATTACTAGAAGATTTGCTAACTTGAGCAACAAAAAAATTTCATACCTAACATTGAATTTTTAAGTAGGAAATTTTTCTTTATACATAGTTAAATTTTAAACGAAACAATAACAATTAACTGTGTGTGGGAAAAAGACAACTATAGATGAAAAACAATATGACTTCCATATTGTTTTCATTTAAAAAGAAGATCACGTTAAAACAATGGAGAAAATCTAATAGAACATTCTGATAAAATGACCGCATCAACAAAAATTCATTTATTTGTCATTCAGCTTCATTACTTTGTCCAAAATTCAGTTACTCTGAGCATTGACCTTGGACCTTCCGATTACCAGCCAAACCAGACATGTTGGTTATTCTGGGAACCAGCCAAATGCAAGTTGTTACCTTATTTGATTATATTTGTGTTAAATAAGCTAAAAAAATTAAAGCTTGGCTAAAATCATTCCTTTCCTTTTTTGTCAACGGAAGCAATAGGTCTGCTTGCGAGTATGAAACTATTACGAAAAACCACCAGATCTTACGATATTTAGTCAAGACACGTTCGCTTACCCAATAATATAAATATAAAAACTAAGAACACAGAACTTAGAATTTTTCTCAGAAAATGTCAAATAGGGGAAAAATATGAGCTTTCTTTTTTGCAGAAGAAGAACTGAAACAAATCTGAATCATTACAATTCAACCTTAAAAATATATATTTTCCCTTATAAAAGGTTTTAAGGTGCGATTTTCTTCCGTTAAATAAAATGGCATTTAAGAAACTTAAAGGCCAGTAGTAAATAACCTTCAAGCAGATACATATCTCTGTTTGGTCTTCTTTGTTCTCAAAAATTCTTTCTTATTCTTCCTAAATATATCTTCGTTAAGACAAAAATTAATAGATAACATGTCTTTTTCAAGAAAAGAGTATATTCCCTTCTTCTTTTGTCGTATTTTTATATTGTTCTGTTGGAAACACTATTTTCCTGTCAAACATGAGCGGTCCTACTACTGAAATGATTTTCGGATAGAGAGCGTTAAAAACTTTCTTGCTCCCCGTTTTAATAGGTCACAGATAATTTAAAGATCATTACTCCAATACTATACAAATTTCATTAATTTTAAACATTTTTTATGTATGTATAATTCCTAAGGTGTTACACAAGCGGATGTCGGAAAAGCTTTAGCCAATTTAAAATTACCTGGAGTTGGAGCGCTATCACAAAGTACAATTTGTCGCTTCGAGAGTCTTACCCTGTCGCATAACAATATGATAGCCCTAAAGCCAATACTTCAAGCGTGGCTAGAAGAAGCAGAGGCGCAAGCGAAAAACAAACGAAGAGATCCAGATGCGCCGAGTGTGTTACCTGCTGGCGAGAAAAAAAGGTAGACAACGTTTCAATTCGAATTTGGGCAAAAACATTGTAGAAATTGTAAAATTTGTGAATTTTATTGTTCAACTGAATTTCTTCTTTGTCCAAGTTTTGAATTTCTTTTTTATTCAGTTATCTATATCGAGTCTTTTTTCAAGAAAAAGGACTTCCATTGCTGCACCTGAAAAACGCTCCCTTGAAGCATATTTTGCCGTCCAACCAAGGCCTTCTGGTGAGAAGATAGCTGCCATCGCTGAAAAATTGGATCTGAAGAAGAATGTGGTACGAGTCTGGTTCTGCAATCAAAGGCAAAAACAAAAACGTATGAAATTCGCTGCACAGCACTGACAATCAAATAATACAGCCACACAATTAGGTATAGTTAGTAGTGTTACGGCATCTATGACCGGCCCTGGACCTGCTGGAGTCACTGGTTTTGGTTACTGATAGTAGCTTACATCCCATCACGCATCATCCTCCTCCTCCACATCACAGCAGTACACTGAACGCCAACATCAACATCCATCATATGGACACTATCAACAACAACAGCACCATAGCTTCGATGCTGACGGCACACTGATCCAAAGATAAAAATGTGGACAGGACAAAATAGCTACAACTGATACTGACAAGAACTGCCCCTGCCCCATATTCGCCATCATCATAATAATAATTATAATTCATTGTTTTGATTTTTATTATTTTTTTTCTATTTATTTATTGTTAATTTTTATTTATTTTTTGTTAAGTTTAAAATTATTTTTGTAAGACGAAACATCGCATCGGAAATTTTTGTATAGAGATGCATTTGAAACATTTTTGTTTTGAGGCAAATTTGCGTTCCTAAATGATAAAACAAAACTGAAGAAGAAAAAATTAATCTACTCAAAGATTTGATAAAAAATATAATTTTTGTATATTGTGTAGTGTAAAATAAAATCTTAGTTAAAATTTCTTTAAAAAGACTTAAAATCTTTTTAGAACATGTAAAATATAAAATTTTTTCTTAGTTGGATTTTTGTTTTTTTAATTTTTTTTTTACAAAAAAAAAAATATAAAAGAAAATGTGCAATAGGCAATAAACTATAACGAACGCTAGAATATTCGTTCATATTTTATTGATTTTTATTATCATTATTATTATTAATTATATAATTTGGTATGTGCTGATAGCTTTTTTAATTAAATGATAAACTTAGTAATAGATAATAAACAAATTGCGAAAGAGTAAAGTAAAGTAAAATAAAACAGAAAAAAAAATGTTTGCATTTTGCAAATTCCATGTACATAGTATCCTGTTTCATTGATTCACTAAATGAAAATCATTTTCGGATAAGAACTATTGTGTAAGAAATAATTTAAAAATTAAGACCTGGTTAGAAGATTACATACAAAAATGTATATAATTATTCTAAGATTTATTATTAAAAAAAAAAATAAAACAACAACGTTCTTGTATATACGACCTTTTCAAATACAAATAAAGTTAGACTAATTTTTTTAGAAGAATATAATTACTTTTTTATTAATAATTATTTTGTAATGAATTGATTGAAAAAAAAATATGGCGTTAATAAGGGCCTTGACTTGACAGTGGAAGCTTTAAATTTCAGGTAATTCATTTTTAAATACTTTGGAAAAATTAATACATTTTTTTGCAGGCTATGGAAAAAATAAAGATAAATGTTGAGTATTTAAAAACTATAAAACGGATCCTATACAAACTATTCACAAGTTTAGTGTTTTTTTCTTTCATGTAGAAATGTCGACCATTTAACTTGATGCAGTTTGGATGATAGGTTTGTGTTCTTACAAGAAATATATTTATAAAATTTAAAAATTTGATAACAAAAATTTTTACAGGTGTAGTCAAAGAAGGTCAATGCTAAGGAACTCAGACGTTATTTGATTCCATTTGTTTGATGATTTTTAATTTTTTTATCAATTAATAATATATTTTCATAGCTTAAAAGCTTACGTTACTACTTGATATATGTATTTTATATTAATAACTAGGTTGTTATTATAAATATGTTATTTAATAAATTGGTGCATTAATAAAATTTTTAATTTTTTTCTATAGATATAATTTCATTCAATTAATAAATTGGTAAGTTTTCACTATATGTAAATGACAATTAGCAATTGATATAACTTCGAAAAATATTTAAATTTAACTGTTTTGAATTGCGAACATTTTTTGTTATAGCTTTAACCTTGTTTTTATAGGCCAAATAAGGTGATTTAGTTCATAATTTCCAAATTAGATCCCAAATTTTTTTTTGGTGTTCACCTAGAACGCATTCAGAAAAAAATTAATTTCCATTCGATTGTGAACCAACCTTATAAATTTGAAACTTCTCTATGTGACAAAAAGAAAAATAATAATGAACTGTCAAACAAAATTACCTCTATATGTAATTTAAATGTAAGTTGCATTTCAGTGAATTTGCTCTATCATCAAAAGCCAGCCACAAGAAAAATAATCGAATATGTAATTCAAATTTTTTAGAAAGTAAATTAAGGAATTATTTGACTTCGAAAAGGCCAAAAAACAGATTTTATTTGGCTTGCTTTGCGCAGAAAGGACATTCCAGATGAACTGATTGCTATTATCACGGATGTACATGATAGATCCAAATTTAACGTTCTGTATAAGGAAGGTTAACAGAAGAATTTGAAATCCAAAGTCGGGTTAGGATGATATACTTTCATTAATATTGTTCCTGTTGGAGATCAGTGATGCTCTAAACGCAGCTCGAATTGAAATGGAGGAATGTGTCAGTGTCATAGAATCAAGATCAAGGGTGGTGATAGAATCTGAAATCGTCGGGCTAAAGATAAAGCGGCTTAAGCAAAGGGATCAGTCTTGGAACTTCCTCATCTTTTCAAATAAATGTTTCTAGAAAACCAGTAAGATGGTAGAACATTTTCAATGCCTTGGAAGTGTTGTTGATACCTGCGCAGCATCTTTGGGATTTTCTGGCCAAATCGTATCTCTAATGATGCACTTCATGCGAGGTCAGGGCAAAAATCCATTTACTCTATTATATACGAATGAAGTGGCATCGGATTGGCCATATGGTCCAAAAAGGTAACGAATGCATTGCGAGTCACTCAAACAGGCAGACGACCAGATCGACAACCAGGCCGACTTAGAAGCACTGTATAATGGATAATTATTCAAAGATCCCGTTATTATCAGATTGTAAAAAGTGTCTTCAACTTTATTTATATTCACCAATAATTTTAAAACATCAAAGTGGTTTACGTAAGGGCATTGATGAAGTCATTAAGAAGAAGATGGCTGAAATTGCTGCCCTTTGGAACATTCTATAGAACTCAAAATGTTCCTTAATTTATTTCAATTCGAAATAAAAAAGAGGTAGGTAATTTCCAAGTTTGTTCTTCCTTTTCGAGTTATAGTTTTAATTCTTTCTTACTATTTTTACACTGCCTCTAAAATTTCTTTTCTATACATTTCCCTCAGCAAAAACATTCTTTTAGGATTTTGAGTGGTGTAACGCCTACCTTCTTAATAAAAATATTAGAAGAAAATAATGTATAAAGTATATAATCATTTTTTTGCACAATACTGTATGTAACGTAGAATACTTTTTTTTCACAACACTGTAAAGTAAAATTGTAACAGTAAAAGACTTCGGCTCATAGTATAAAAGGGCGAAGCAAATTTATAAAGTTAAGCATTCGTTCGAATAAAGTTGATGAGTAAACATACAACCCTAGTTGGAGTTACTAATTTCTTGTTCTGAACAAATTTGCTTTGATCGAAACAGTAGACAGGCTGAACATTTTTTTTGGTCGCTTGGCTCTGCTTCTTTTTGCTGTTACGCCGCTTTTGGACATTTGTTTTGACTCTTCAAAACAGTAGACAGGCTGAACATATTTTTTTGGTCGCCTGGCTCTGTGGTAATTCCATCGACATCTACGCTCATTGGGTTTTTCTCTTTGCACACACTCACACACACCGCTGCGTTGATTTCAATTTTTTTTTACAAACCCAAAATTTTTTCACAAAATTTGGACCTTTGATTTTGTCCTCAAAAAAGTTTAATTTTATTTAATTAAAAATATATTTCAAATTATTTATCAAATAAAAACATGAAAAGAAATTCAAGAAAAAATACAAATTTAAATCATATTCTTTATTTTATTTTTACCTTAAATAGCTCAAAATTTTTTTGACCAAATATTTGGAAAGTTGGTACCAAAGTAACAAAACATGAAACAACCTGAAAATGCTAGAAGAATGTTTAGAAAAAAATAAAACCAATAAAAAAAGGAGCATGAATAAAAAAAGAAAATAGAATGTACATAAATATATTGAACTTGCACGAAACTGAATTTTGTGTGTAGAAATAATTATACTACATTTTGAATTTGATTGATTGATCGAGTACCTAATGTTTATTTTATAAAAAAAAAAAGTAGCTGCACCCTATATTCAGTTCATCGTGTCACCTATTGAGAATTTCCCAAATTGCTGCTGCACCCATTTCCTTGTTTGCATTTGAATTTAGTCCTTGAATATATACATACATATGTCTTATTTATTAATATAAAGAAGTGATAACGCCGGCCGATGACGCTCAAGAAGAAGCCTGAGATGCTGAAGTAGCCCAAGACGACAATACGCCCAAGATGTCGAGATCTCAAAGACACCCAACACGCTCAAGATGTCCGAAACACCGAAGACCCTCAAGATGCCGAAGACCCCAGAGACGTTGAAGATAACAAAGAAGTCCAAGACGCTAAATATATAATATGTATGCACAAGACACCAATGACGCACAAGACGATAAAGGAAAATATTGTTTTTGTGAAAAAATGAAACAAAAAAAAATACAATCTAAAAATGTTCGAAAAATATGTTCTTTGTTGTTTTTGTGTAAATGAACAAAAATTAAAAACTCCGTTGAAATTTGGTAAAGTTCAAGAATATAAGACTAAAAGTCATTAGAACCCTTATATCTCAAAAAATAGAAAATCAGATGACCTCAAGAACTCATTGTTTTCTTCTGTCTTTGTGATTGTTGCACATCCAATATAATAAATGTTATTATGGATCTTTGGAGAACTATTGTAAACATAGTAAACGTCAGAAAGTTTTAAACATCGCAAACAAATTGTCAATATACGAGTATAATGTAAGTACGTGGGATTTTTTTTTCCAATAAAGTGTAAACTTTCCAATACAAGTTCGTGTTGCAAACATCCAAAATCTTAATCGTATTTTATAAGCCGAAATTTTTCAATAAACAAAATAAAATTAAAAACTAACCTATTAAATTATTTAATAAATTAACTATGTACATTATGTACAATTTACAATTTTTAAAGACTGTAATCATAAACCTAACAATTTGCTATATGTATGGGTACTCAATTTCTGAGAAAGAGGATATTAGAATTATAAGAAATCAAACAACTTTTATTTAAACAAAATATTATTTCAATGTTTCCTCTAGGAGTTTTTCATAGCGAATAAAAAAGAATAAGATACATTTGCCTGTTTACTTTTATACGGGGATTCCCATTTTAGTACATTTGCCCGTTTACTTTTATACTGGGATTCCCATTTTAGAATTCAAATTTAGTAGCTTACAAACACATACATACATACAATAGAATTAAGGTGTTCAGTTCATACTTTGTATATGAAAACGGCGAGTTTTTTTTTAATGTTGCCCTTGTGGTGGCGCTGCAAAATGTGAGGTGTAAAATTCGATTTGGTTAGTCTTTAAGCGTCGAAAATTGGTGGTAGGGGCAAGAGGAGACTATTTTTTGGATTATTGCATCCAAAAAATATCAATAAATATCAATTAAAACCTCCATAAGCTCTCCGCAAAAAAAAAAAGAGTAAAGGTTGCCGGCACACTTTAGATGTCGCCCCATTCGACTTCCACCATGAGAGTGCTATAGTTTTCATATACAAAGGTTCATACAATAGAGGAGAGGTGAACATAATGTATGTATATAATATATTTTAAAGTTTTTGGATTTGGTCCATATTTTTGAAATATTGGCTTTTAGAAATTTCCAAATTGTCTGGTTTTCAATTGTGTTTTTAAATAACTTAAAATGAACTAAATAAATTTTCATAATGTAAATGTTCAAATACATTAATTCACTTGTCACTGGTGTCATGATACTTGGAAGTTTTTTTTTTTTTTATTCGAAGACAAGAATTTTCGAATCTAACTTCGATATTTTGTTCGGGGTCTCTTAACACAATTTATGTACTAATGAAATCTAGAAAATGAAATGCCACCAACAATGACTTTGGGCTTGTGTCAAATGCATTGACTACAAAAATAAAATAATGACGCCACATTGCTCTATGTGACCGTCAGCAAATAAAATATACTTCTCAACTTTGCATTTTGAAAAATCGGTTTTTTCGAAATACTCCTATGGGCGTCGCAAAAATTACGATTTAGTGTATCAAAAAGTTCAAAATTTCAAAATTTTCATCTATTTGCGAAATTAATACAGGGAATACTATTTGCCCATTCATCTTTATTAATTTCCCTTAAGCAGAATAATTGTGGAGTGACATTTGTACAAAGTAGTCTTAGAACTTAGAAGTGTTGTCGAACTACTAATATAGAAGTGCCTACATACCTACTTGTTTTCTATTCCCGTACTTCTTTCGAATGCCTTTCACACTTTTACTACTCGTATTTAAGTTCAAATTTGTCTAATTTTGTTTTTAAATTAAGTGTTAAATGTCTAAGTCCATTTTAAGACTGTTTTCAAATACAAACAATTTAATGAAAATGCAGTAATAATTCAAAGAATTATATTTTTCTAAATGAAATAAAATTTTTCCACTAAAAGAATAATTATGGTTGCGATGAATTCAAAATAAATCAAAAAATTTTTTTTAATGAATTTAACCCATTTTAAAGTATTCAATTGCACCAATATTTATTCTGTTTTTTTGAATTTTAAAATGACGTAGTTTGTATGAAACAAGCGTCATTTCAAATATTTCAAATTTTGTTCCAAATTAATGTTTTCATTAGGTTTTAGAAATTTAAAAATACTTATGAAAAAAGGTAACACAATTTTACAATTTTTTTTTAGGATTAGTCAAGCTATATTTTTGAAAAAATTGGTTGTGTCGAGATGAAATAAAAGTTATATTAAAGTCTAAATTTTAAGTTTTGATCCTTCCGCTGAACGAATATGGTTGTGTATACGCTTGAACAACGCTGGGAAATATTGCGACATTACTTTGAAAATCATGGTAATGTTGCAGAATGTGTCAATGTGATTTTGCCAAAAAAATCATCTTTTCTGATGAAGCTCATTGTGATTTTGGCGGGTATGGAAACAAGCAAAATTGTCGCATTTGGGGCACAGAAAACCCGCGCGCATACATTGAAAAGCCGATACACCCAAAACGAGTCACTGATGTTTGGTGCGGATTTTGGTCCAGAGGCATAATTGGGCAAGGAGTAGCCGTTACAGTCAATGGCGATCGTTATCGGGCCATATTGCACGAATTTTTGTTCACAAAAATTAAAGAGAAGGATATTGGCAACATTTGGTTTCAACAGGACGGTGCTAAGTGCCACACAGCCGAAGCTACACTCGATGTTTTGCGCCCTGTTTTTGAAGATCGCATTATCAGTCGCAGAGCTGATCGTCGTTTGGCCACCTCGGAGCTGCGATTTGACACCGTTGGACTATTATTTGTAGGGTGCCGTAAAAGATAAGTGTTACGCCGACAAGTCAGAGACAATTGACGCTTTAAAGGACAATATTCATGAAGCCATTGGTGAAATACAGCTGCACAATCGATAATGTGCTTAAAAATTGGACCGATCGTGAAGGCTACTGCATGGCCAGCCGAGGCAGCCATTTGAATGAAATTATTTTCCATTTTTAACCGGAAGGATTGTACTTTCAAATAAAAAAAGAAATTTGAGAAAATATTCAGTAGTTTTTTTATAGCATTTTCAAAAATACAAAAAGGGCGGACCCCTTACATTATACTTTCTTCAGCAAATAATACTCTTTTAAACAAACTTAAGACTGCAAAACAAATATTTTTTGGGATTAATGTCAATTTTTTTTTAATTTGTTCTCAACACTAACCATATCGAATTTTTCGAATTCTAGCTAAAAATATTGAAGATTATCATTTTATTTGATTTAGAAACAAATATTTCTAAATAATCAAACACAATTTTTTGTTGGACCTACCTACTGACAATTTTTTTGTCCCCAATATTTTGTTACGCATGCGTAACCCATCTGTTACGCAAGCGTTACTCATCCATTAGGCATCCGTTACGCGCAAAAGCATGAAATTAAACAATCTACTTTGACTTTATTTCTTGAGAGCCCCTTACACCGCTTGACGCGCAATGCACTTGCCACCCTTTCGAAGCTATGGGCAATTCACTGCCACTTATGTCTTCGTATGAACCCATAGATGTCAATGCTTCCTGTCCTGTTTTCGCGTGAAGTTCATCATCAGAGATACGATTAGTCAACAAAAAATTGCGCAAACACTTGTTTATGAACGTTTGCAGCTTCTAGTGACAGTAGTTGTGACTTTCCAAGTGGTGGACCCGTAAAAAAGCACAGATGCAACATAGGAGTGGAAAAATCGTAGCTTGGTCTTTGCTTTCCCGATTCGGCTGTAATCTAGTTCAGTAACGCTTGCAGCAGGGACATTACTTCCAAGATATTGACAATTTTCAACCAGAAATATCCACTTGAACAGATGAGTAAGTTCCAAGGCTGATCCTTTTTGTTTTTTGCCGAATAGATCTTTGGTCTGACGATTTCAACTTCCTCTGCACCCTTGATGTCATTTGATAGAGATCTGCTATTAGATCTTACGACAAAGCAATCATATCAAGGTATTTGAGGTATGATTGCAGAGTCCACTGAATTGTTTAATTTCCATTCGCTATTATTGACTGTAAAAAAAAATTCTTCTGTCATTTTTGTAGGAAAAAAAAAAACAACAACATTGCAAAAATTCAGTACCGCTCCATGAACAAAATCCTCAAGAATATGGAAGTTTTAAACCCATTTTTTTACATTATTTTAAACATTATTTTGAAGTTCAAAAACAACATTCGCATGCCAATATACTGCTTTCACTTTTTGCTACAAACAAAACGCTACATTAGCATAGAAACCAGCATGTAAATTGAGGTATATGTAGATAGAGATAGATAATTTATTGTAAGAAAATTACATAGAAAACAATATTTTTAAGTCATTGCACTGCACAGAGATATGATAACAAATTGTATCTTACTACTGAAAATCAATATTGGGTTTCTGAAAAGCATATATTATAACATTTATAAATTTGAAGAAAAGTAATTACAAAAAACCTTCATTTGAATTTGTAAAGTTAAAAATTATAAATAGGAAAAAAGAGAACAAAGATATATTAAGAAAATAAGAAAGTTAATAACTTAACAAATAATAAAAAATAAATAAATCATTGATTGAATGAATAAATAAAATAAATAACAAATTCAACAAATGAATAATTAAATGGACAGGTGAATAAATAAATAACAAATAAAATAAATTCATAATTTAACGAACAAGCAGATAATAATTAATTAAACAACGGAGTACATAAATAAATTACTATAAATGATGATACATGAATAAGTGGAAAGATACAATTCATAAATATGGAGTACATAAATATTAAAAACAGTAAGAACGCGTAGTATTTACAAAGAGATAAATATGACATGAATAGCGTACATAATCTTTCTTTTTTCATTATATGACAGTTTTTAGTTTTTAGTTTTTTTTTTTTAAACAAGGCTTCTAATAAGGGAGTTTTCAATAATGCACATTTCTTGAAAAAATTTTCATTGAGAATTTCAATTTTGCGGTATTTTTGCAATACTCCTTAGGTGAGGTATATTTCTTATTCTTTACAATTTAATATTGCTTGATTTAAAGCAAATCCTTTCCGGCTCAGTCAGTTTATATTGTAATACGTATCAACTATAAAGAAAAAATGAATAAAGGATAATCCAGTTAATCACTTCAAATATCCTTATTTTTCTTTTAGGTTATATTTACCTACTAACAAATTACCAATGATTTTGAGACAGAACAAGAAGATATTAACGAAAAAAAAAATAAAATAAAAAAAAACAACTAAGAATACTGTGGAACATTATCTAACTTATGGCTCATTCCTATTTTGACTGGCAAGATATATTTTAATTATTTATGAGGCTCTAATGCATCTCATTCAAGGACTTGACTCCCTCAGTTGTTATTACAGATAACGTTGTTGCTTTAAGGTTCAAACGCGCGGATGAAATAATAGGCTTGGACGGACGACTATATACACGTTAGGTACGTCATCTGCTTAGACTTACCATTTACCAACCCCATTATTTTGAATAAAGTTGTCTTATCCTATGGTTCTTGCTGGTTGGTTTTGCCATTGCTATCACCACTGCCACTGCCACTGCCAAAAACCTTTAAAAGGGTTTTTCAGAAATTGTTGAAATAAGTTACCGAATGAATAATTATTGCATGATTCATGTTTAATTTCTACTTTGTGCCATGTGATCAGCTTAGTATAACACAAAACCATTACGCTTGAAATATATTAAGGGATGTTTCCGGAAACATAATTATATGAAGTTGATGTTTTCAAATTTATTAGGGTGTTTTCAGATTTTTACAGGTGTAATGAATTTAAGTAAGAAAAAAAATTAATATTTCTTGATAATGTTGAGTTTTTTTAAGAAACTACTCAAAACTTCAATTTAAGGTAGATGAATTCAGAAGAAATTATGAAAATGTAAAGACGTTAGGCTTTAGGCTATATTAGTTAATTGTTGACATTGATTTTTTTAATCAAACCAGCTTTTTGAAACACTTAGGTACGTACGCTTGAAGTATTCATAAAGCCTTATTTATAAACTCGTTTTAGCGACACCTTAACACCTGAAAAGCTTTTTTGTAAAAGAAATTACACGAGGAATATATCATATGAAATTTACAAAAAAGTGCGGATAGTTATTTTCCATTAATAAATGGTTCAACTTCTTTAAAGACTTTTACTGCAAGGTGGAGAAGTATCTATGAATATAAAAAAGTTAATTTGTTTTTATCTGTTTTACGGTCCAAATTATATGTACATATTTTTAAAAACTATCCTAGTCTTTAGAAAATTTTCTTTAATTTTTCTTATCTATCAAATTCCACGATGAAGAAGATTAATAAAAAAAACTTTGGCAGAATTGTTGGAAGAGTAATCAAAATCAAGAAATGCAAATAAATTGAAAATAGTTGTCAGTTGAAAATAATAAAATTAAAACATTTATTACTAAATCAAAAATTTAAGCTGTGGAATAGAAAAAAAAAATACAAAACTGTAAGGTTTCTACCTACTTAAAAATGTTTGTCTTTGTTCAACAATATTTTCGTTTCAATAATTTATCATTTAACAGGCTTTAAAACTATTTTTTGTTTTATTTATTTCCGACATGCGAAATCCTGGCGAAAAACAAATTATTATTATTTATGGTTATTATTAGAACTCCGAGGAGATATAGAAGACGAATGTAATAATTGAGCTAACTATTTTTGACCGTTTGGCCAAAATATTTCTGGACACTTGGCAAAGTTATTTGGACGTTTGACCAATATTCGTGATCTATACACCTTTCGGTATAACATGAAACGAAAAACAAATGTCACTCTTTGGCCGCAAAGGCTAAACTAAGCGTCCTGGACTCCTCAGAAGTTGACATCGTTCTGATATCAAATAGTGTGATTTGTTTCAATCAGTATACGAGTATAATAATATCATTTTTTTTTTGTAAAAAGACTTAAATAATGTAACCACTAAATGTAAAAGTTTTAACAAAAAAATACATAATTTTAACTTTTAATGTTGACGACCCCAACAAACGAAACAAGGACAATGAATTTCAGATCTGCAGCGTGGAATGTCCAGACCTTAAACAGACCACGTGCAGCAGAACAATTAATGGATAGGTTAAGGGCAGATATAACAGCCATCCAGGAAGTGCGATGGGATGGAGAGGGCATATACGAAGGATGCAATCGTGTGACATCTACTTCGGTGAGTTCTACAAGGAGCAGGGTCAGCAGCTCTTTGGTTGTGCTTTTGTGGTAAGGGGAAGACTTAGGCAAAAAATCTTAGGCTTCAGAAATTTAAACAGGTCACAATCCGCATCAAAGCAAAGTTCAAAAACATCTCGTTGATCTGTGCCCATGTTCCAACAGAAGAAAAAGACGACTCAACCGAGGAAGAATTCTACGATCTCCTCGAGGATACAGTCGAGATTATTCTTGATGACTTCAACGCCAAGATCGGAAAGGAGGGTGTCTTTGGTTTGATGGTCGAAGGACACAGCATGCATAGCAAGCACTCCCACACTCCAAGATACACCCAGCAAATCAAACATCGATCAAATGTTCACACTCCGACAGATTCTGGAAAAAACCCAGGAGTTTCAAATCGATACACAATACCTATTTATTTATTTTAAATATGATAGCGTAGACAAAGACGAGACAAATTTTTTTTTCAAGGCTCAATAATAATAAAAAATACTTTACTATTTACTTTTATAAATATGTGAATAATATTAAAAATTGGTTACATGTAAGTATATGTATAAGGTTCAGTACATCAATTAGCTAAAAAGTAATTTAAGCAAAGCCTATATATGTACCTATGTACGAGTATGTACAGTACACCCTAATCGTTTTAAAAGAAACAGAGCTAAAAGTAATTCGTAGTAAGATCTCTAGCTCGTTATTACCGTCATCAAGTACTTTGAAAAATATAGAGGGTGTCTCATAATGAAAGGTCCAACTGTGTAGCCAATTTTGTGCAGTAAAATTAATAATTTTAAAAATTTTCTTGCTTCTACGAGTAGCTTAAAAATACAAAATAATTCGATGATTTTTTTCAATTTACTCTTATGAACATTTTATTATGTTTTTAGGTAATGTACATCCATGTTTTATATATGTATGAAGATAATTTGTCTTTAAGCGAATAAAAGACATTTTATCTAAATCCGTGTTGTCAAAAGTTATTAATGATAATCTGAACCAATATTTGTATCAAAAAGTTTGATATTAAATTTGAAAATAAATTTTATCAAGTCTCCTGTTAAACTTACAGCTTTAAAATGTTTTACAAATATTTAAAAATTATATTAAATAACAATATAAAAATATTTTTTTTGTATACATGCATACATATATTGAATTTTTTATACCAAATTGAACTAATTAGTTTATTAATTGCATAGATAAAAAGCACTACTGACTGCAATTTATTTTTAAGTTTTTTTCAGTGAAGGCATGTATAAACATGATTTTTTGCTTATGAGAAAATCCGGTGAGGATTTTGGAAGTTAGAAATTAATTTATTAATTAATTTTTTTTTTCATTAAAATCCATTTTTTCGTATTCAATTAACATGTTTCTGGCGTCTCTCCTGTTGAATTTATCAGTACATTACCACTGATTTTTTTGTAGAAGAGGGTCAGGGGAATAAAACTTATCAATTGTGTGATAAGTTCTTAGCAAAGAACTGATTTTGATAAGTTTTTAGTTGGAAAAAAAAACATTTATCATTTTCACTAAGCAAAAATATGATAATTGAGTGAAATGTAAAATGGCTTGCTGCAACGCTTATCACTTACCTACAGTTATCAGAATTTCTTTAAATTGGTAAGATAATAAGTGATGAGAACCTAATAAGTCCGACGACGAATCTTCGAATCTAGAAGAAGGTCTCACCTTAGGTGGTGCATATATGTATGTAAGTAGAAAATGACCTCAACGTTCAACCAACTTGGAGTGTGTAACTGGAGGCACCTAGCTAGGGACCGAGCTGTCTGGAGGAGCTTGTTGGTTGAGGCTTTGTATATGAAAACTACCTATGTATATAGTACTATCATGGTGGAAGTCGAATGGGGCGACATCTAAAGTGTGCCGGCAACCCTTACTCTTATTTTTTTGCGGAGAGCTTATGGAGGTTTTAATTGATATTTATTGATATTTTTTGGATGCAATAATCCAAAAAATAGTCTCCTCTTTCTCCTACCACCAATTTCCGACGCTTAAAGACTCCCAAAATCGAATTTTACACCTCACATTTTGCAGCGCCACCACAAGGGTCAGGGCAACCCTAAAAAAAACTCGCCATGATAGTACTATAGTTTTCATATACAAAGGTTGAGGTCGTAGGCAATCCTGGGCTGTGAGCGCCATCTGAAGTAAGTAAGAAAGTACATAATTTCAACCAGGTTACATTAAAGATGTTCCTTCAAATCATATTCTATCTAGTTTTTTTTTTTAATTAAAAAAAATCGTTTGAAATCTCTTGTTTTTATCTCATTTTAGTTAAATATCTTTATTATACGGAATTTTTGTTTGTCTTACACAAAAAAAAACAATTTTCCCTCCTTATTTTCATATTAACCTGTTAGTGTTTGAGGAAAGAAAGCGAAAATTGAAAATTAAAAAGTCCTTTACTAATCCTATGCGATTCTTTTATTTTTAAAATTGAAATGTATCTATCCCCCGTGCTGGTGTTAAAAATATTATTAGGATTCAAGGGTGATTCCCTTGGATGTTGTAAATTTGGAATGAATAAATTCTTAAAAAAGAAAAAAATTAAAAACCTAACAATTGGAATGGTGAAAATTGGTTATTTTTTATTTCTGTAACCCCTAATAAACTTTAACAAACTGAAAATAAACACTTTGGAATTCGGGGAGGAAAAAGTACATGTGCCTGTACTTAATAACGATATTTTTATATAAAAAAAACTTTAAGCTTAGCAGGAAATTTTAACATTATAGAGATACAATATCCCGTTCAGTAGAATATTTTAATGTGGATTTTATTGTTTGTGATATGTTTTCATTTTTCTCAAAAAATCAAGTTTTTTTTTTATTAATTGCAATAGACAAAAAGGTAAGATGAGGTGTATCTATGTGGTTTTACTGGTAGAGGCAGGAATGTTTTTAATAGCACAAAGTCGAGTATGTATACGATTGTTTTTTTTTTTCTTGAAACAGCAAAGAAATGCAGAATGTAATAAAAGCAATCCGTTGCTCTTTAAAATTACCCCGGAAGATATTATGTCTCATTTATATTTGATTCGAAGTATTTTTTTAAGGGAAAATTATATTGTGAAAATGTAGCTTTCCTTGTTTAATATCATTTTTAGATTAATTATTCAGCTACGGATTGATTACTGACAAGAATTTGAAACTGTTTGAATTTGAGGAGTTTTTGCTTAAAAAGCGATATTTAAGGAAATAATATCGGGAATTTACAAAAATCGTAGTTTAAAAAAAAAAAAGAGGCTGGGTACGACCCACACTGATAACTTCCCATTTGTGATCTTGAAAACTTTATATTTAGTTTTTTTTTCAAATAACCAAATTTTCTGAGAACAAGATATTCGAGTCGAAAAACCAATTTTACCACTTTTTAGTTTATTTTTTTTAAAATATTTTTTGTCAAAAACTGTCAATTAGATATTTGTCAAAATTTAACCTTTCATAAAAAATTGTACTATGCATAAAATAAAATATTTTAGAAGGCACAATCGTTGTTCGATCTCAGGATATTCAAGCTGAAATACAATTGTAACTACTTTTCTTTAGAATTTTTAACAGTTTTTGATTTTTTGTTAAAAAACTGCCCATTCAATATTTGTCAAAATTTTACAGTTGCTATAAATTATGTTATGTAGAAAATAAAACAAACAAGAAGTCAATATCGTCACCTGTTTTTGAGAAATTTGAGTCGAAAGACAATTTATACCAATTTTTGGTAGAATTTTTTGTAGTTTTTAATTTTTTGTAAAAAAAACTGTCCATTGAATTTTTTTGAAATTTTCACCAGTAGTCAAGAACAACATTTTTTATAATATAAAATTATTTTAAAGTTAATATCGTTTTTCCATCCAAGGATATTCGAGTTACAAAAATTTTTTTTTTAGTTATTTTGATTTTAAAAAATAACGGTATATTGATTTTTTTCTAAATTCATATCAAATTTGTATGACGTCATAATGTGTCGAATAAAATTTATTTCAAGTCAATAGCATTATTTGTTCGTGAGATATTTGAGCCCAACCAACATTTTCACTTGTTTTTTAAACTGCTATAGTAAAAAAACAACTGATTGAATATTAATAAACGCCCTTTCAGCTTCTTTCGAAGTTATTATCTGTAAAACAAAATTTATTTCAAGTCGATATCTCTACTCGTTCTTGAGATATCGAAGACGAAAAATGGTACCAGAACGTACGGACTTACGGACGTACGAACGTACGAACGTACGAACGTACGAACGTACGTACACACACACACACAGACATCTCTCTAAAAATGATTGATATAGGCTCTAGGGACCTTGAAACGTTGAGGAATGTCAAAAGTTTTCATTAAACGATGAAGATCTTAGCGCGCCAAAAACCTTTAAGAAGCGCGTGTTGAAATGCATCAAGCTTTACTAAGTGCGTCTTGAAGCTTATTAAGTGCGTCTTGATGCTTCATGAACCTAGTCTTGAAGCTCGCCTTAAAGCTTCATGATCTAAAAAAAAATGAGTTTATTCTTAGTCTCGAAAAAACCTCATTACATAAACGCACCAACTATTATTTTGTAGTAGCCTTTTTTGCGTTAAAAGGTCCCAATATTTGACTGGTCCTTAGAATTATAATACTACTCAAGACTCTTAGGGCCAGTCACAAAAAAACCTTACCGCTTCTAGAACCCTGTCGTTTTTCTGGCGTTTTGAGAAAACGCCTTTCGGAATAAAAGTGAATATGTCAAAACTGAAATTGGAACTGTAAGCCGCAACACAAAATATTAATATTCAAACACTTCTTTGCGTTGAACCCCAATTGAGTAAAATCACTTAGCTACATGCTGACTAACTTAGGTTTTCGGACCTATTTTGTCCAGTTTCCATCATCATGTAAGGTTGCATTGCATATCTTAAATAGCAATGCATTCGTTTTATTACATTTTCGACCCATTTCACGGCCACTGAAGCTTTCGTTTGGTAGAGTCTGACTTGTTCTCACATGAAGGTATATCGAAGACATCTATTTAGGTAGTTTTGCAGCTTTCCTGTGAAAGTGGATGTGACTTTCCAAGTTCTGCATGCATAAAGAAGCACGAATTGAACATTGCAGCGGAACAGTCGTAGATTGGTGTTTAAGCATTTAGAGCTGTTTTGGTGTTATTTGTCTTTGTTGCTCTCCCCCCTTGCATTCATTTGATGGTGATACAAGTTCTGAGAGAGTAAGCAAACGTCGCGTCGTGTTTGAAGTGTCATTGCAGAATCCACTGATTTCCTCCATTTGCAGTCGAAAAAGCAGTGTCGGTAACAATATACAGCCTTGTGTAAACCCACTTCGGACTTCCAAGTTCTTAGCATTTGACAATCTTCTTTTATGCAGAACGTGTCATTTGCCTCCCTTATATGTATGTAGCCTTTGGATGACTATAAACTGATGTTGATAGATCTAATCAAACCGTAGTTGTGTGCAATGATTAATTAACCATCCAAAGACGTCTTTTGGAGGTATAAAGAAACTAAGTAAAATCAGAGAGTTTTGTATTGTATGGAACCTCGATGGAGCTCCCAGATCAGGAGCATTTTATTTCAAAGCTCCTAGAACTCTTAAGTATTTACAGTATCACACTACTTACTCTCGTGGTAAACATCATTTATCCATATCTTTAGAGCCCAAATGCACAGTGAAATTTTGTACGTTCATTACCTGTAATAAAATATTTGAAACGAAACAAAGATTTACGCTAAACATGACAACAATGAAATTTATGAATTTTTTATATTTGTGAAATATTTTCTTTGAATTTGAAAATGCAAGCACACAATTTACATAGCTAAATACAACAAATGTCAATAACAATCGAATATGAATGCACTGATGATTGTAATTTATGTCATATCCGATGATAAAGGCAGAATACAAATCTATTTGAATGATGTAAAAGCTATATCAGAAAACAGGAAGTGACTATGAATATACATTTCTGTGTGTAAAGCGACAGTGCCATTTCCAGAGAGACGTTCTAAGTCAATTGTTACTAGAAACCTATCTATAAACCGACTACAAAGCTTTTAGGGCGAAAAAGAGGATTTGTCATAATACTGCAACGTTGTGTTGTACCTTGTAGATACCTATTCATATTTCAGGCAAAGTACATTCGATAACAGCCGAATTTATATGCCCCCTCTTAAAAGCAAATCCATAAGTCCTAGCCGCATACCCGTGCTGGACTGCACCAGGTTATTGATAGGCCCCTTTCCCTTAGAAAGTGCAATTTTTAAAGTTTTGTTGCCTTCGAGGATCAAATATTTAATTTAAGATTATCCTAACCTTATTCTCCTATTGTCTATAGGAGTGTATGAATGACCCTGTTTAGATTGGGAAGATTGAGTACGGACTGGGTGAGTACCATCGTGTTTACATTAACAAAATTTGAGACGCCTCACGATAGGATTCAATTAGAAATATGTTGAACTGAAACATTTTTTATCAAAGTGCTCTCAGTAATGTTGATACAAATCTATGAATAAAAATAAAAATGGATAACAACGAAGAAATAGAATGTTTATGTCTAACAATAATAATATGTTCCGAGACATGCATTTTGAATAGGAACCAAAAAAAAATACCCAAAAAAAAGAAAAGTCTTGGAGGTTACGCCGAAGAGAAAGAAGTTCCTTCAATTTTTTGTACAATGGGTGATATGAATAAAACAGAGCACCTACTTCAGAGCAGGCTCTCAGAGCAGCTGTTCAATAAAAAAGAACATGCTCCGATTTCGTATGAATGAAATGTTCAATCGAACCAGTGAGCACTTCCTCATAATACAGAGTACGTACTCTCATACTTTAAGTCAAATCACATTTGTTTTTTCGCTTTGCAACGTTGTGTAGGATAAAACAACAGAGTGTAAGAGAGTTGGAACTGTCTCAGTTTTGACACGCATTTTATTGTGTAGTATAGGGAATCGTTGCTTAAGCTGCCCAAAATATCTTTCAATAATCACACGTTCTCGGGTTAAGCATTTATTGAAGGAGTTTTTTTCTGGAGTATTTGGATTTTGATATGGAGTTAAAAGCCAGGGAGCAAGTCCGTATCCTTCCCTTCTTGTTTTATAAAATTTGCGTTTTCGATTGAAAATTGGCATGAATTCGGCCATTGGAGAAAAAAAGAACAATTTTTATGAACGTTGAGCAAGCAAATGAGCTATCTCACATATACGGAGCAGCTGCTTCTATTGATGGAGTACCTGCTTCGGTTTATTCATTTCATTCATTGGAGCAGGTGCTCAAATTTGAGGAGGTGCTCATCGAACATGGAGATGCTCAATCGTTGAGCACCTTCTCCAGTATTTTATTCATATCAAATGAAGCACCTACTCCGAAAAGCTGAGTTTTGAGCAGGTACTCCTTTTTATTCATATCACTGAATGAACTAATGTCCGAAGACAACCATGACTACAGCCAATATTTGAGGATGAATGAAAAAAGTTTTGTGGAACTATTGGTAAATTTAATATTTATATTAACTTTTATAATTACTTTTAATTTTGCATATCCTTTAAGGCTATGTTCAAACAACTATCCAAAAGCAAGATAAATACATTAATGTTTTTTACATTTATATCAAGTATACTAAGAACTTCTTCAAAAGCATTATATAGGTACTCTTCTTTGAAAAAAGAGTAGTTAAAAGTAAATTTATACCTACCTACTTTGATGACATGCAGCTTCTAAAAAATATACTAATGTAATTTTTTTAGTTTCCTTCTAGTTGCACCGATTGGAAAAAAGTTGCAGAAAGATTTGCAAATAAATATTTTAAAGTTATATAAATATGGATAGTCTTCATCTTTTCTAAAAAAAATTAACAAGAACAATATCAAATATTATTCAAACGATTTATTTAAACTGATAGCGTTGTTTTTTCGAAAATTAGCAGATTGAAATGAACAAAGAGATCAGTTTTTATGTTTTCTTCATGCCTCACGAGACCTTTCACCCCGTACTTCCCTTGCCTACAAACTGACGTGATTCCGGACTCAATCTTCCCAATCTAAACATAGTCAATTTAACGTATTTTTTAACCTGAGCGGGCATTTACTTACTGGCAGTAGGTTTATTTGATGTAAGCCACTCCAGGGCGCTCTGGGAAATGTCTAAAAACCCGGAGCTACTCAGGTTTTTAATTCACATCGAAGGCTTAAAGTTTTATCAGTTGTGCTCTTGACTATGCACAAATCTTCGTTTTCGTTAACTTTTGTATATTTATATTATAAATTAAAAAATTTCAAAAGCTTAATTGGCTTTTGATAGCTCTGAATTTTAAACCCAATAAAAATCTGGATTCGTTCGCTCTAAGCGCGCTCAAGCTTTGCTCACGGGCTCACATCGAACACGGGGAAAATAAAATCTATGGCGAAAAAAGAACTATACATAAAAACTTCAGAGCGAATTCGGATCCTAGTTTTGAGATTAATAGTGCTACAAAAATAAAAGTTGTTTTTATTCTGAAAGTAGCTTTTAAAATTTTCGGGCACTCCAAAAAATTTTTAGTAGTAGTTTCCTGGTAAAGTGCGGTGCTGTCTTTCAAAAATGAATGTAGGTATCTATAGTATATCTTTAACAACTTCAGAGTAATATTTTATTGCAAATTGTGAGCAAACTTATGCACTTAGAGAATTTTGAAATGCAGAACTTTGGTTTGTATGAAATATGGAGCTTATTTATTATATGTTATTTATATATTTATATTTATTATTATTTCACCTGATAATCGTTTCAACCTCGGAAAAGCTTAAAAGCGTCGAATCACTTATTCTGACTTTGTCCCGCGACGAATATATTCTACAGAAGAAAAATTAGTTTTGAAAATCTTATAGAAACAGGGCCCGCATCGATAGTCTTATTTTATAAATCCAGAACTGTAATGGAGAATTCTTCAAACATATTTCTGATATCCCAGACACCCACTAACAATCATAACCAACCCATAAAACAACTCATATCACTCGCACAAAATATGTATGTACCTACGTCATATTGGTGAAAAGGGAAATAATATGTGAGCCAGATACACTACACGATATTGTCGTGAGAACACAGAGGATGATTTTATGTTTACCCTGGATTAAATGAGAATGAATATTGTATGCGATTTGCAAATTGTCTTCATTGTTCTCGTTAATGTGAAATTAGTATTATTAGGTGCCTACCTCTATTTACCGTTATCTACCTACATATATACATACATATTTGCACTCGAACTCATAATACACTTGTGTGTTTTGAATATAGGTAGCTACATTTATTAGGTTTTGGAATTATCCGTATATCCGTAAACATGTTGTCATATTTGTACATTGTAAATTGTCCGAGAACTTTTGAATTTTCGGTTTATTCTCAGTGGTCTACTAATTACAAAATCCCACACCAAAATATTATGTGGATGGGCCTAAAACCTGCACCATATTAAATTCTAATTTATATTCACGCAACGGAGAATTAGATTTTGGAAAGCGTTCTTTTTTTTCTTTTTTATTGATGGTAGTGTTTAGGGGTGAAAGGGTTGTTATGGGGGACGTACAGTAATTAGGAAACATTTTCATCCTCAAATCAAATACATCTGTCAGGGGTCCCCACAAACAAAAATTTAGGTAGAAAGATATAGCAAGCCTGAGTACAATGTATGAACAGGAGATAATATGGCAATTCATAATGCGAAAAGGGTTAGAGGGTTCGTTGTGATGGGAACTTAAAACTTCAATATATGACGCAATTTTTAACCGAATGTGTACCTTCCAGCTTCCTATACCTAACGTACATATATATAAGAAGGTGTTCTTAAATATTCATAGAAGTTAGTGTCGTTTGGAGTTTGGACAGTTTTATGAATAAACTGAGTATAAAAGCTAGTTTAGTTGGTATTAAATATTAAAGCTATGGAATATCTGATGTTGGATTTGTTCAATGCGTAAACAGCGCCAGCGGTGTAACTCATGAAATTTGGGGCTCTTGGATGTTTTTAATTTGAGCCATGATGGTTTACTTACGTAATTCAAAATTGGAATTAACCTCGTGGTTTATTTCTGAAATTAAATGCATTGTGAGAGTAACATAATTATTAGGTGTTTACCTAAAACTTAACCCATACTTAAACTTTCTTATTAATGTTAATTTGCCTTAGAGCCAATTTGTTTACAATTTGAATCATGGATTTTTTATTTTCTTTCGCTAACTTCAGTCTTATTTTAGCGGAAATTTTAATATTTAATAAACAGTTAGAGCTACAAAATGGGGGTTTGCATCTATTAAAATAACATATTTTTATTATTTAAGATTTTTACCGCTAACTTCAGACTTATTTTAGAGGAAAATTTAATAACTAAAAAAATAAGCGAGCTTCAAATTTGCGCAACAAATTAGCATAAACAATTTGGATAACAAAATCAATCGATTCCGCCAAAAAGTGTGCACCAAGATAAGGGACGTGGAATTGGATTAAATACATCTGGATTAATATCGTTATACTTCACAGATTCTTAAAAAGAGCTCTTGAGAATCAAATTGCACATTTACTGCACTGCGAACAAACTGGCCTTTAATCTGATAACATTAATCAATAGAAGATGTGGGTAGAATTTCAGGTAACAAATTTAATGCCAACTTGCTTCAGCTTTTCTTTTGCATGAATATACATACATAATGCACATATCTAATTTATTTTTTTAAGAAAATATCTTTTGTTGAAAGCGATTTTCTTATTATTATAATTTATAACTCAACAATAAGGAGTACCTACCTACTTGAAAATTTTAGGTTTAAGGCCATGTTTCTCCAGGAGTTATACGATCTCACTATTTTTAGAAATTACAAAATAATTAGTAGCATCGTCTTTGGTTCCAATTAGCTAATGTATGAATTAAAAATTTTCTGAACTCAATTGGAACAGTAAGCAACAGTCTTTATGTTAAGTCCGCAAACTCGAAATCAATCCGTTATGTAACTTGAATAAACATAAGCCTTTAAATTACATTTTAATTAATTGAATAGTAAGAAATTATCCTAATATTAATAATTAACACAATATTAATAATGTATAATAAATACATTTATCTACTTTTTTTTAGATAGCCATAGAGCAAATTAGCTAGACAGTTTTATTTTATTGTGGTTTCAGTGTTTAACTTTAAATTTATATGAGCACTTAAAAGTGCAGCTTCAATAAAACTCATAAAAAACCTCTTCTCAATATTTGTTTTATATTTTATGTTTTTAGTAAGTTCTTTATTTTATAGTAAACTTAAATTTAATATGTTTAAGTATTTATTTATTAATTTTTATAATATTTTACTACCAAAAAAAACAATGAAGACAAACAGTTCGTTAAATTTTCGAATTATAGAAGAGAGCGCCAGAAATTTTAATAGTGCTCGGGACCATTCTTCTTTGTATATGAAAACTATGTATATTACTATCATGGCGAGTATTTTTTAATGTTGCCCCGACCTTGTGGTGGCGTTGCAAAATTTGAGGTGTAAAATTCGATTTTGGGAGTCTTTAAGCGTCGGAAACTGGTGGTAGAGGCAAGAGGAGACTATTTTTTGGATTTTTGCATCCAAAAAATAACAATAAATATCAATTAAAACCTCCATAAGCTCCCCGCAAAAAAAAAAAGAGTAAGGGTTGCCGGCACACTTTAGATGTCGCCCCATTCGACTTCCACCATAGATAGATAGATAGATAGATAGATAGATAAAATAATTTTATTTTCAATTAAATTTTAACAAAATCATATTTATGCTGGTATTCAAAATTAAAATTAAATTTGACAATAACTTGTTTTAAGTTGTCTGTCAGGTTCAAAAAAATGTATTTACTTTAATACAGCAAAGCTAAGTAAGTTAACTGAATTCATTTATTATAAGACTTCGATATTTAAGAGACTTGTTTAAGTAGTTGTATAGATTTTGGTAATTTAGGCCATTTAAGAAATTGAGGAATGTTGATCGTTCTAGTATTTCGCTCCCTAGATATTTTTTGCGGTATCCTTTAAAAATGGGACAAACACCAACGAAGTGATACGTATTTTCTGTGGCATCCATATTACATATAGTGCATATGCCTACAGTATCATTACGAAAAGCTCTTGCGTTTAAGTTAAGAAGACCACATCTTGCTTTGAAGATAAGGTTTATCATGTCACGGGGGTTGTTATCTTCAAAGTAGTTTGGGACTTCAGAATAAAGAAGGTTGCAATATTCGTCATGGTATTGTGACTGGAGTGTCTTTCCTGTAGAATCAGCCCACATTTTTTCGGAAAGCTTTGTTAGCAGTATTTTATGCATACGATTCCATTCTGAGCATGGAGCTTCGAAACTGAAATCAATTTGGATTTCTTGGAAAAGGCCTGACCATTCCTGGGCCCAATAAAAATTATTCTGAATCATAATTTCAGACAGAATTCGTGGAAGACGATTACGTGGCATAGACATTACTTTCCTTATGTAAGCTAGGTGAACTTTTAATGTTGTTAGGAATGCCTTTGGTAGACCGGTTTCGATATGAATCGCGTAGTTCGGAGTATTGTCTGGCAATCCAAAGCATCTCTTTACGAAGAAACGTTGAAGTTTTTCAACTAGGTCGTACTCTTTGTATCCCCAAACCTGCGCGCAATAGTGCATTATTGATTTTGTGGCTGCATCATGTACTTTATATTTAACAGAGTGGGCAACGTATTTATTTCGCACAAATTTAGACCATGTCGAGTTTATGGAGTTTTTTGATGCAGCGAGACGTTTTGATAGGTGTTCAGACCATGACATGTTATAAGTGAAGATAACACCGAGATATTTATAATGGTTTGATATTTTTATCTCCCCACCGTTAAAGTACCATTTTTCAGCTGCCGCCCTTCTGCCGCCGTTCCTAAAAATTACAATTTCCGACTTATTAAGGTTAACATCTAAGTTCCACTTACTGCAGTACCTGCTGAAGCTGTCGATAATCGTTTGCAGGATATTAGGTCTATCAGAGAGAAGAACTATGTCATCGGCGTATAACAGGACGTTTATTTCCAAATTGTTCACGATGAGACCATTCGACTTCCACCATGATAGTACTATAGTTTTCATATACAAAGGATAGTGCCGCTTGATCTTTAGTAGGTACTATATTTCTTAAAATGAAATAAGACTGCGCTGTGCGTGTTTTGCAAACCAGAAATTGTGTACAAAATGTGCATTCCTATGAATTTATCCACTGTCATCCATTTTGCTGTCTTGATCGCCATCGCCTTCTTGTAGGTTTGCAATAGACTTATTTTTTTACGACAACCGTTTACTGATTAGTGATACTGATAACATATACATACAGTAGAATCTCGAAAAGATGAACAGATATAAAACAGGCCTCGTTCATCTTTTCGAACTGTTCATCTTTCCAAGCATCTAGAGTTAGTTTAAGAAAAACATGTAACTATACATAAAAATATTGCATCTAACAAAATATCAATTCATTTTATTAAAAAAAAAAAAACATAAAAAATAACGAAAATAACAAAGTTGTTCAAAGAGTTAAACAAAATATACACTCATTTAGACCTTTTTCTTAAAAAACTGCTTCATAGTAGCCTGTCGCCCGGAACAAAGAAGTCTCGTCAAAGCGTTCATCTTTCCGAATTGTTCATGTTTTAGAACCGTTCATGTTTTCGAGATTCTACTGTATATTATAAAAGGAGACAATCAAAAATAAAATATTTGAATTAACGACATCTATTGTGTCGTTGGTTAACTATATATAATGAACTGTTGTTAATAAATTATTCATTTTAAAAACTAAATTTTGTTATATAAACTTGGATTTCAAATTTATTTCAAAATCTATAAAAATATCTTAAATGAAATTTACAAAGCTTTATAAAACCGATACACAATATATTGGATGGTATATTAGATATGTATGGGTACTCCAAAAATTGCCCAGTTGTTCTAATTATAATTTGGCATAATATTCATTCATATTTAATTGCAACCATCAAGGATCACATCTTTCATGAGTACATTATTCATTGTTAACAATGTTAACCCTTTTAATGAATGATTTTCCATAACGATGGTTATCTCTATGACCTTTGTTAAGGGTGTTGAGCTGGTAGTGGTAGGTATATCATTTTATAAACAATGCAAATCAAGGGTAAACCAGTCATATGTATGTTAATACAAATCCGGCCATACAAAGGAAGTTTTTCTTTTTTTACAAGGGAAGGGTTTTTATTTAAAAGAAAACTTTGATGGGTGGCACAGCAAAAAAACTAATACGGAGGACTAAGATTAAAGAAAAAAAAAAATAAGCAAATAAACATTTTAGACGAATCAGCTAAATTTAAGATACATTTGAGATAAAGATAATTCTTTAATCTATCACCTAGTAGATAAATATTCCCAACAATTCTACACAATGATTTAAAAAGAGATTTGATGTATCTTTTAAAATAATTTTGTAGCACCCTCTTTCTCAACACCTGAGTTTAATCTCGCCATTTAATTTAATTTGGACAAATTGGAATAAATTATATAAGAAAAATAAGGGAGTTATAATAGTAAACAAAAATGTAATATTTTGTTCGGAACAATAAAAGTGCAGAGTAACTTCGTTACTATTTCGAAAACTATAGTACTATCATGGCGAGTTTTTTTAAATGTTGCCCAGACCCTTGTGGTGGCGCTGCAAAATTTGAGGTGTAAAATTCGTTTTGGGGAGTCATTAAGCGTCGGAAAATGGTGGTAGGGGCAAGAGGAGACTATTTTATGGATTATTGCATCCAAAAAATATCAATAAATATCAATTAAAACCTCCATAAGCTCTAAGCAAAAAAAAAAAGAGAAAGGGTTGCCGGCACACTATAGATGTCGCCCCATTCGACTTCCACCATGATAGTACTATTGTTTTTATATACAAAGAGTCCACATATTCTGATTTACTAATCGTCTATGCAATGTTTTGAAAATGTTGTACCTATAACATTTTCTGTGTCCTGAGTACCAGTGGCCACATCTATCAGTTAGCTTAGGCTTAAAATGAGGAGATGCTATGATATAGATTTTATACGCAACGAATGATGAAGTAAAAGTTATAATGAATATTAATTGCAATACTAAATCAAATAAAACTTCCTATTCTCAAGTCGATATTCCCTACACACAGCACAAAATGCACCTCTCCTTATACAAACGCGGATCACGGGGCCATTACCTCCCCTTGCTCACTAAACTCAAAATAAGGAAAGGAAATTTGTATGACCTAACGAGGGAGACTCTTAAAGTTAAGAGATCCTACATTGTATGATGGTATTCACCGAACCTCTTAACTCAACTTTCGAAACCGAAAAATGAATGGCCCTCTATGTTAAAAATAAAAACACTAATGAACTCAATAATTTTTTTAAAACTCACATACAAGTATACAATAAATAAAGAGTGGACGACCTTGAAATGACTTATAGTAGACTCTAAGACCATTCTAGAAACAGAAATAAGAAAGTTGTATTTAAAGCAGGCCACATGGGTGGCCGACCATTTTAAAAACATGTGTGTTGAATAGAGATTTCAAAACGGTATAATTTCCTATCATATCTATAAGAGCGGTTGGGAGATTATTGGTAAAATTCTGTAACAAACGTCAATTTGAAGCTTTTCTAAAAAAAAAAAATATTTAACAGAAAAAATAATTAAAAATAAACGGCAATATTAACAATGTCTTGTTATATTTTTTTTAGGCCAAAAACCAATAATTCTTCAATGCCTTATTTAAATCAGGTTGTTGAAGCAAATACTTTCAGAAAAATTAATTCTCACACTTAAAATTTTGAAATATGTATGTAAATGCGGAAGCAAATAATTTTTAAAAAGGTTTAATTATATTATATATATAATATATTGGAGTTAATAACATGAATCTGAGTGAAGTTGTGGTTAGTGAAGCTTTAATGGCAAAGCGAAGTAGTGCTGCGAAGAAGGACAACTCAAAGCGAACTGGAAAATGTTTTAAGTGTGGATTAACTGGAGACTGGAAACGTGATTGTAGAGTACAGTTACATACACGATCAGACGGGGATAATCTTTCTTTAGCAATATTGCTCAATCACTGGGAACGTGTGATGCCTGGTACGTTGATTCAGGTGCTACTAATCACATGTGTGGTTAGTCGTCGACCGACTCCATACATTTAGAAGTGAAAAATTCGAATGTTAGTTTTAAATGTTTAATTAACTCAAAAAATTCATCATAAAAACAAAAAAATAATAATTTGTACACACGACTAGCTTTGCTCGGGATATCTTTATTTGAAGCTAAATAATATGAAATATTTAAATTAACACAATTTTTCGTTGGAAAAAAAAATTGTAACTTAAGAGAAGAACCTCTTTTTATAAATTCTATCATAAAATAAAAATAAATAAATAATACAAAAACACACAATTTGAATTCTAGCAGATACTGTTATAAAAAAAAAGTTTAAATTTTTTTGTAATATGCATAAGTACATTATGTTTCTTTTTTTCGATAGAAATCAAAAGTTCAATTTCATAGAATATAAATCAAAGAAGATTGGTGTCATAAATAATAACAAATTTAAGATACCTTTTTCAAAACAAAGTCTAAAGAATATTAAAACGGAGAAAATTATCATTAAATACAAGGATCAATCCGAGCTAGAATATTCGCTGTGATTAAGATTTTCGTCACTATTAGATTTTAAGTAATTATCACTTAATTCTAAGACTTAAATTTAAATTTTGTTATGGATTTTCCCGAAATGAATTTATAAATGGATCTGAAGTTATAAGAAGCATGTTGAGTAAGTCCCTGTTCGTATTTACAATCAAAGTTCTAAAACATCTGCAATCCTTCGCGCTATTAGCTTTTGCTCTGATAGTTGGGCAATATGGACGATGACCTCTGCTCCAATACGATTATCACTCGCCTGAGTGCTCATCTGAGCTACGTAGAGCAACTCGGATGGAGAAATAATTTTTTTTAATTTTTTAAGAAGTTGATTTTTGGATTTGGTAACCCTATTTTGTTTAAAATGTATTTCAGCAATTTATTGTTACATACTAGGAACGGAAAAGTGCGAATCTTAAAATGGAAAAAAAGTACTTTGCACATCTTTGCACAAGTTTGCATAAACATTTCCAAAAAGAATACATTCACAGCTACTAAAAAAACATAATTTGGATTCAAAGTAACACCATGTACTTATTTATATTGTCCAAAATATCTAAAAAACACAAATTTTTTTTTTAATTAATTTTACATTTCTACATTTTTTATCTAATCTAACTCGAAATTGTTTTCATAATAACTAATAACTTCACGTATAACTGCCAATTTTTTTATTAAAATTTATGTAAAATTAACACATTAAAAAACTTGAAACACTTTAAAACTTAAAATAAATTTTTTTTTCCAATTTTTTTACTATTAACTTTGAATTGCATTTGTTCTTCAATTAATTGGGTAGGTCGAGGAAAAAATGCATTTCGGGGTCACCAATAATCCGTTGTAGATAAGAAAAAAAAAGTGTAATCTACGTCATCGGTTATTTACGTCTAGCTATGTACATTGTACATATATGGGGTCAATCGTCAATCCACTGTGCGTCGCGATTAGTTTACGACGGCGACGTTCACTAAATTGGATAAACCAGTGGATGTTGTTCTTGGTAATGGAAAACTGATGCAATAAACTATTGGAAGAGGTGACTTGAAGGGTTTGTCATACAACTGAACTGATTGGATGTTTTGTATGCACCAAATTTAAGAGGTCATGCCCAATTTATATAACGCACTATCGTACCAACTACGAAAAGAGTTCACCTTTAAATAATATCGTCGGTTTATTGCGAAAACTCACTAAGTACACTTTTATTATATTATATTATATTATATTATATTATATTATATTATATTATATTATATTATATTATATTATATTATATTATATTATATTATATTATATTATATTATATTATATTATATTATATTATATTATATTATATTATATTATATTATATTATATTATATTATATTATATTATATTATATTATATTATATTATATTATATTATATTATATTATATTCAATTACATTATATTCAATTTAAAACTAAACTGAACTAAACTGTACTTGATAAACTAATCTTTAATATTTAAAAATTTGAAATTCGAGAATCTCAAAATCAATAAAATGTTACTTAATGAGTTTTCGCAATAAACCGACGATATGTTCAATTTATATGTATGACAATAATCACAATTTATTAATTATTTTTGCAAATTTGTTCTCTTCGACTAAAGCCATGGATAATGGCCACACAAGTTGGTCAGATAAAGGCACTGGGAGCAAGAAAAGGTGGCATGCTTCAAATGCTTTTGAAGATTATTTAGCCAACACCCAAAAAATCAATGGTGACAATGAGAAGCGATACGTTGCGAATCTGGCATGAACGTCTAGGACACCAAAATCTTCCGCATGTTCGTAATTTTCTGAAAAACAACAATATTCGATTTGTTGATGAAAACTTTGACTGCGATGAATGCGCATATGGGAAACAACATCGACTCAGCTTCAATTCACGTCCAGATAGATCTTTGAAGTGTGGTGAAATCATCCATGCGGATGTTTGTGTATCATTGGAGGAAGAATCACTTGGAGGTCAAGGTATTTTGTACTTTTTAAGGACGATTTCTGAAAGTTTCGTTTTGTTTATTTTGTTTATTTTCTCAAAAATAAATCTGAGGCTTTTGAAAAGTTCAAAATAGTCATGAAGATAGCTGAAAAACATCAAGGTTCTTCAAACGGACAATGGTCTGGAGTTCGTGAACAGCAACTTCAAAAATTGTTGGAAGAAAATGGGATTCATCATCGTCGTTCCGTTACCTACACTCCTGAACAAAATGGGTGTATGGAACGTGAGAATCGAACTATCATAGAATCGGCTAGGTTGATGATTTACGCAAAAGCAATTGATCCTAAGCTTTGGGCAGATGCAGTACAAACAGCTGTATCTGTTTTGAATAGAACAGGAACCAGCACCGTAAAAAACAAGACGCCCTTCGAACTCTGGTACAACAAGCGGGCATAATTTGAATATTTTCGTATTTTTGGTTTGGCGGTTTACGTTCATATACGACAGCAAAAACAAAGGAAGCTAGATCCAAAGTCAAGAAAATGTCTTTTTGTTGGGTACGATGAAAGCCAAAAAGGAATTCGTGTAGTTGATAATTCGATTTGTGTCTCAGTGGTACGTGACGTATAAGGTTTTTGGCAGAGGAATCATCAATTGCTGTTATAGAAGATGAATCTGAAATTGAAATTAAAATAGGTCATGATTCATGAAGAACAAGCAAGTAATGAATTTGAAGATGCTGAAAGTTGTCATCAACCTGAAAGCCAGCTAGCAAATTGATGCAAAGAATATTTTGAAAACACGCTTACGTTATTGTCATATTGGAGATCAATGAAGAGCCCAAAGTCTTATAAAGAAGCTATAAAATCAAATGAAAGCGACAAATGGTTGAAAGCTATGAAGGAAGAGTTCAATTCACTTTTGCAGAATCAAACCTGGACTTTGGTTGAAAAACCAACGAATCAAAAGATAATAGACAACAAATGGGTTTCCAAAGTGAAGATGAAACCCGACAATACGATTGAACGTTTTAAAGCACGATTAGTGTGTCGTGGTTTCACTCAAGAGTACGGGATCGATTATCTAGAAACATTCAGCCCAGTTGTTCGATTTACTTTATTGCGAGCGATTCTAGCTATTGCTGCTAAGAAGATGCATATGAAGCAGTTCGATGTAAAAACAGCATTTCTTAACGGTGATATAGAAGAGGTTGTCTGCATGGAGCAACCGGAAGATTTCAATGAGGACAGTGGGCGGATTGTAAATTACAAAAGAGTGCATGGTTTAAAGCAAGTATGGTTTCAAAACTTGTGATTCAGATTCCTGTGTTTTTGTAAGTAAGAAAAATGAAAAAACACTCATATTGGCAATTTATGTGGATGATGGCATAGTGACTGGAGACGATGAAGCCCATGTAAAATCCGTTATTGAACATTTGCAAGAACACTTCGAAATTACAAGAATGCAAGTGGGGTGTTTTCTGGGTTTTGAGATAGACCAAACAGCATATACAAAGAAGATTTTACACCGTTTCAATTTTGAAGATTGCAATCCAGAGGGGTCATTCCGTAATTTTCAAAACGATAATCGTCGACGATATCGTCCATTATTTGCTTCATGTAACTCATGCACTGTCGTGTCGTCAATCGTTTACAATTTGAGAACGCCTTGTACATATCAGAAACTCTCAAACTGTATTTGACTTGTCAAATTGAATGATAAATGTCAGTAAAATGTTTTTTTTTGTGCTGTTATGTGTTTGATGGCGGTAAATCAAAATTTCAACAAAATGTAAGTTATTTTATCGTATATATAATATCGTAAAGACATACTTACATATGATTTGGAAGAGAAAAGGGATTTGATTTGTCTCTTAATTGTCGTCGTATTCGTATTAATTGTCTTTTTTTCCAATTTTCAATTTTCGAGAAGTCAGAACCCAGCAACTAGTTGGAAGTCTCATGTATTTGGCCATTGCTACAAGACCAGATATAATTTATGCAATTTGGAATGTGAGTCGATATACATATGGAAAAACCATTGATGGTACACGAGAATGCTCTCAAGCGAATTTTAAAATACATTAAAGGTACAATCAGCTATGGAATCCTGTACAACTCCAATGGAGATCATCGTTTATGCGGCTTTAGTGATGCCGACTATGTTGGTGACATTGACACACGAAGATCGACATCAGATTTTGTCTTTAAATATAATAATGGGAAGTGTGCTAGTGCTATTCGTTTAGTCAAGAATCCAGAATTTGAGAATTCCATATCCATAAATTTTTTATATACCAGAGGTAATTAAACTTTTTCAAAAAAAAAAATGCCCCATATTTTGCATTAAAAAACAAATTTCTCTTTTCAGCAAAAATTGCAGCAGCTTTTAAAATCTACGTTTGGCCCAAATATTCGGCCCTATCGAGGTAATCGTCGGAGCTGAACTTTCTCCGCAACGCATCCTTATGTCGTTTTCAATTGGCAATCTGGAAGCAGAAAAAAGCATTCTGAATGCGTTCAATTGGGCAAAAGTGATTCTGATTCTAAAAAAAAGAGAATTTCTCTTCTGGATTTGAAATCAGAAGCAAAAACAGAATCACTCACACATTCAAAGATTTAAATGTCACACTTGATAAATGTCATATTTTTTTAAATTTACAAATTGTGCAAACAGTAAAGTGATTGCTTGTAATACTAATACAGTCACACCAAACTTCAAATTTCTCAGAATCGAAAACAACTGTTCAATTGGGATTCCGAATCTTAATCCAATTCCGGATTGCCAATTGAAAACGACATTAGTCGGAGATTCTATTTCGGTTCGAAGTAGCTGTCATCGGAAAAAAGAAAAACTTCCGCGCTTTTCGGAGGACTTCGGAGAAAATATTAAAAAAAGAGCGATTTGAAGTACATACTTCATCCTTTGTATATGAAAACTATAGTACTCTCATGGTGGAAGTCGAATGGGGCGACATCTAATGTATGCCGGCAACCTTTACTCTTTTTTTTTTTGCGGAGAGCTTATGGAGGTTTTAAATGATATTTATTGATATTTTTTGGATGCAATTATCCAAAAAATAGTCTCCTCTTGCTCCTACCACCAATTTTCGACGCTTAAAGACTCACCAAATTGAATTTTACACCTCACATTTTGCAGCGCCACCACCAGGATCCGGGCAACCCTAAAAAAAACTCGCCATGAGAGTACTATAGTTTTCATATACAAAGCTTCATCGCATCATTGTATATAAATTTGCATAGTACTCTCATGAACACGTTCCACACGTCGTCCCCCTGGCGATCACACAACTAACTAATTTTCTGGTTGCTGTTTCTGTGTATATACAAGTGCGCCCCCAGACGACCACACAACACAACTCAAAAATCATCGTGATGATAGTACTATAAGTTTTATATACAATGATCGCATTCAAATAACATGCGTTTAATTTCGTCGGAGAGAATTTCCGATCAGCTGATCGGAGAACTACCTCGAAGCAAAATGTCTACGATTCGTAGAATTTCGGAGATTGTACATTGCACAAAAAAAACTAGAATTTGTTTACTTATACTCGTGATATTCAAAGACGTAACGTAATGCAAATAAAACTACACTGAACGAAATCTTTTGTCCAGCTTTGAATACAACTTTCTTATTTCTGTTTTTAGATTGGTCTTAGAGTCTGCTATAAGCCATTTCTTAAATAACGCTCCCTCATTACGTCATAAAAATTCCTTTTCGTGAGCTAAAACCTATTAAAATAGTGGTTTTTAAGAAAATTCCCATGGTGCTTCTAAATCTGAGGCTGAAATAAGATTTTTTTTTTAAAGAAATTAAAGGAGAAAGGCATTAAAAAAATCTTTAAAAACAAATAAAATTGTACGCATCTTGTAAAAATAAGTCTGCGGCTATTTGATTGCTCACAAGGCGTTACAAAGTTTTTTTTTCTACGAACGCACGGAGAATACAAACCCTAGTCTCAGAAACTTATAAGTGCTCGTAGAAATAAGTAATTGTACAGAACTAATCATCCCTTTAAACCTTGAAAATGATGACGATGCAAATGAATTTTTATTGAAAATTAAGATCTACAGTAATTGTAAAAAATGTATTATTATTTAATCTATAAATATTTAACTATAAATATATAATTATGTTGTTGATATTCCATTTGATTTAATTTTAATATTTTTTTTATCCATTTGCTTTTTCCTAAACTGTTTCATATGGAATATGATATAAATAAAAATTGTATGATGCGCCACAAATTGAAAAAAAGTACTGTTAGAGTCTGCTAAAAACTTCAATTGGTTCGTTAATTTTATGCATCCACTGTTTAAAAAAAATACTTTGGAACACCCTGTGAACAATTAAATAGCTACTGCCTTTTTTTACAAGATTCTAATTATTTCAGCTTAAGATTTAGAAACCAAATTTGAAACACTTTTCTTAAAAATTTATCATATTTATGACCTGCAGATTTACTTAAAGAAGAAAAAAAAAATGTTACGGCATCTTCATGCAGGGAGGTCATTTTGCACCATTGTGCACTATTACAAAATTCAAATCAGGAGTTTTTTGAAAAATTTAACAGTTATTTGTAAATACTTTCTTAAAATCAATCCGTCCGCATGTTTCAGATTTTCAAAAGCCGCTATGGGAAACTATGAACACCAATTGTATCACTGTTTTGGACATGAAAAGCGGTTGAAGGCCAATTCTAAAGGCTTTCCCAAACCAAAAAGAAACACTCGTGACGACAAAGAAGCAAAAATAACAACACGTTAGTACGATTTGCAGTTACAAGTTTTTGTTATTGTTACTTCGTCATCACATTTGTATGTTTCGTGTCGGTTTCGGATTGGTTTAGGGAACCCTTAAATCTGATGACTGTGAAGTGATAACTTTGTTCAAACTAAAAACATACCTTACCTAGATGTGGATGCACGTGGAAAAGTGAAATCAAACTCAAAATTTTATAATTCAATTTTCAATTTTTTTTAAATACATTCAGAATTGAGTGGTGTATATTTGAAGTTTGAACACATTTATCATTTGCCTTTGGGGCCTTCCTCCAGAAAGCAAAAAAAGCGATTTCGCTTTCGAGATAGCTGTTTCTTGCTTTCTCCTCGGATAAAATAGCTTAGAAAGCAATTATTTAAAAAAGTTTAATCCCTATTTAAATATTTATACACAAATATTGTCATGTAAAGAGTAAATTCATTATTTCTCTTTTAATTTTCTTCTTTTTGTCAGGCTGCATTTGACGCAATGTTGCCGTAACTAGTTCTCCAAAAATGGTGTCCTCACATCTATGGCTTTCAGATTTGGTGTTAGTTTTTTGTTTTTCCAAATTAGTTTCAGATTCTTCCAAAGCAGTTGCATGTTTTTCTAAAACAATTTCAAATTTTTCTTCAGACTTTGTGGGTGAACATTTAGTTTCACTTTTAGAACTTTTGTCTAACTCGTTGGCATTAATTGCTGTTTCACCTTTTTCTACAGAATTGGCTTTTGATACTTCTTTCACAATAGTTTTTTTTGTATCTTCTGGAGTCTGCGAATCAGTCGTCTCCATTGCCGTCGTTTCGGCGCTTCCTCCTAATCCTGAATGCGAAGGCAAAACTTCTATGAACATTTCTACTTCTTGTTGCTTTTGCTTATTTTTTGGTGACGTTTCTACTTCATCAACTTGTTGCTGTGAAGCATCTGAGTACTCGTCAATATATATCGACTCTACATATTCGTGTTGACCAACTTCTTCTGTGCTTGAAAATGGAATCTGAGCCAATTCTCTGTGACTTTCATCGTCAAGTCCTAATTCAATAAATTCAACGTTAGAATCATCATCACTGGCATCCTCAAGGTCTTTTTTTGTTATATTAAACTCTGGTTCTGTTCTGTGATGATAGTTTTCTTTAGAGTACATTTCAAAAGCGTCAAGGTTTATGTGATTCGAGAGAAAGGACATTTCAGACAAATATTTGAATGTTGTGCGGTTTCCTTTTAGAACAGAAGAGTATTCCTCCATGAATTTAGTTCTTAGTAAATGCCAACGACTTTTAACGTATGATACTGCATAAAAATATATTCTAGTCACAATGTAATATAAAAGAATGAAATAAAATAATATTGATTACCATCAGTTTTAAGAATATCAGCGACTTCTTTCCATTGCTTTGAGCGTTTAGGAAAATCATTGCATTTGGTGTATAAGAGTGGTCTTCTTTTTACAAGTTCTATGATACTTAAGTTTGTGTCCATTGAAATTGGATTTATAATATTTTTTAATAGATAATTTAAAGCGTGTTATAATGTGACCACAAAACGCAAAACAATAAACAATAAACTTAAGCAAAAATCATTGTACATTATATGCATTTGCAAAAATATTGAAATACTGAACTTCAAACGGCAGTCATCCAAACGTCAAAATGTCGGAAATGAGATGAGAATAGAACAACACAAGGTCGTATGTTAATGAGAGCGAAAGGTCTAAAGGATCCTACACACACCACGTATTTAAGCAGAATCAAGAGATCGAGTTGGAATAGGGACGAATTTTCGACCCAGGTTTTTCGTCATTTGAGTTGAGTACTCCAGTTATAGTTTAGTTGAAAATTATGTTGAGATGACAGCTGGCGTCTTTCAAGCCATTGCAGTTTTTTTTGTTCCCTTGTGTTGGCAAAATTTTTGTAATGTCTCATTTTAAAAAAAGAATATAATAATTGCTGTGACTAAATATTTAAATATTATACAAAAAAAAACTATAGTAAGAATGAATACTAAAAATAGGTATGAATAATTGGTATAGTGACAAATAAATATATACATACCATGCGAAGCGAAATCTGATGCGAAATAGTCATGACAACGAAAAAACAATAACAACAATCATAGCAAAGTGTTGTTATTGTTTTTTCGTAGTCGTATCCGAATATTTCGTATCGGTTCAAACGCTCAATATGTGTGTTTGGTGAAGTGCTTTGGGTTAATTGGGTTTTCACACCGTCGTAAGGTTTTTCCAAACCAATGTGAAACCGACACGAAACATGCATGACATGAATAAAAAAAAATCGCAGAAACTTGTGTTTTTGTTTCTCCATCGTCGCTAATGTTTCGCATCGTTTTGGCATTGGTTTGGGAAAGCCTATACTTCTTGTTTATTCGGTTGTTGGCTATTAAACGACGACTTACTAATCGTAACTCTTCCTTGATTTCTTCATTGAAATGACATTCCACAGAATAACTGGTTTGTTTTTTTATGAATTTGTAAAAATTTTCATCAATTTATGACAAATCCATGTTTTGGAGTTTTGGTGAAAACTTCAAGCTACCGGTGTGCTGGTTTCTATTATCTCAATGTCATCCCTGTAACAAGTTATTGTTCCTGTTTCATTCTAGTTTTATTCCATAAACTTCACCTCCAAACAGCTGTTTTCGAATTTCGAAGTTTAACAGAAAAAAATATTTTTTTTTGTTTTGGGAATCAGTTTTGGAAGGAATTTTGTTTCGCCTTACTGCTTTTGTAAATTCAATTCCCAAGTGAATGGTGGTACCCTCTGTCAAGTAGTGTTTAATCGAATATAACAAAATACGATTTGTGTTTATTAAAATTATTAATATTTATTTATTTACAAAATGTACAAACATTTGGTAGTTGTTATTGCATTATCAAGTCTTTGCTGTTTCTTGTATGGAATATTAAATATACTTTTAAATGTAGAAACAAATGAATGCCATATGACTTATATGTACCAATTGCCGACATTTATTGTAAGTTTAAAGTTTTATTATATTTATAATCATCATGTTCTATGTTTTTGATCTATATAAGCTATACTACCTACTAACTATCGAAAATATTAAAGATAATATTTGGATTGGGTGTACCTAGGAATTTTAAGTTTAAACTAAAGCAGATGCAATGACTCTCATGACTCTAATTAGACATAATTAGTTTCTAAACCGGCGAATATAAAGAAGTTCAACTAACAGCAGTTGTTTCCCATGGCCTTAGTCTTTTAAGTTAATAATTTCATCCACTTATCATTATTGTCCTGTAACTATTCATTAAATTGTGGTTTGATATTATTTAATTCATGTTAAAGAACTTTAATTTTTTGTAGATATTTTTTTATTACGGCTAGGGTCTAATAAAATAAAAACTAAATTCGAAGTCATCTGAAGAACTGACAGAGCTCAATTGGATACATATGTAACTCTAAAATGTTCTTTCTTTGACTAATCGAACCTAAATAAAGTAACTGCATAAATTAATTTAATCTTCAAGGATTAAAAGCCAGGAAAGACACCGATAGAAAAAGCTGCGGCTGTAAACATTTAGGATTATATGTTTACGAAAATAAAAAAAATCTTTTTTTCAAAGGCTTCTAAACATACATATATTATAACATTTTAAATGATTAATCAATTTATATATTTTTATACTTATGAGAAAGTGCTAGTGCTGCATTTTAATACTTTAAATGAAAAGGAACTACACCCTCTTATTGCAAAGATTAACTTTCACACTTCATACTCACCTTAAATTAAGTTGAACATGAGAACATTTAAGATAAGTATCAGCCCTGAAAATATTAGAACCCTTAAAAAATTCAGATCTGCTATATTATCCTATTCTCCCGTTTTAATGATTTAAAAGATTTTTTTATTAAAGATTGTTTACGCGTAAAAAAGGATATCTTTGTTATACTAAGAAAAAATTAAAATATGGCTGGCATAGAATTCAGAACGTTCAATATCAGATAAATTGACCATGAAAAGCCTTTCATTGTTTTTTTTTGTTTAACCCGGGACGTGCAAGTGTCCCGGGATTAGTTGATTTTTTTTTAAATAATAAACAATTAATACTTAGACGAGCCATGTTAATTGTCAAATGTAATTATAATTTGCGCTGTCCTGAATTAAAAAAAAACTACACATTTAAAACAAAACCAGGAAATTGTAAAAGAAATTTTTTTCAGCTTTAATTTTCAGTTTTTAATTTTTTTAGTTTTGTGTAGGTATCCAAATGAAAATCAATGAAAAAAACGAATACAAAATATTTCGCTCCTAAAAATATTGTCAAAGAAGGTATGCATAGAAATATATTTATAAAGCATATCAAGCTTACAAGTAAGATTTTTGGTTCTTACTATTCTTTCCAAACGTCGAATCTATAACAAATTCTTTTTATTTGTTAAATAAAACAGTACCCGAATACATAATATATCGGGTCAAAGAAAATGCATAAGTGTCAAGTCTATAGGAAGACACAAGTCAATTTTGTATATGAGTGAAAAAAGTTTAAGAAAATCAGGTGCATAGAATTAAATTTTTTTTCGTAAATAATTAACATGTCCCACAAAAAATGTTTTCTTTCGGTGTCTTTATTTTAATTACTATTTTCTAGTATCTTGCATCGAAAAATCAGTAAAAGCAATCGGAAAAACTTTTTTTGGTATGTAAACATTTATACGTTTATATTAAATATTTCGAGAACCACTTGCCTGATTTCGATGAATTATTATTCTCGTATATGTCAATGGTGTTTCTTACTACTTACTTAGATCCTCAGACTTATTAGGTCCGTTTGGTTCCCCTTACGGGATACTACTACCGTAATGCAATACCTTATCATCAGCTGTTAAGCACTTTAGTTCTGCTGTCTATAGTAAATTATTTTTTTTTGTGAGGGTTATACCTTTTGGATTAATTTTGCAGATAATTGGAGTAAGTACTGTGTGCAACTCGACCTATAACTTAAGCTATTAAAGTACGTTTGAAGGAAACGTCGAATTTAAGGTTCTCGCTAGGGGGGAAATTAAATTTTGTTTAGCTCCAAAAATAAAGGTTCCTATTATATAACCGTTAAGACAAATCTTATTTATCTAGAAAATGGTGGGGTTTCGCGAGTAACTAATATTCGTTACCTGTCATTGAAACCAATTTTTCTTTTGTTGCATGTTTTCAAAAATTTCGTAAAAGAAGTTTTATATAATTTTACGAACATTGAATTTGAATTTCCAAAACAAAATGTTTCCAACCGGGTTCATATTTTTTTTGTATTCTTTAGAAATTTAATATAGGAGTGAGCTCATGAAATTTGAAATTATTTACAACAAAAATTTATGTTAAAAAAGTGTATACAATTTTTCGGAAATTGTAACTCCAACTAAAATTTTTTTGAATTATCTTCTCTACAGAAAATCGATGTCGACGGAGGAAAAAATTTCCCAAAATATAATTTATACAGCTATGCAGAAGGTAGTTTAATAGAAAATGCTAGATCACTCAAATTTAATGGTGCTCCGGTTGTATTTATACCTGGCAATAGTGGATCGCACAAACAGGTAAAAAACACTTCTGCGATTTCTCTTAATCTGAAGTTTATATAATCATCATAACTTTACACAGGGAAGATCTTTGGGATCAACTGCACTCCGAAAAGGCATTGACAATGACTTAAATCACCATTTGGATTATTTTCTTGGTAAATATAGACCATAAACGGTGTGGAACTATCTTATATCCAACTTAATTATATTTTTATAGTCGACTACAATGAAGAATTTTCCGCATTATTCGGTGGATACCTTAATAATCAGAAAGAGTTCCTTAAGAACTGTATTACATCAATTTTAAATTTATACAAACATTTGCCGAATGCACCAAAACAAGTTGTACTAATTGGTCATTCAATGGGCGGAAAAATTGCTCAGGCATTGCTTACTGACGAAACAGTTTCTGGAATGATAAATACAATTATTTTCATAGCCACACCAATAGATCGACCGGTGGTAAATTTCGATGTTTATATGGAAGCAGCTTATCGTGAAACTAATAATCACTTGCAATTAGAACGAAAAGTTTTAGTAATAAAGAATGACACAAACTATTGTTCAACTTTTCGTTCGAATATTTATTCAAAACCTTTAGAGGACAATAAGGGTTTAGATGATAAACTTCTTATATCAATTGGTGGGGGAAATCGGGACTTGTTGGTTCATGCTGGGTTAACGTATTCCAAGTTCAGTGATATTAACGTTATGGTTAGTTTGATATAATACAAAGTAATTGTTCATTTAATGATCTTATTACATATTTCTTTTTAGACTTCTGCTATACCAAATGTCTGGCTAAGTACTGACCATGTTGCATCAGTTTGGTGCCTTCAATTGGTTCTGGTTATCAATCGGTTCCTATTCAGTATTATTCATTCTGCTGGGTCTAACAGCAGACGAGGTTTAAGTTTTATAGAAGATAAATCTACCCGGTTAACAAAGGCTGAGTATTATTTTGTGGTAAATTGAGAATTTTGTTTGTTTGTTGTTTTATGATGCTATGGATAAAAACTTTTATTATATATTTTAAGCGTCCCAAAGTAGCTGTTAAAAATCGGAATGTTAGTTTAACATTGAATGAAAATTCAGATGAATGGTTTGAGGATTCGCGAAGAGTTTTTACAAATGAATTCCGAAATGGAATTGATCACTTATATGTTCAAATGATTCCATTAATTGAAAAACGACAATATAAGGTACGTTTGAATATTAAAAATTCTCTTTTTTTAACATTCAATTCTTAACAGAGATTATATGCTGATGTTTTAAACTTGGAATCAGAAGACTGGGTTTTCGGCTGTGATGTTAAGGAATTCAGAAAAAATATGAAATTTTGGTATGTTTTTTGTTTAATAATAAATTTATAATATTTCTTCTTGTTTATATGTATATTATTTGTATTGGCTTGATTTCTGATACTTTTTTCAAACATTTGTATACCCTGTTCGTGAATTCTTCCACAAGAGGAGAAGTATTGAAAAGACATAAAATTAGCTTGTTCAACAGTTCTTTCTTCAGAAAAAGTTTTGCAAGTGACGGGAAATCAATAAGTAAAGATTTTTTTTTTATGTTTAAGTAATATTCTTTTAGGTTAATATAATTTTTCCAAAATTTCTCTCAATTCTTTGACACCTCCATAAAATATTGTTTGTCAAAATACACCCCTTTTTCACTAATAGTCTGCTTGTTTCAGCTAAATTTATTCCCTTAAGCCATATTTCCGTGTTGTGGAACAAAATAAATTCAGTATGATCAGTGGGACTGGTAGCTAGTTGTGCGTAATTCATGCAATTTTGCACCGATAGTTATGCATGAATGTATAAACTGTAAGCAATTGCAGGAACTATTGTTTCGAAAGATATTTTACAGGTAACTTCATGTAAAATACAGATTGTCGAAATACGATATGTCACGCAATTTAGCCTGTCAGTCAACGAAAATGATATCGTTAAGTTTTAAATGATTTCCTCGCTAACAAACGTCTGCAGTTTGGTCTGGGCACATTTAAAAAGGATGTACATACGACCACAATTAAATTCGTTGAACCAATTTCAAACGGTTCTCATAGATAGTCTCCAGGGGCTTTTATTTCTTTGAATTTTTTATCATCCAAAAATGAAAAGAAAATTAGGGATGGATATTGATCATTTTCTATTTTAACCCAACGAAGACAACAAAAGTACCATTTACCAAAAAAAGACTTCTACCACGCATGAAACCTATCCGGTTGGCTGAGGAAGTAATCTACACCCAAAGAGAGGTCAAGTATTCAGGCATTAAACTAAGATAGTAAACTCCTCTGGAATAAACATGTCGATATAACTGTCGGAAAAGCCACAAAGCCCTTATGATATGCAAAAGAATTGCAGGTAAATCATGGGGTTGGAACAATTAACATTGGTTGCAGAACTTGATTTGTTTGGATTCTTTTTATTTAAGTTGTTTATTTAATGGATTAATTATACTTTTTGCTCATTATTGCTTTGGTTTTTCAGCTGAAAGAATAAATATTGTTACTCTGTTATAAAAATAGTATGATTTTTTAAAAGATTTAAGATAGAGTACGGCAATGTCTAAAATTTGAGAGACATTGCCATTTATTCAGCTAAAACGTTCACAACGTAATTTTTTTTATTATATAAAATATATTAACACATCCACAGCTCAACTGGACAATCAATTTCCCATCATGTAGAAAAGCTTCCAAATAGCAAGCAAAAACGAGTGTTTTTATCAGTCGACCTACACAAAATTAAAAAAGCTTATCCTAATTGGACACATATTTTACTTCGAATTCCACCAACAAAAAACAATGTAATTTTTTTATAATCAACGAATATTTCATTTAGTAAACTATTTATTTTGTTTATTTAGATAAAATTAAATGTGGACATTCATGATCCGGAAGAACGTATATTGAAAATTAAAGCTCCAAAATGGTTTTCGTATACAAAAAATCAATTAACTACCGATTCAACACTTGGAGCATCGCATTATAAAATACAAATATCAGGTACAATATTTACAACATTTTTGTTTTATTGATATTTAATAAATTTTTAAATTACTCTTCAAGACCTTGACGAGTCACATCAATCTATTAAATTTGACATTAAACCTAATATATGTTCTAAGCCAACACATAATGCAATTATTAAAACATGCGTACCTTGGGCAAAAGGCTTCGAACGTTATCAACACCTTTCGTAATATTTGAATATATGTTTTCTTTTCTTTCTTAGATCATGATATATGAGATTTATTTTATTTATAGTGATTTAGAGAAAAAGCCACTTTATGTGAATGTCCCTTTTTCAAAACCAAGTAGTTATAACACCACTTTAAATCCGGTCACGATAAGTTTACATTTGGATCCTAATTGCCGATACCAAATATCGTAATTATTACATGGAAGAGATTTTGAACTATTTAATCCAACATTATTTTGTTTCATGACAGATATCAAAATTCGTTTGACGGAACTATATCACGTATTGTTCAACAATATGCACATTGGCTTCCTGCTCATTTGACTGCTGTTATTTTGTTATCATTCAAATATCAACTATCCTTGACCCCACATCGGGCGCCATTTAAATGCGGGAAAGTACATTCAGCTATTGTTCATTGTGGATCATTCTTCATCATCACTGGTAAAATTTAATTTTTTTAAACTTTAAACAAATATAAAAGTTAATATATGGTTAATTTCAGTAACTAAGATTATTTCTAAGATTTTACAATCTGTAAAGTTTCTACCTGACCCAGATAACTTTCAACATTCTATGATTTTATCATTTGTTATTCATGGATCTGCGTCGGCTTTGCTTCTTCTGTCTGCTGCTAGCATATGGGCTATAATAACATTTTATGGAAACATAATACATCGAATTTTCTTAAGGTCCGTATAACTGTTCATAAACATTTTTAATGTAAGGATTAAGCTAAAAATAGAAACTAGAATTCAAATAGATAAAAAAAAAGTTATTTAAATAGTTATGGTGCATAAATTTTTGTATATATTTTCAGATTAACAAAATTATCTTCTCCGGTATTTTCTATAGCTTTGCCTATTATAGAAAGATTCCCAATTATTGCTGGGGTAGCTCTTGTTGCTATAGCGTTTGCTTCATGCGGTGGAATAGCTTTGATTTTAGGCTGTTTGGTTTATTTGATGCTCGTAAATATTTAAAATCGTTCATATAATACAAAATAGTTTTTAAAAAAATTGTTTTTCCTTAAAAAATGTTTAAGATAACAAAACAATATGAGGACTATCTGGAAAAGTTTGTCTATGACACTGTCATTACAATAGCTACAAAATTATTTGGAAAAACCTTGCCAAAACCAACAACAGACAAAGTCCCTTCGAATAATGAAGAAGATGCATCTGGTGTAATACCACCTCAGGGGGTTGACAATATCGAAGAAAAAGAAGGAGCCTTAACTAAGAAGGAAGATAGTCAAGCGCTAGAAGTTCGAGCTGAAGGATCTGAAGAGTCAGATGCTGAAGATATCAACGAATGCAGTGACCAAGACAAAGAACTTGAAAAACTTCTAAATGAAGCAATTGAAAAGCAAAAGGATTTTCTTAAAGAAAAGCAAGATAAACGACAACAAGAACGAATAGAATACGATTCGATTAATGAAGGTTTAGTCAGTGTTAATTTTCATATGACATTATTTTTATTAATGTGCATATTGACAATTTTATTTATCCCAACTACAATATCGTGGGCGAGAGATTTCAAGTAATTAACAACTGAACAAAATAATGTACATATATAAAAAAAAATTTGTTTTATATTTAAAAGGTATTCGAATAGGCTTTCACCTGACCCATCACTATTGCCAGCGACAATTGTGCTTGCTTGTGTCTTTGGGCTGTGGCAGATATCAGCTCCGAAGAATTTGTAAGAAAACATTAAACATTTCCAAATTCCATATAAATAATTCTTTTTTATTTTTATGTTAGATACGCTTATAATTTCGTTGCAAGCATTTTATACGTATGTGCTGCTATTTGTGTAATATACTGCCAAGATTCAGTTTATAGATTAAGTGCAGTAATACCAGCGGTATTTGTTATGGTAACATTACATCAGTTTTTTTCTACAATAAAAACCGAAGACTCTGAGTTTGACCCAGACGAACAGGAGGTAAAAAACAGAATTGAAAAAATGAAAGCTGTATTAGAGGATGCAAATTTGAAAAAAAATTAATAAATTCTTGTTTTTATGTGTTTTTAATTTATGAAGAAAAAAAATCTAGTCTATGCAATGAATTTTTTTATACACTTTTAGTACATTGGTACAGACAAATATTTTGTGTGTTTTTTTGTTAGTATAAGTAAATAAATAAAAATAAAAGAATAATTTCGTTTTTGCGTATTTAATCTTTTCGCCTCTACTACTTACCAAACTCATATGAAAGAAAAACAACCTAAAGATATAATAAGTTAAAACCAGTCGCTCAGTATTTAACAGTTTCGCTCTTGAATTCTGAATTTTAAACCCAATAAATAAGCTGGAGTCGTTCACAGCGCGTTCAAATTCGCTCCGAGCTTACATCGAACACGGGTTAAATAACCTAGAGCAAAAAAGAGCTACATAAAGCACTCCAAATCGAATTCAGGACTTGTGGAATTCCAAATCACGAAAAGTGGTCGCATTTGTTGAATTCATGGCGATAAGGTTGTTTCCAATAAAAAAAATTTAACACACAAATTCGAGTTGGTAGATATTGGGATCTCAAAAAAAAATTTATTTAATATAATTGTTTATTGTTTCTCAAATGTTTTTTTATAATTTGGTCATTTTTTTTAACTTTTTACAGCTTTTTACAAAACCATTGGTCTTTGAAATTTGCCAATTATTAAAATTTTCTAAAAATATTTGTTAAAGTCTTACAAAACTTCAATTCACCAGGTAAAATTATAAAACAAAATTGTGAAAAATTCCTTCCTCCAAAGCCGAAAATAAAAAAAATATCGTAAAAGGTAAAGAACAAAAACCTAATAACAGTTCCGGATTGCATTAGTAGACATACAAATTTTTAACGCATCGGAAGTCATAAAGGTCAGCTGATTGCAAGAGCTAATTTTACAGTTACTATTTCTCATCTTTTAGCCTGCGGAATGATTGCCATTTGTATTTTCCTTTCGTGGCTGCCCTATGAAGCCTCCGCTTGACTGAGATCTTAGGGACTGGTTCTTAATCACTTTTGGGACTAATCGTCCACTGTCATTTTTTTACCTTAAATTTATTTTAAAATAAAAATTTTGATGAAAAATTTTTTCTATTTTAATATTTTATTTTAAGTTAAAATAACGCAATAGAACAAAGAATGAAAGAAAGAAAGATAATACATATTTAACAATATATAACAATTTTTTTTTAATAAAAAAAAATGCTGAATATCACATTTTATCTTAGCCAGTACTGCAGCACCGTGAACCAGATGTGGGATTGATTTCGGCACTATTATCATCAGAATCGTCTACAATAAGTCTATTAGAACTCCTAACCGAGTTATTCCTTTTTAATGTCGAAGCTTTGGCTTCTTTAACATCAGTATGTTGAATCATCTTAGAGAAAAAGGAAGCATTTTATACATCATTGAAAATCAAACTCAACAAAAATATGTACTTACCAATGATGTAAGCTCTTGGAAAAGCTCTTCAATTCCTTCATTAAGTTTGGCTGATGTTTCAAAGAAAGTAGCTCCTACAGCTTGGGCATAACTAAAGAAAACTTTTTTATTTATTTAAGATCCATAATTGAATTTTTTAAAATCAACAAACCTCTGAGCTTCTTCTATGTTGACAGTTCTATCTTTTTCAAGGTCGGTTTTATTTCCAACAATAGCAATAACAATATCTGAACCTAGCATTTTTTTTAGTTCCTTTACCCAATTCTTCACCTATAAAGAGAAAAATGATGGTATTAGAGTTACATTCTTTCTATGATAGTTCCAACTAAAAATAGGAAGGTTTAACTAATTCCTCAGCCAATTTTTTTTTTGATTAACATTATGTATTGTCTAAAAAATTAAAAATATGTTTTGACTTCTAATCAGATTTGGTGTTGTAATCCTACAGGAACTTTTTTTTTAAATAACCTTGGTTTTAAAATGGAATAAAATGTATTCTAAATTATAATAACAATAGATAATTAAAAACCTTTTGGAAGGAGTCCTGATCCGTAATATCGTACACCAATATAGCTCCATTTGAAGCTCGGTAATAAATAGGGCCCAATGCGTGGAATCTGGCGAGTGATAAAAAAATAAATTGGTATTGTTGTTTAATTAATTAGATTGTGCATTGTAAGTAAAATGAATCACAGCCATTGCTCTTATCTTTTATCAGCTTTTGCTTTTGCATACCTTTCTTGCCCAGCTGTATCCCAAATATTCAGTTGAATTCGTTTATCACCGAGAGTAATTTTCTTTGTTAAGAAGGAAGCCTGAAAAAATATAAATCTCGACCTTAAGGTATTGCAATCAAAACAATGACAACAACAACTACTGTTTACATATAAGGGATAATGAAGCCAACAAAATTGCTGACTTAATCTTAAATCTTTTATACAGATGATACACAAGTGAACATTTCGCTCAAATAAAAGATCCAAATTAAAAATGTAAATATATAGAAAAAAAAATTACCTGTAATGTACTGATGTGTTTGTTATTAAATTTATCTTCGACATATCTAAGGACAATAGAAGTTTTACCTACGCATCCCTCGCCAAGTAAAACAATTTTAAGATTATAAGAGCTGCCCGACGTACTAGCTGCGTTTGTACTCATATTCTATGACTCTAAATGTTCACTTGTTAACTGTTATTTATAATATTAACGATGAATTGAAAATATTTATAATTATTATCACTTCATATCGATGCCTGCAAATAATTAATAGAAAAATATGTTGTTTTTTTGCGATTGAAAATAAAAATGCAGAAAATTAAAAACAATTTTTTTTTGTAATTTTCTGGTTTGACAAGTTGACGCGGTTGACATTTCAAAATGTCAGTGGTTGGCAGTGTTCAGCCCATTTTTGAATTGATTTGTTCATTTCACTGAGGTTAGGAAACTATTTAGCGTGCTATTACACTACCCCATTTTTATTCAGTGGTAAAGTGACTTTGAAACTCCCAAACTTAGCTTGTGTGATTCGATTACCCGTGTTGAATTGAAATGAGCTATAAGCTACTCAATGAGCATTATGGAATGTTTTTTTTGTACTTTTTAACAAAATAAAATTTACAATTTTGTTTTAAAAGTTACCTTTGATATTTGTTTCTGTTATAAAAGGCGTTTTCCCTTTTAAGGTTAGTACGCTTGGCCTGCTAAAATTTTTCATTCAATTTTTCTCCAAAGATACATTTTCAAAGCATATGAAATAAAATTTGTTTTCAGATATAGATTTTGACATTGATAGAAATAATCAAAACAAAACAAACATTTACAAATTAAAATAAAACAAATAATTATCTCTTTCCAATTAAAAAAATTATCGAGACTTATGGGGTTTTCCATGGGTAAAATAAATCAATTTATTTTTGATCTAGATCAGTCAAAGATCAGATTTCCCCTGTTTTTGCATTCCATGGGGCAAAATAAATTGATTTACACGAAGATATACCAATACAATGATAAAAAAAAATCAATTCCAATTGTATTCCATGGGCCACGAAAAAAAATCAATTTTTTGATCGAAATCTGGATTACCTATGGAAAACCCCATTAATGTCTTAGGTACGTGTTTATTTTTTCATGTCCTAAGATCAATTTTAAAAAGTCCTGCCACAGTGACAATTATTATGTAAAAGGTGTGAGGAGGGGGCTTACCACCCTCCTAGAATGGGGATTTGATTGTAATCTGCCTTCCATTTCAACCTGAAAGGTTAATTTTTTGTGTGTCCTAAGCTAACTTTCAAAAAGTGTTGCGTTGGAGGCGGTACTGTCTGATAAAGAGAAGGGGGTTGCAGAAATACCACTTACTTACTCAGTATTCTCGTATATACCTACTGACTTTTAGATCTAGAACCATACGTCGGATGAATGGTTTTATTGGATTAAGCAACAAATAATTCGTTCACATACATACATCCCGTTTCCGTTCGGGTTGGGAGAATTGTTAGAATGTTTATAGCGATTTTTCATAATTGGTGTGTATTTAACCTGTGAAAGATTTACTGCATTAACAGCTATACTACTAAGTAAATACGTCGGGAAAATTGTAAACAAATGACTACAACGTTTGTAATGAATTTTACGCCTTGGCCTGATTACCCCAATAATAAAATAAGAGGTTGGTGCTAGTTATTAATTATTATTGGTATACTCTTATACTAAGGTACCAAAAAACATTTACATTTTTCTTGCCCATTCTCCTTTAAATGTCAACTAATTTGAATTCTCGTTGCCAAAATACCATATCCATTTAATTTCGAAATATTGTACTTGTGTTAAGCTTTCATGTTTTTATCTGTTTTTAACTTCGAAAAATAAAGCTAGAATCACATAAACATAATCAGTTCATTGAATAAAAAAGACACAATTTCTATAATTTTTTTTTTTTTATTTGTTATGGAATGTTAGCTCTATTTGGTAATTTTTTAAAAATCAGCTTTAATTTCTGTAGGTACAAACATATGTATTAAAATTTATTTAATTATAATAGCAATTATTATTCTCCGGCAAAGTCAAAAATAAATATGAGTCATTTTCAGGGGGTACTTACCCTGGTATATTTTTTTTTAATATAAACTCTAACGTCTCTATCGAGGGAACATTTAAATAAGAACTTATAAATCATAGTGTGTATCCAACACTAATATATTAGGGAATTATTAGAACTGGTTATTTACAGTTCCATCGAATGGTCCCATTTCATCACCGAAATCTTGTAACTCTTCATCAATTTCTTCCAAATCGTCCCCATCATCCTTGGTTTCGGGACAACGTCTGCACCGACTATCGTTTATACCGTAATTAATGCAAGTTGCACCAACACACTCACAGCAGCCATCATGAAACCACCTAAGGCAAAATGAAAAAAAAAATCAAAAGTTACATATGCATTACGTATTTATAAACAATAAAACAATAAATAATTTCACACTTTATCCCATGCACTTTAGAAGGTACGATATAAATCCCTTCTATTGTTTACACTTACACATATTAAAAGTACCAACTGAATTTTCTAATTTTTTCAATCAGAAATTTAGGTAGTTAGGTATACGAGAATTGTATTTTAATATTATGTATATATGTAGTATAGGATAGACAAACAAATAATTCTTACCGATAGCTGCTGGCGCCAGTACTTTGACAACTTTGACGACATTTATTCCAGGAAATGCATGGAGACAGGTAGATGACACTACAGTTTACTGTAATCGTATGGTCTCGTTCTTTAAGTATCTCATCTGAATCCTGTTCATTTGATTCTAAAGTAAGTCAAAAGATTAATACAAAGGAAATAAAATAAAAATAAAAATCAAAGGATTACACACTTAAGTAGTACTTTACATCCTTTTCCAACTTGGGACCTGCAAGAACGGTATCAAAATCTACCGGAAATGTAACTATGTCCCATTCATACTCTTCTGGCTCTGATGTTATAAGTGCATTAAATAATTCTGGAACTCCATCAAATTCTTCAACATGGGACTTCTTCGACAAAGCATTTCGTGTTTCATTAGGTTTTGGGCATAGTTCTGTAAAAATAAGTATATACATATTAAATGACACCCATGTATAAAAACTGTACATACTATAACAAAATTTGCAAACATGTGTGTTTTATTTTTTTTGAATATACCTATGTATAAGACATTTTCGTAGTCATGTCTCATACACGAATCCAACTAAAGTAGATGTAAAAGCTCAGTATCGAATTCGGCTTGTTTTAGACGTAGGCTTACAAAACATAGGTGTCCTAGAGTTTACCTCTTTTTACATTGAACTGATAATGTGCTTTTTTATAAAAATATCTTAAAACAATTGTCATTGTTTGGCTTTTACTAAATGTTTTTTATACCTAACCTTAATAATTTAGTCAAAAAATATTTTCGAAAAAACCGTTATTGACGGTACTTGCTATAGAACCGGATTTTTGGTTTTCTCGTAAACTATTGGACGGATTTCGAAGAAAATTTTTCTAAAGAACGTCTTATAGGTACTTATATAATATTGCGTATCAAAATTTTCAAAAAAAAGTATGATAAATTTGTTTTTATAATCAGACTTTAAAACCAATATGTTATCGCACATAGGAGCAAGTACGTGCGACCCAGTCGTGCATTTTATTTTTCTAAGCCCTCGTCACTACTAATCTTACAATTTTTCTGCAATTTAGTTTTTATTAGACTTGAATAAGGCTCTAAAACGACTAATTAAATAAAATTAATAAAACGGAACTATCCATTAATAACTTTAAAAAAGATCTTGGTGTGATTCCTTGAAAAAAAACTTAACTTTTTAAGTCAAGTATGTATGTATACATACGTCGTACGTTAGTGGGTTGCTAGACTTAATACAATGTTAAGTTTCATTTTGCGCAACTGTAAGGAGTTTTCGGAGGGAGCGGGTCAGAATTCTGGTTTTCAAAATTCTGTGTGGTCAAAATTCTGTTTTTCAAAGAAACTGTAATAAATTTAATATTGGTATAATCACATTAGGACCCGGGAAGCGACCCACCCAAGGCACTTTTGAACAAAAAAACTGTTGACGTTGGCGCCTGCCTGGCGACTTAAGATACCCTAAGCGGAGCGACGAAGTCTCATGAGTTGGTGTGTCCCCGAAAAAAAGAGTTAAAATTCTTGAGGACCCGCGAAGCGGGCCACTAAGGTACTTTCAACCAAAAAATTCTGAAAAACATAATTTTAAAAACCAGAACTTTGACCAAGCAGAATTTTGTACAGCCAGAATTTTGAAAGCAGAATTAAGACCCAAGCAGAATTTCGACCCCAACCCGTTTTCGGATCCACACGCTTCCAATTCCAAGTGCCTATTTTTTAATTAGAAGTACATATTGCAATTTTATCTAGAATCCTTCGTACATGCATATGTATTTCACTCATTTGGAATCGAAAAAATACAAAAACAATTTACGAGATTTGTAGTGAAAAGATTTAACTTAGATATACATTTGCCGTCGCATGAAATAAGATGTAAATTAAATTTAGCTTTGATTGGATTCAATGTGCCTGCTAGAATACTTGAAAACCTTGAATTTTTTAATGTACCTTTCCACAAAACCTTATATATATGCCGCCAATGAACTATTAATTTGATGTTGAAGAAACTTAAAAACTGTTGGGAAAATGATTAATCTTTATGAAAGTAGATATTTGTTTAAATCTTAATTATTGTTAAGTGCCTATTTTAACTCTGTTTGATGAGTTAACTCAACTTAACTAAATTAGACATTCCCTAGTTATTTTTATATCTATTTTAGCTTATAGAGTTTCAGTTATTTGTAAATGGTTAGTTTAAACCCAAATTCAAATTCCTTTTTACTAGTATACTTTAGCGTAGTCAGCCTTGGATGGACCCTAATGCCAACTATTTTTATGTCTAGGCCATCACGCTAGCATCATTTGCTCAAGGATGTGCTAAAACTTTTTTTTCATACTTGATTCTCCGATTAACAAACAATTTATAAAATCCTGGTTTTCCTCATTTGAGAACCAAAATTATACGATTATATTGTCAAAAAAGCGAAACGGCAGCAAAACAAAAACAGGGATCCCACCCAAAAAAACTCTTAATTAAGTTTAAAAACCGAATTGACAGACAACCTGGAATGGAACGATTTGTGGAAAAGCTATGATTTATTTAACAAGGCCCAACAAAATAGCGAACAAACGCTAGTTGACATACTAATTAACTATGGATTAAAAAGAATCCATTATAATCAAATTGTAGTGAATAAACTGGCCTTCAATGTTACTATTTTTCTCTAATTGAAAAAGAGTCTAAGTGCGGTATTCTCCAAGTACTCATAAGCCTATGAGACTCATAATCAAAAAATTGGAGTTATGAGTTCCATTAGCTTATGTATGATCCCTCGGCGAATACCGACCTAAGATTATAACCGAAAGGACAACCGGACTTAAACAACCCGACATGATTCATAAAAAATTAGGTAGGTACATGAAAAACCGATTTAAAAAATTTCATAAATATCTTTAGAGCCGTTTTCGAGATAAAAATGTTTTGTCTAAACGGTACTATGACAGGTACGGTATTTGAAGCTAAAAAAATTTCGATTTCCCCACTAGGGAAACCACTTTTTTCGTTCTCATAATGTTGGGTCTGATTAATATCCCGAGTTCGATTTTTCGATTTTCGAATCCAAAACTTGCCATATAGTACCTATAGTCGCAAGTAAAAAGGTTTTGCCTTTAAACTTTGTCAAACTTTAAGCATCTATCCAACCTGTCTAACTTAGAAACAAAAGTAACCTACTCTTGTTTCTAAGTTAAGTCTTAAACGTGGAAATGTGATACCTATTTATTTTATTAAATAGAACATATTATTTTCACCAATTTAAAAACAGTTAGACAGTGTCTAAGTATACAAAATTCTAATAAATATGACTGATTAATAATAGAAATTCTAAAAGGGTCTGGTAGAAAGATTATTTACATTTATTTTGAAAACTGCCCGTTTAATTAGTGTATTTTGTTTTGGAATATTTCCAACCTATTTAAGCAAAGTTAAAATAACAGTTTTTTGTCAAATAAAGGCGGTACAGTTGTTGTTATTAAGTGATCTGGTTTAAGATTTAGACTCACACATTTCGGTGAATAATTCTATGAATAATTTTCCGACCCATAAAATATCCATGAACAAATTTCTTTTTGAATGGCATTTTTGTTCAAGTTCAATTTTTGTAGTTTTTGGGTATTATTTATTTTAAAGGCAAAAAATAAAACACATTTACATACATATGTATGTAGGTTATTATGTACATATTTGAAAAGATCCCAAATTATTATCAATTCATAGTTCAGAGATCAATTCTGGGAAATTTGGTAGAATTTAGTTACTATCACGCCTATGAATTTAATGAAACCAATGACTAATTCGCACGAATTGGTTCTCATAATTCAAGGTAAATTATTTATTTGACTAAGCATTAAGGATAGTGTAATATAAATTTACTAGGACAATGTAGGATGTGCACACAAAAACAATTTTTAAATATTTATTTTAAATTAAAAGAAAAAGTTTTTAAAAGATAATTTTTAAAAGTACGAACGTATACGCTCAAGTGTACAACTGTTTTATAATTAGGGCATGGAATCACAACATATGTATGTTCCCTCTAAAGTAATTTGACACTTAATAAATAAAGGAGATGTTGCACTTTTGGGCCATAAGCGTGCAGGGACAAGAGAGGGACAATATTCAATAATTAAGCCTTGAAACTAAATTTTTTTTTGTTTTAAATTAGTAATTTCGGAAAAATCTTAAGTGACATCTTATCTTTTTTCATCGTTAGGTATCAAAGCTTCTAGAGTTTTATTGAATATTTCAAGAACTAAAAATCGTAGGCTCATGACTTAAACGCCATTTAACAGTTTAAAAACACACCTTTTATTTAATACCAAAAACATATGCGTGTGTCTAACGGTTTCTATGATATATGCACAAAAAGTGCATCTGATCAATGACCTATGATTTTCCTAAAACTTCACAGTTTTTATTTACAAGTATTTACCTTTCTTTTGGTACCACTCTTGTTCCTGCACGCTCATGGCCCAAGCCCCATACAGTTTTGAGTCATCTACTTTTTTTTATTAACTATCTCCTGTTCCAACTATGTACTTAATTTGAAGAGAAAAAGGTGGGCAAGTATATCATACTGATATATTTAATTAATACAATCTAAAACATAATTATGACACATGTTATGACGATAAAACTAACCCAACGAAATTCTAAACCTTTTTATTTTTCAACATGTAAAAAAAAATATCTATTAACCTAGAAAAATAAGACAAATAATGCACAGGTACATTTTATAAACCATTTTGTCGTAGCTAGCCTTAATAAATAAACAATCGTAACATATTTTAGCAGAGTGTCATTTCTTAAAATAATAAGTTAAGAAACTTAAATGTTTAAAGGCAAGTTATTATTCATGTATGTACATATGTATAGGTACAGTTAATATTAGCCGTTTTTATTGTCAGATTTGATCAATATAAATTATCAACAAATATGCATTTATACTATACGTTTTCATTATAGTCGAAATGAGTTGTTAATTTCGCAAATTACGAAAATAGAGCTCACATTACAAATGAGGTAATTTTGTTTGACAGCTCATTTTTGTTTTTTTCTTTCTGTCTCGTAGAGAAATTTTTAATTTATGAGACTGGTGGACCAACTGAACTCAAATTTATATTTGGCTGAATATGTTCATCTAATTACCGAGATAATTTCGTTCACATTTGATTGAAATTTGGAAATGTGATTTTATATGGGAAATGATCTACATATGTAATTTGGGACTCTAAATTGAAAATTATGAACGAAATCACCTCATTTGGCTTTATGAAAACAGGCTATAAAACAAACAACACTATATCCTTGTGCTTATTATAGGGATCCATTATACATTATGGAGGCGTATCTCCATTTTTGAAGTTTTGAGATAAATGCATTTTACTGTTTTTGGTTTTCGCACCTTTAAATAACTTTTTTTTAATTTAAAGAATTGATTTGTTAATAACAAAAACTATGTTATTTTTTGGTAATAATGAATACAAGTTATTTTGGTTATTTGTAAAATAAAATGGATTTACGCCCTTTTTGCGAGATGCGATTTTTTGGCTTAGTAAAGATACCTAAAAAATGCTTTAATTTTTTTGAAGCGGAATTAAATAAATTGAAAACATTTTTTAACTTTTTTAACAACAAAATTATATTTATTCTGGGTATAAAACTGAAACTCAACAAACATAAAATAATTTTTTTTAGAATCTCTCCTCAGGACGGCAAAATAGGTGAACCATCAGCAAATCAGCAACTACTTCCCACATGTTTTTTTTGTGGCACCTCAAAGCTTATATTTTACGAACAATTGATATTTTCGTGGACTGCTTGATATTTCGTTTAAGTAGATATTATAATATTTTTATTAAATAATAACACCGGTAGAATGGGATATACAATATACATATTATATTTACATGTGTATAAAATAAAAAAAAAATTGAAAGTAACTAGGTGAAAGACTTTAATTTAACAAAAGATTAAAGAATCAAAAGAGTCTAAGTATAAAAATAATTCATGGAAGGACGTTTTTTTGACGGCGAAAGAGGAGGAATTTTCAGTGTTAAATCAAATTAAACCAAAACTAAGTCGATACGGCTACAGAGTATAAGGATTGTTATCAATCAGTGTAAAAGGTAAATAGGTAATTAACAAAAAACCAATTAATAACAAAACTCTTTTTATGAAACTCTTCACCAATGATTCATCGTCATAAAAATGTGTTATCATGAGAACCTATACAAAAATCTTTGGTAGAACGGTGTTTTTTTTTGGGGGGGGCTTGGGAAACGGTTGAACTGGGTTCAAAAACCCTCTGACAAAAAATGGTACCTCCATGAAACTATCATAGACTATGAGATCGAAGAATCAAGGACAGTTAAGTATGGGATTATTTTGAAAACCAGTCAAGTCAAATATTCTGATTATTGATTTTGATAACAAATGATGCCCAAATTCCTCAAGGTACGATTAGTTTTACTTAGTTTTCGGCAATTATATTCTTTTTGTACTGAAAATATGGCCATTCTTTTGACCAAAGCTCCTTTCACTTGTAACCGTATCGGTTGCAGATTTTAGTTTCATTTGATTCACTACTCAAAATTACCATAGAAACATATGTCATAACGCCTTAATCCAGCCCCGGTTGATTTTATTAAAAAAAGTTATAAACACAATTATTATTCTAACTATATACCAAATTCAATATAATATTGCAAGCAGGTACATATGTACTTATTTATATATGCAGATTTATTTCTTACCAACGCAGCTACAGCATTCTTCATAGTATTTTTTTCCTAAGCAACTCAGACATTCCTTATAACACGAGCAATTTTTCGGTTCACATTTGCAACTTTGGGTTAACATGCATTTAGAGACAATCGACGCACAAACAACTTCATTGCATGATTCCACTTGACTTATGATCAGTATGCCAGCGTACAGAACAAGCAAGCACAGAGACACTACTTTGCGGAGTACCATGTTATTGATTTGTTTACAATATTTTTTTTTACTTGGAGAAGAAAGAAATTATCTAAAAAAAAACGAAAACAAATAGAACTAGAACTAGCACTTTTATTTGTTATTATTGGATTCCATAAGATTTATCTTTTCATCGATACTTGATCCAATGCCACTTTGCACACCACTAGATATCATACAGGTAGGTAGAAGTTTACCTACTTAAAATAATCAACTAACTACGTTTTTTGAGTGATGGTTACAAATTCCGATTTCCGTTGTGAAACAAACAACTATGGATAGATATTAAAATTAAATATTCAAAACACTCAATATTTAATTGACACGCGATTAGTAATATCGTTTTATACTTGTATATTGCACAGCACAGCAACAACTAAACTTAATGCTTTGTCAACAAGATCAAAACCGATCAATGTGATCACATCTTCGATTTAAAAGATACATTAAGCATGGATAACCACAGCAGCCTCACTCTACAAAAATGCGGTGATTAATACATGAGTGTTTTGCTCTTCTGTACCATTAAGAACTTATTTAAGAAAACAAATGAGCTCCTCACACTAGTAATTAGTTTAAGGGAGGTGGTAAGGGGAAACGGGCAACAAAGTTGTTTAGCTACTTAATAAAACAACAGAAAAATCACCTGTCCTCCTTTTTTGCGGAAGAGTAGAGGAAAGATAGATATATGTACATATGTAAGCAAAAGAAAAAACGATTACTGTGGCTGTTGTTTCTCTCGCACATAACACATTTAATTTGTGCATATCGACTCAGTCCATATGCATCAGCACGATCAAAAGCAGAACACAGTATTTATATTTTCGGTGTAGCTTTGTAGCCAAGATGGTTTTCAACTACAAGATACACAATTGCTGGTATTGCCATTAGAGGCAATTTTCAATAATAAATAAAATAGTATTGACACGCTTACTTTGAGAAATAAATAAACATATTTACGAACAACACCAATCGTACGATTAGCTGATGGCTGTGCAAGCAACATGCAACATGTTTTTTTTGACAGGTCCAAAAATTGATAACTGGCAAAAAGAAGCATTTTTTTAATATAGGAGGTCGATCTATCTAGCCCCGTTTAGGCGGCAGGTGCATCTTTAGAAAACAAAATACTTAAAAAGAAAAGAAAATATTAAAAAACAAGTGTTGCCGTTGTATTGTATTAAAGTATTAAAATGAGTTTGTTCTTTGATCCTTAATTTAAATACAATTATTTTTAAAAATAGTTTTTAAAAAATTCGTTAGCAAACTCAAAATTTGTTTTCAAAATGAATATGAATCAAAATGAGTAATGAATTGGCTTTTTGTGGCCAGTACTTTTAGCAATTCAGAACCGATCACGGAATACCGAATGGTTTTTTTCTAAAACTACTTTTTTATGAGATTTTTTTTTATTAGTGCTCGTCTTTTCTTCTCCTGCTCTCTCCTGCCGTTCTCTTTCCACTCCTAACATGTATCATTCCTACCATGTATGTAATTCCATGCTATTCTACCCCTAGCGTCCATTCAAGGTACCTTTCTTGCGCCCTTCTTCTTGTTCCCCCTTCCATCCCCATACATCTGCCCTATATCCCATCACTATTCACACCAGGTTTTCGAAACGCTAAATCTTCCTCTCCCAAACCTACTCGAATTTCCGCCTTCCAATGCTTCCTTCATGCTTGGTGCTGTCTTTTTATTCTATCCCCCATAATGTTTTTTATGCCCTTCATTCTTTTTGAACACATACTTCTTCTATCTTCATTCCCCTTGATCTCCAGTCTACTGTTTTCATTGTTGTCTTTCCTACCTATACATCCAGATTTCAGGTCTTGTAATACTTCTCCAATTTTTCTATCATACTTTGCATATCTTTTTTCAAATTAGCCTTTACCACCTTTCCCCAGTTCATGTTCTATATTTGCTGTCAAAAAGTTGAAAAGTATTGAGCTCATCGGGCAACCCTCTCTTACTTACATTCTAGTCACAAATGTTTCCCCCATCGCTTCTGCCAATTTCACTTTACTCGTCGTCGTCAGTTCTTCATAGACCTCCCTCACTTTTTGCCTGATATTTTCTCTCACTTTTTTCACCTCCAACGCCTCCATTATAATTCGTCTGCCTACTGAGTACTGAGTGAAACACAGCTTTAGAATCTATAAATTAGGTCAATACACTAGCTTGCTACTCTCCTTGTAACCTCTCTGTGCACCAAATAATTAAGCACATAGGCGCTGTCTATTGTACCCACAGTCCTACACCTATTCTGAAACCCTTTTGATTTGGTAGTACCGTTTCTTTCCACTTCCCTCCTTCTTCTAAACTCTTTGTTAAAACCGCAGTGTAAAATTTATTTATTTCATCTGTATTCCTCTATGCATGTCCTTTATTATCGGCACGATCTACACTTTCCTGCAGATGCTCCACGGTACATCTTTCGCTTGTTCTCTTTCATATGTCATATCACTCATATCTCCAGGCTTTATTAGGTAGGTATACCAATTATTCCCATTGCTTTTCCTTCCTAAATTTTCTAATCACCTTTCTGACCTCCTCTTTACTAATTTCAGTCTTATCTCAAACGTCAAACCCACACCTGCAATTTAATCTAGGACGAGAGTTTATATTAAGCACACTGAGAATATAAGTAGAACAAATTGATCCAGATAGAAGTTGAAACAGGAAAAGAACATTATTTACTTCCCTCCTTTTCTTCAGCGTTGCAACTTGCAAGGCTTAGTAGATTCAGTCTATTTTCGTAAGACGGCAGACGTTGATTCGGATCCCATGGAAAATGACGAAGGACGAATAACAAAAATTGTTTTTGAACACTTTAAATTTTAATTGTTTTGCTTGCTTATTCTTCTTTCTGTGTCTATTCATTATTTCCCACACTGCAGTGTTTTTTGGGATTTTATATATAGTACAGTATAAAATTTTAAAAGGTGAATGCACTTAAATAATAAAATATTGAACAAAAACTGATTTTCATTGAACTAAATAATTTATATAATAAAAAGTTACCATTACGTCACATTCAAGTCATCCTAGGTTTATACGAAGGGTAAATTGTCATTAAAATGGCACAAATGACCGCTATTATGTTAAAAAGTTACTTAAATGATGATCATATTTAATCTCTTTTCTTTATAAGAACGTACAACCCGGAAATTGTATTATATGACATATGAGTTATAATTCCAGTATATTGTAAATATAAATTAAACACACACAAGTTGTTTTTTTTTGTTTTTATTAGCAAAATTAATTAAAAAAAAAAATATAAAAATATATGAAACTTTACATAAATTATTTATACAGCAAATTTATATTTGCAAATTTTTTTTCATTTAAATTTTTCATAAGCGTCCAGCTTTCGTTTTTGTTAAATTTATATTTTTGTGATAAATAAGCATTAACATCATTTTTTCTAATTTCAAAAATATTATTTTGAACTTTTTCTATGAAATAATTTTCTATTTCATTCTCAATATCATTCTTAGTAGCTAAAATTAAAGTTGAATTTTTAGTTTTAACATTTTTATTGGGTAATTGTAATGTTAATGGTTTAGGAATGTATGATTGATTATCAGAATTCACGTGTTCTAAAAATTCTTTAACATTATTATTAAAATATTCTATATCAGAATTATAATTGTCTTTAATAAAATCAAATATTTTTTCTAAGTCAATATAATACATTATAATTATTTCTTTACTCTTTTTGTCCTTAAAGGAACTTAAAACACTCCAAAATCTATGTTCAAAATTTCTATAATTATTAATACATTCAATTTTACAAAAGTACCAATCATCACCCTCTGCTGATCTACTATTATAAGTAGATAACCTGGATTTTAATAAGTGGATATTTTCTACTCCTCCTATTTTAAATCTATTTTGATTAGCATAAGATTCAGAAGTAGAAATATAAATAAATTGATCTTTTTTTAAGGTACTTGATTCAATTAGTTTTTGTTTTAATCTTAACGATTGGCGTCTAAACTTTTCCTTTTCTTCTCTTTCTTTTTCTATTATTAAATTTTTATTTGTTTCGATTTCTCTTAATTCCTCTTCATGTTTATAATCTTTAAGATAATTAACATAAGCACTGTGTATATCTTCTAAATTATGATAATAATCCCTAATTGTATGAGATTTTTGCATTGCAACCTTTCTAAAATTTTTAAAAGATAAGATTATATATTTTTTACAAATTTTCTCTTGTAAGATATATTTATTACTTGCAATTCTAGGATCTTTGGAATCTATTTGCTGGAATTCAATATTATTTACTTTTAAAAACCTAATAAAATTCTTTTTATTATATCCCTTGTGTTTAAGATTGTTGTCATCTTTCTTATTACTATTACAATAAATGAAATTTAACAAATTGGGAGTGATTAGAATATCTTTTTTTTGATATAAGCTATCCCATATTACTGAAAACGTTTCATCAACTGAAACATTATAATTATTTATTTCAATAAATTCCGATATATTCATTTTAGATCCTGTATTGAAATCTTGAATAAAATTTATATAATTAATTGATATCAGCATCAAATCTATGTACTTACTTACCTAGCTTGAATCTTATTGAAGCTCAATTTTGTTGAAATTAATCAACACAAAACCTGGTCTTTCTTTGGCTGTTTGTGAAAATTAAGATTAAGTTTTTATTTATTATTTGATGATGATTTCAATTTAAAAACTAATTGTTGTTTTGTTATACAAAATTCAACAGAATATTCGTCTACATAATATATTTTGTACTAATCCAAATCATCAAATAATTAAAACAATTTAAATCAAAAAAATAATTTTAATCAAAAATTGAGATAAATTCAAATATGTTCGTGCTTTGAGCACAGAATACCGACCACAAAAAAACATACGCAGAGTGAAAATTTTTTATTAACCACGAGATTTTTTTTTTGCGCAAAATAATGGCAGTGACATTTAGTTTGAAAGATAATTTTTTTTTGATAAAAATGATTTTTTTTCTCACGAAATTATTTTTCCCAAAATAACTATATATGTACATAGGTACTAACTTTACATAAAAGATAAGACCAACATTTTAAGCTGTTAAGGAAAAATAAACAAAATTCCTATTGGTGTAGACACAAAAAAATATTGTATGATTGGAAATTTTGTTGCTATCAATCTTTTCTCTTTGGATATGAACTACAGATGACCGGACATGAAATGTACAAAACTAGAATCTGTAAGTAACTGAATTGTATTATCTGCACTCTTTTTCTCTCCAATCAAAATTAATTGAATAAATCGGACAAAATCTAGGAAAAGCGCGAATTACTCGCTAATTTGAATTTTTATACTTTAGACTTCGATGGACAATAAAATGCAAGCCTATTACAAATTTTTGGGATGTACCTACCCCTGACTTTTGTTTTAGATTGACTGTAGGTATTTGAGACACAGATTTTAATAATAATATGTATAAATATGTAGATAACATTGCACCTTTTGCATAAAAGAAAGTGAAGCTTTTCTTTGTATCGGACTGCATCGGACTACCTACTATGTGATATATTAAAATGTATGATGAAATTTTGTTTTCAAACCTTTACTACAAAATTTGATAGTTGTAGGTGAAGCCTGCCAATCTACAAAAAAGAATCGGATAAAAAAACTCATGAAAAAATTGTCATAACCAAGAATTGAGTCATACGGCAACTATTTAATTTTATGAACTTGAGCACTATGTATGTACATATTGTAACTACATACATATGTACATAATGTGCATGCATATCTGCAAAATAAAAAAAAATCAACCACTTTGGTTTCCTGTTGTATGTTTGTTGCTTTTTTTGCGTTTCAAACCTAAACAGTAAATATCCTTTAGAAAATGTCCTTGTCGCAAAGAAACATTTTGGATAGTTGTTGCAAATGTTATAATTTTTTGCCGACATTGACTTGAAAAACAGCCATCTAGTGGCCGAAAAATATTGTGTCCAGATGAATTTGTATTTTTGTTCAATACCCTTTCTGAACGTAGGTACTGCAATTTTTGTTTAATTATATTTCCATTTTAAGTTAATTAATTTAAGTTGTTTCAATTTTTTGATGGTTTAGTAGAAACAATTGTTTAAAATGACCAAAAGAAAATACCTAATTAGTTTACTTACTTGGTAGTAGCTCTAATTTATCTATATTTTTTTCCTAATCTTTTGTTATTTTCTTTCTACCGCCAAGAGTCAAACTGTAAGTGTAGTATTTTTATTTGGTGGAATTTACTGGAACAAATTCAGAAATTCAAAGTTACATTGGTCATCTCATGTTTTGGATACGTATTTGTCCCGTTTTGACAATGAAATAAAATTAAGATTGTCGATCTATATATGCGATTTGTATGCTATTACATAATAGAGGGCGCTTATATAAAAACGTTTTTTTTTTAAACTTAGTTTAGAAATGCATTAATTTTCTTCCTGATAATAATGAGGATCAATTTGAAAAGTGGTAGGTACAAAAGAAACAAGTCAAAGTTTTAGTGCAAATTTATTTTGTTTTCTCAATTAAGTTTTTTTTTTTTTAATTCTTTGCACTTTGCATTTGTTTCAATAGAGCCACGCGGAGGGAGGGATGAGAACTATAAGCAATGTAAAATAAGGTCCAGATGGATAAATGAAATAAGTCCGCGAATAAAAAATGAAATTAGATCGCTATTCAATAAAATAATGGAATACAGAACTCAAGTAGGTCACTCAAGTGCCACATGAGTGGCAAAATGCTTAGAAAGAAAAAATAGTAATTAAAGGCCTTGCAAAAAAGAGTGCGACCTAGCGATCTTTGTATAGTTTTACAAAGAACGCGGCGATAAAAAGTCGGTAAATTACTGACCGGTCCACCGGATCGCGCTCTGTTTGACAAGGCCTGAAAAGTAGCTGTCACACTTTATGTCTCTTAATTGAATAAATTTCAACACTTTACTTGCAGTTGGTCTTTTCGTTTTTTTTTTTTTTTCAAAATGTTGGTTGGCTTTTTTGACCAAATAGTTTTAGTTTCTTACAAAAGCCTACAGAAAAAATTGCATTGAAATCATTGGAGCCGTTTTCGAAATAAATAAATTCCCTCGTAACATTTATAATTTATATACGACAGGTAATACATATATAAAAAAAAATAAATGTTCGTCAAAATTGCTTTGCACAAAAAACATTCCCATAAGAAATATATGCATTTTTTTACTCGCGACTATAGGAATTATTGTGGGTTTGGAATTTGTGAAAAAATTAATTTAGAGTTATTAATCAGCCTTAACATTTCGCTTAAACAGCCAGTCCCGCTGATTTATAAGAGGCTAATTTTTTTAGCTCCTGTCATATAACCGTTAAGACAATACATATTATTATCTCTAAAACGAGTTTTATTACATTTTTTAAGTGAAGTTTTGTAAGCTATTATAATTATTAAGTCAAGAAGTATTTTCAAATAACGTTATTAACAGTTGCTGACATAAGCTTAACCCGTTATTTAAGGATGTTATATGATTCTCTAGACGTAAAATCTAAATTTGTTTTAGCTTCAAAGTTAACTGTACCTGTCATATAACCGTTATGACAATATTATCTCAACGATTATAATTATATGTACATATAATTGAAATATTTTTCAAAAAACAGTTGTTTTAAAATGAAACAAAGTCGAAAAGTCTCATTTGTTTTTTCAATCGTGGCCTTATGTCCTTTAAAATTTTAATTTAAAAATTTGAGTCCAAAAATAAAATAAATTTTTCAATTTTTTGAATACAATTTTCGAGAAATTAAAAATGAACCGGAATTTGCTCTATTTCATACCTCAAAATCAAAGGAACGAGTCCGTTCTAGAGACATAGAGACATAAAAATAAAACTAACCGAAAAAATTCAGATTTTCCGATTTATTTTTAATTGAAATTCTAATTTTACAAGGCTATTTGAAATTACTTACTTTATTTTAGAATCATGTTTGATTATGTACTAATGCTAACTTAAGTAGGAGTTAGTCCAAATATAAAAACAGCAGCCGTTACTCAAAGACCGCCACAATTCCCTATGAACAAGTATTAAATTCTGCGATTTCATGGATTGCCCTATCACCATATTCAGTTTAGCACACACGGTATGAGGCATTTCCTTTAATAATCAAGTAGTCGATTTCTTTCGAATTTTTATTTTTGTAATAGGATCAAACATTTTAAATAAGATTTGTGTGAAATATAATAAGACCGTTACATAAAAAAGCACTTGTATAAACTAAACATACTCCAATTCCATAACTACATTCATTAAGTTGCTTTTCCACTTAGATTTTTGAGCGAGTCTTCAAAATCGACAGGTTCAATCATGCGTTTTGCCTTTTCATGTAGTGGCGGTCCTATTAAACTAACAACTTCATCATAATTGAGTGTTTCTTTTTCAAGTAAGGCTTCAGCAAGCTAAAAATTAATAAATATGGTTTAAACTTTTGTTATATTCTTTTTTTTAAATTAAACTATTTTACATACCTTAATTAGTTTCTCTTTGTTACTTTTAAGAACTTGTTCAGTATTTTCGTATGCAGCTTTAACAAGTTTTCTCGCTTCTCGATCTATTAAGTTGTCTAAAGCTTTTGAGAACGGCTTGTCACCTGATGGTCCTCCTTCGTTTTCTTCTGCATCCGTTACATACATCGGACCAATTATGTCGTTCATGCCAAATTTCTTAATCTTAAAAAAATATAACAATTCAATACGATTTGGATGGTTCTTAGAAATTCATTAACCTTTTACCTGAGCATAAGCAATCTTGGTAACTTTCTCCAGATCATTTTGTGCTCCTGTTGTTATACGACTGAACATAAGATCTTCTGCAGCGCGACCACCAAGAGCCATGCACATTTTGTCAAATAGTTCTTCCTTTGTGAATAATTTTTGTTCACTGGGGGTATATTGAGCAAAACCAAGTGCTAGACTTGTTCGCGGTACAATTGTGACTTTGAGGAGCACGTCCGAGTTTGGTAGAAGCCAACCAACGAGTGCATGCCCTGATTCATGATAAGCTATTACCTTTCGCTCAACTTGCGATAAGGCATGTGATCGCTTTTCAGTGCCACCTAAAAAATTTTGCATAAAAAAATATATTTGGTTAGTAGAAAGAATGAATTTACTCACCAACAAGCCTCTCCACTGCATACTCGAGGTTTTTATTTAATACAACTTTTTGTGAACTTCTAGCAGCATGCAACGCCGCTTCATTGCAAACATTTGCAATATCGGCTCCTGAAAAGCCTGGAGTCAATCTTGCAAGTCGTTCGGAGTATTTACTAGGATCGTTTTCCAATTGGATTCCTGATAGATGCTTTTCAAATATTTCTCGACGTTCTTCCAGCGACGGCAAGTCAATCAGTATATGCCGATCAAAACGACCAGGTCGCAGAAGTGCTTTATCCAAAACATCACCTCTATTCGTACTGGCCAGCATTAGAACACCTTCTTTTGAAGATATTCCATCCATTTCGACTAAAAGCTGGTTTAAAGTTTGTTCCGATTCTCCAGAGCCTCCACCACCTCCTCCACCACCACCCGATCCAGCACCTGATCTCGCTCTTCCGATGGCGTCTATTTCATCAATGTATATTATGCATGGGGCACGTTTGTTGGCTTCTTGGAAGAGATCTCTTACTCTTGCTGCTCCAAGACCACCAATCATCTCAATAAACTCAGACCCATTCATGCTCAGGAAAGGAACTTGAGCCTCTGTGGCAACAGCTTTGGCCAGGAGAGTTTTGCCACATCCTGGTGGTCCTAGGAGCAAAGCACCTTTGGGAACTTTAGCTCCAAGTGTTTGATACCTTTCTGGCGACTTAAGATAGTCGACAAATTCTACAACTTCTTGTTTGGCTTCTTTAAGACCAGCTACATCTTTGAAAAGAACACCACGTCCACCATCCAATGGATCGACTAGAGTGAACTTTGCACGTCCCATCTGAGTCTGTGAATAGAAAGTAAGAAGAGAATGTATTGCTAGTGCTTTCTAATGTGAATTTAATATTCTTACAAATGAATCCATGCTAATGGGACTTTTCATTCCCTTCATTCGAGATGCCAATGCCATGAAAAGGGCAAAGAACACCAAAAGCACCAATATTCTTCCTGTGATATCACTTTGCCTGTCGTATGTTATAGAAACACCTGTAATAAAAACGTAATATTAGATTCTGTAAGAACTACTTTGACAAATCTTATACCTTCCCGTATTCCTAATCTCTTTTCGACATCTCGTAATTTTATCTCGAATTTTGAAGCATCTGCTATTGCCATATGGAAAATTGTTGATGCCACCTGCCGTCCTTTGACAATGGCTCCATCATGAAGAATAATAGTGACCATTTCCATGTCTGGACGAATAATGAGCTCTTTAACCTCACCAGCGGCCAGCATGTGGTGAACGAATTCATTCCATGAAACATATCTAGTTGTAGTCTGTAAATTAAATATTAGAAAATATTTTCTATTTATGGACCTATAAGGAGTAACCTCTGGTCTATCTGGCCTTTTGAAAAAGAGCGATGCAAATGTGACAAACATATAAACAGTGAAGACCCAGAGAAAGACTTTAGTTAGAACAGATTTAATTTTTTCATTTTCGTTTTCATCTTTTTTTCCTCCATTATTGCTGCTGCTGCTACCGCTACTATTTTCACTACTAGATGCCTTCCTGTCGGGATTGTCTTTGCCGGTCGAGTCACGGGGAGTATCAGTTTTACGAGAAGCAAATAAAGATGTATGAAAACTGCGCACTTCGGCTGGTGTGAGATCGAAGGAACTGCATAAAACTCGAACTATCGAATTATATTCCGATTTGAAAAGTTTAAACTAAATAAATTGATAAATGATGTAACATTGAGAAAAAAAATGCAAGTAAATTTGTGAAACAATTTACTTGTTTTCGTGTGCAAGGTATACTGGCATTATGCTTTGGTAGGATTGGTAGCGTTGAAACAGATTTATTAAGTATTTTAGTTATATTCTGTTGAATTCGGGAAAACTCCCGTATTGATCTAAACATTTTTCCAATTCACTTTTTTTATTGAAATTTTTATTTAAAAAAAAAACAACTTTATTTCACGATTTCACAAGTCTGGTTCAAACATATGATATTGACAACTGTGAGCACAGAGCACACAGAACAGGGATGTCACTGATGTCACTTGAAAGCATCTAAAAAATAAAAAAATATTTGGTTAAGCTGACTACACATGGAAAGCCTGTTCGCTTACTAGCTCGAAAATAAAATTGCTCGCGTTCAAGAAAATGTCGGATGAACAGCTTGTGACCATGATATCTTATCGGCATTAATAGCAATTTATTTAAGATTACGACTGCCACACCATGTCAAAAAATCTATGTGTACGAAATATTTGTGTATGCATTTGTTAGTATGTACTAAAAAAAAGTAAGGGCCTTGAGGTCTGAAACAGAAAAAAATAATGAGCTGTCAAATGAAATTATCTCATTCGTAATGAATGTGAAGCCGGTGCTAAATTGTCGTGACGACAAAAAAGCAATAACAACAGCTTGTTGTTGTCAATCATAGCAACGTGTTGTTGTTCTATTGGTGTATCCGAATGTTTCCCATCAGTCTGATCAATGAGGTAATCTCGCAAATTACGAAAAAAGCAATGTAGAAAGTTTCCATAGTCTTGAGGCGAACATGTTCATCCTTATTATGGTACTCTTTCGCGCGTTCGGTTTTTAGTATGAGTTTGTCCCGTCTACTTCTCTCCAAGATGCAGAGGCAGATACATATTGATATTCAGTTTCAGTTTTTTTTTTTAACTGAAAACCATGTGCTGTTATTATTGTGTAGACTGGGATTTGTTGCTTTCAAAAAATAAAAATGTAACCTGAAGTGAACATATCCCACTGACCTTCTACATTAGGCAATGTAGTGTGTGCAAAAAAAGAACACCTATTCGGAATTAACTGGAGCTAGATCACAATTAAAAAAATGTGCATTTCTTAAGAACCTGGAACGCGTTCAATTTTATCTGTCAAATTTATATTTTAAGTTCGCGCCCAATTTTTTTTTGGCGGAAGAATTGCATTAAAATTTTTCACTCCTAACTTTTTGATGAAAACAAATCGCATGTTTAGTTAAATCAAGTTATATCTATCTCCAAAGTTTTCATCTTTAATTATTTAACTTCAAAATAAATTAATATTTAAAAAAAAATAATAATTTGTTAAGTTCTTGGGCGAAATATCGTTATCATCAGAAGCCAAAATGGAAACAAAGTTCCAGGATCTCTGTCGGGAACTAAATATGGATAAAGATACAGAGGAAATTGCATGGTCTAACTATTATGATATGTCTCAAAAGTTATCTTTAGATGTAAGTTTTAAAAGAATAATTATTATTATTTAACACGATTCATAGTAGTGAATTATTGTTTAGATGATGTGTTTTTTAGATAATTTAATATTAGAAATAACAGAGTGCATTGAGACAGGGGAATGTTATGATTTATTTTATTTATAATCCTAGAGCTACAATAATCAAAGTTATTATGGGAAGCAAAGAATTCAATAGTTAATTTGTCTATCATGTCGAATTGCAAGCGCAAGGTTGTGGTTGTGAAAAATCTTGGTGTTCATTAGATGAGATTGCTCATCGATGGTCGTAATTTTTTATTACATGCTCAATGACGTAGTCGAAAAAGCTTCTATCGAACAATAAAAATTTCATACGAAGTTTATCTACGCTTCAATAGATCAATATTATTTTCAGTTTTTGTGTAACTGAGTCTAATAAATGTCTTACAAAAACTCTTTTTTTCATGATTATGCAAAAAAATTACTTTTTAATTTCCAAGGTCATCTAGTCTAATTTTATTGATTTTTTTTTTGGTCAGTAACTAACGATCTACCACCTCCAGTAACTAACGATCTACCACCTCCACCATCTTTCCTCTAGACTCAACGGATCCAAGTTGCTCCATAAAATAAATATTTTTCAAACAGGTGCATACTAGTTTTTACTTTCTAGATGAGATGGGAATTCGTAGAAAAATGGTTTGTAGCTGAATTAATTCGAAGATTCCTGATTTTCTGAAAATCAAAATGGCATCCTGCAACTTAATCACACAATAAATTGGTATGTCAACCCATTTGAAAAGCCTTCGCGTTCAAAATACCATCTAAGATGTCGTGGAAGGAATACAAGCGCAAAAAATCCGGTATCAAACAAGTGCTGCGAAACTTACGTTTAGCCGGCTTCAGACATGAAACAATCCAAAACCACGAAACCTGTCAACGTTTTCTTTGGTCAAATCGGCGTATCCCAAGGGTGGAGCCTAAAGGTGAAGCAGGAAAGTGGAAGAGTTGTGGTCCTAATGGAAAGACTTGAGAAGTAATAAAGAAGAAAAAAAGAAACGCAGGCATAGGATCTTTTTTGACGTGTTTTTGTCACTAATGGCGTTTTCAATTGGCAATCCGGAATTCTGTTTTTGCTTCTGATTTTAAATCCAGAAGAGGAATTCTCTTCTTTTTCAGAATCAGAACTGTCATTTTTGCCCAATCGAACGCATACAGTATGCTTTTTTCTGCTTCCAGATTGCCAAATGAAAAAGCCATAAAAAAATGCTGAAAATTAAAGATGGCTCAAGAACCCTACAAATAAATCTTCTTAACCCTACAATGTCTACAGCCTGTGGGTATTGTATCTACTAAGTTCCGAGTATCATCATTTCTTACCCAACTTAATTCAATAAAGTAATCTTAGAACAGACGTTTGCATATTGAATTTTATTTTCTTTACTTATTAAAAGCCAACGTTTTCATCGTTATGGAAAAATATCGCTCATATTTAAATTTAGGTAAAAAACGCTCTATAGCACAATTCTGTATTGGTGTTATTTATTTAAACTTAGAAAATAAAAAAACGCTTTACACACCCAATTCTAAAATATTTAATGCTCATTTTCTTCCATTTTGCAATTCTAAAATAAATATTTATGCAAAACAAAAACTTTTTTTGTTTCAATTGTATTTTATCATTCGTTCATTCATTCTATCTTTATATTCGGGAAAATAATTTCGTCCTTTTCATCTATTATATTCTCCTATCCGAAATGAATAAAGAAACACTATGTGGAACTAATTTGAAATCCAATGGGAAATTGGAATAAAAAAAAAATTATTTGAAAAACTAACTTAATTTTTTTTTTTTTAATCAAATAGTTTTATAATTCATAGTTTTTGAGAAAATTGAAAATCATTAAATCCTAGTTCATTTTATAAAAAATTTCATGTTTGGGAATATAAGGTAGGAAACTTTAATAAAAGTGATTTTTCGTTTAAAGAACGTTTTGCAAGATTTTTGGCTCGTGGACGTTTTTTGATTTTTGTGATGCTTTTTAAATTATAGGACTGTATGTCATAACTCAAATAATGTTTCATTATAAGTAGGTACATATATGTAGTTAAACATTTTATTTCGAAAACTTTTACACACTGTAAGCCCTATTTTTTTTATCGCGTATTTATGTATTTTTATTTAATTGTTTTCAGGGAGACCCATGTCAGTGGCTTTGTTGTGCATTGTATGCAGCTTGTAGAGAATCGTATATACCAACCGTTGGTGGAACCAACGAAGTTGTTAAAGGAAACTGTGTTTCATTAACAAAACTTTTACGAAGTTGCAACGTCAGGTAAATTGCATAAAACACGATTCCAATTATATTTAATTCGTCTTTTTCTTCTTTCTTTTTTATTTTCTTTTTAGTATCTATGATTTTTTTACTAAAATGAAAAGTTGGTGTGAAATGGCAACACTTTCAAAAAATTTCATTAATCAAATAGAACGACTTGAACGAGGTTTTATAATAACGCTTAATCTATTTGAGCACTACAATAAGATTTTCGACCAAATCTTTATAATGCCACCCAATGAAAAAAAGAACAAAAAAGCAAGGTAGTAAACATAAATTCGCACTTGATATACATACATATGTAAATATATGTAGGTAAACATGAACATTCAGTTAATTTATTTAAATTTTTTTTTTTAGGCCAGGAAAATGCTCGTCGAATAAGTTGTATGATCTTTGCTGGTGTTTATTTCTCTGCGCTAAAAATGAAGACTTGAAGTGCACGGTCGATCTGGTATCGTCATTTCATCTATTATTGTGCTGCATAGATTTAATCTATGTTAATGCACTTGCTGAAAATCGAATTGAACTAATAAATCCAAATTTTGAAGGAGTACCAAAAAATTGGAATACAACTGAATTTAATCCATCGACAATTAATACGCATTGTGTTATTGAGCCTCTTTGTAAAATAACTAAAGGAATTTATATTGAAGCACGATCCATGAAACTGAATTCTTGGAAGAAAATTATGACTGAATTTATTGCAAAGAAAGTAAGTAAATAAAATATAAAATAAGTTGAAATGTTATATCTACATATGGACAATAATAATTAATTATTTTAACAGACTCTACTTGGCAACAAGGATACATTTATGGAAATAATATCAAATAACAACTTTGAACCGAACCTAAAATCATTGAATAGTGCCTATGAACAGTACGTTTTGACTGTGGGAGAGTTTGATGAGAGAATTTTGCTTTATAACACAAACTATAGAAAACACAGCAATAACGGTGAGTTACTAAATTTGAACTTTTTTTCGTTACTAGAGTTTGTTGCAGGGGCCTAGTTCAGTAGTTGGACTCGAAATAAAAGCGAATTAAAAATTAAAAAACTCATTTTTTGTTGATTTCGAATGAGGTTAGTCAATCTTAAGTCCAATATCTTGACAAAATTCCGAATCCAGCGATCCCATTTAGCTCGCATCAATTAACTAAGAAAGAATATACCAATGCTTTATTTTAGTTAAGTCAAGTCCATATCGTATGCATTTTATGATAAATAGACATTTCATTTCTAAAAAGAGGTTTAATTTCAATTAAATTAAAAGCAAGCTTCATTCCAAATGCATTTCACCCAGGTACGTCAGTTTAGCTCATTAGCTAATGCACGCTTTCTAGACTCCACATATTTATTAATGGATATCGATAATAAGATAAACTCACATCGAAAAAAAAACGTTTTCAGTTATATATATATTTTTTTTTAAACACTCATAGTTTACCTTTTATCTACCAAATTATACAAGAAATACAAGCAAGCCAATAGGCTTGTATACTTGTATTTTTTTTTTATTGTCGACTACATGCACTACAGGACAAGTTTTGGATTCGTGATAAAAAAAATCAAACTTGGGATATTAATCAGACCTTAAATTAAAATGGTATGTACCTCAACCTACAGGTTAAACGCCGGAACTGGTTTTCTGCAAACTGTGGTACATTTTTTTAGGTCCAAAGAACTAGCCATACAAATGTTGCTCTTTTTTATCTGAAAATCAGCAACGATTTTGTTGAAATTTGTTACAAAATGGAGTTAAAATTTAACTATTATGTATTTTTCTTAAGCTGGTACGAACGGCACCTGACTGACATAAACCGATTTTTAACTTTCTCATAATTTCGCAGATTTCAATCAACTTTTATGTTAGAGGCTCTTTGAAATGTAAATAAAATTGTCAACAAACATGTTGGTTTTAAGTGCTAGTGAATGTGAGTCAAAAGGTAAGACTTTTTTAGTGACGCGTTTCCTTCATAAGCTGTAGTTCCTCTCACATAAAATGGAAGAGCAATACATGAAACATTTAAAACGCGAAATCAGTCAGTTATATTTAAATTCTCAGTGCAATGTTTGGATTTCAACAGTCTATGGGTGGTTTGTTAATCTACCAAATGCAGATAAACGAGCGCTAATGTACTACAAATGTATGTCGTACGTATTTGTATGTCTACAAATGTAAATGCCGTTTGGGAAAACCCGCATCACAATGTGATTGTTTTTTTTCCGTACAATAGTCGACTTCGTCTCCTGACTCACCTTAGGTGAAACACACTTGTTCATGCCCATGGCTTCCATTTTCTCCATTTTTTTGACTGCTTAATTTTTATAAAATTTTAATTCTTTCTTTCTTTTTCTTCCATTTAGAAACGACCAGTAGCCACAACGCATACATAAACCAGGTAATTAAATTTTTATCTAAGGTCTGAGTAGCTAACCGGCGCTTAAGGTAATTGTTAATTAAATTCTCCCATTAAGAAACTTTGCTCTTCAAATTAATAGAAAATAGCTTTTCGTCACTTATTCCAGTTTTACTTCTTGACCGATAATTTTTTTTTAATAACATTAAATCAAATTGTGATTTTTCAAATGTCATTCAAAAATCACTGGCATACGAGTATGTGTAAAAATTGAATGATCAATGGTAAGGTAGTTCATCATAGAAATATTGAATTTCGTTCAAAGGATCAAAATAAAATTATTTTAGACCAATTATTATTTGAGCCAAAAAAAATATTTTTTTTGCCTCTTTCACATACATATGTATATGTATGTAGTGGTAAGCAAACTTTTTACAAACATGTGAATGATAAAAAACTTCAAAATCATTAAAAGTACACACTGATGGCTTAAAATGCATCAGCTTAATTTTTTCACTCATGATTAATTTATGAACTGCAAACCATAATCTGAGCATTTCAAAGTCCTCATTAATCTTAACTATGCATTCGAAAGTAGACTTTTCAGTATAAGTGAAGACTATGTCGTCAGCAAAAGCTATTTGCTTACCATTAAATCTTTGTTGGAATAAAGAGTTCATATAAATAAGAAACAATAATGGACCCAGCACAAATCCTTGTGGATCTACTAAAAACTCCGTTCGCTATCATTTTATAAACCTCTCTAGACATGATAGATTGGAAACAGAAACTGTTTACTTGCATTCTATCTTCTTTTATATAATACTAAATGTTACAATTGCAGCTGTTATTAACTGGAATAGAAGGTTTTAAGGTTTCGGAAATAGTTACAAAAAAATCATTTAAACTAACTATTAGCTATTAAGCATTTAAGTAATCGAAATTAATATCTGTGAATTTCCACTTGCCATCGTATACGGTCTCTGGAGATGTATTTTAACTCTCTCCAACTTTTCCTCAGTTGTCTTGATTCCTCCTCACCAATTACTAGGTTGAACCTGTCTAATGCCTGCAGGCGTGAGAGGATTCTATTGTATCGCTTAGCTCGCAATGCATTGGTTTGTGTTCCTTAAATGTTGGTTGGCTAGCCTTCGTTACCCATCTTAGAAAGCTAGGCCTTTCTCACTTGTAATTTAAGCCTATTTACGTATATAGGAATACGCAAATAGTTTCTCGGAGCCCACCCGAGGAGGCAAAGCAAGCACTTCATCGTGACTGATTGTTGCGCTACTAGCCAAGGCAGTTCTTAGTTCCCCGATCAGGCAAGATGTACATACTTATTAAGGACAGTGGGAGGTTGGTGTTGCTTTGGTGAAAATAATTTTGTTATTATTTTTATTGTACTATTTTGTACATAGAATGTCAGTTTATTAGACTTAACCATTCTTCCGTCAATTGCATTGAATTTTTTGTGAACAACAACAACAACTTTAAGGCACTACCACCAATTGTTTTTACGAATTAATTTTATATTAATTCGTTTATATTTTTTTTTTTTTTTTTTTTTTTTATTTTTGGCCGGAGTTATAGCTATTTCATGCCTGCCAGACAATCATCAGACTCCTTTTAGTGGCGCTGAGCTTTAATCCAATTTTATTTGAAGAACACTTGTAGGATTCGAACCCACGCATATCAGATTTGCTCAGTCTTTGTAGTCATGTGCTCTTACGCACTACACCACTGCAGACCACTGATGCTACGTGTCCAGAAGTCGTACTTGTTCATCAAATGCATTTGGAGTCACAGCATTTTTACAAACGCCTTAAATTTAATAATTTTGTTCTTGTGTTATTGAATAATTTCTAAGAATCCATGGTTGGTTGTGGACATTTTAGAACAAAACCCTAATATTTAATTCATACAAACATATAATTGAATCGGAGACTGTAAGAACAGTACCAGCGTTAAAAATCGAGTTTTGAACTGAAAATGAAAAACTGCTTCCAAACAGCTAAATAACAGTCCATTAGAGAGCCGAATTTGTACAAAACCCAGCTTCCTTTTTGTTGATAGAGTGTGAGAACAGTACAAATCCGGGAGCGTGTACGGTTCTTACACTCAATCACTGTTTTCAATTCGTTCAAAATCCGTTGTTTCGTCTTTAACAGTGACGGCAATTGAATTTTCACCTACATGTTCTTTACATAAAAAAGGATAAAAAAAACTTGTATTTACGCCCCCTCCCAAACATAAAGATTTCTCCCGCCCTTAAAAGGAAAAATAGGAAATTTTTTGAATATTATTTTTTTAAACGCATCTTATGCAAGTCATCTTATTTTTTTTTTGTTACTATTTTGCGTGCACTAAAGAAATTATGACTACACTTAAAATGTTTTAACCCAATGCGAGCGTATTAGGAAAAGCGGAGAAGAGTTGAAAGGAGATACCGTTGCACATTGGTTTTAAATGTCTGGAAATGACAAAGGGAGGGAAAATTGACCCTGATAAAGCATTCCACATGTGTAGTGCGGCTAAAGAAAAAATCCCTCTACCTAACAGTACGTTCGAAGTTGGGCTCAAGAGTAAACTGATGGGTATTCCTAGCGTGGAATTGTTTAAGGGGAGGAATGCAACTGGCTATTTCGCTAGAACATTGTTTGAAGGAATAGCGATAAATGAGAGATAGACAGGAAACTTTTCGACTGTGTTCAAGAGATATAAATGTTTCTATCATCTATTATTCGTAGACCTCTATTTTGAATATTTGTACCATGACATACGAATATTATTGCAATACCCTAAAAAAAGATTTTTAACTCGACTTTTTTTCATAAAACATTTTCCATTTTTTTCTTTCATGACCATAAAGGTCCTTCAAAACTCCCATACTTTATTTTACAAAAAACTTGATGGGTTTTCTGTTAAACGGTTTTTTTTGTTAAAAATTCTGTCTAAAATTTTGTACTCATTCTGTTCTTTACTCACCGATTCAATTAGTGATTTGAATTTAAAAAATGACTCAAAATTAAAATTTTAAGTAAATTTTTGCTTTTTTTTTTGCAGAGTATACGGTCGATGGCGCCAGAAACGCCATTGACAAGGAGACATCATTTACCGACAAAAGATAACTTATCTGAGCCAGTTGCAAATGCAACTCAAAGTGTTAGAAAACTACAAGATATTGCTGATAAGGGACCATCAGATTACATAAAGTAATTATAATGATTTACGAAATCTAATAACAAAAAAAAATCAACATTTTTTTGTTCTATCCTTAGACAAGCTGGTGAAAGTACAATGCAGATAATTAAATCAAAATTAGACTCAATGGAGGTTATTTTCAAAGAAAAATTTCCCATAAAATCAGAGGCTGAAAAACGATTTTCATTGGCAAGATCTCTTTATTTTTATTTATCAGAAAAAATAGTGCGTGCAGAAGTTGCCTCGAAACCAAATTTAGATCGCAAGGTAAAAAAAAAAATTTGTTTTATAACATCTTCTGTTCTAATTTATTGTATGTGTCCTTAAGATATTGCTGGAAACTGAAAGTTTAAACTCTGCCCTCATAACTTGTTGCGTTGAAATTGTGCTTGATGCATATAACTCTAAAACGGAATTTCCATGGGTCTTAAATTGCTTTGATTTGAAGCCATTTAATTTTATCAAAATTATTGAAATAGTTGTGAAGCGACAAGATATATTAACCCGGGCTCTAATAAAACACTTAAATTTTATTGAAGAAACTTGTCTTGAGTCATTGGCATGGGGAAGTGGTTCGCCACTTTGGATGGTTTTAGAACAAAGAAATTCACCGTTACCTTCATGGGCAGACGTTGATGTTAATAAAGTGGCTCATTGTAATCAAGAGCGTAATTGTAAGTCTTGTTATCTTTTAAATGGTTTTGTAGTTTTGTTTTAAACCTTTGCTTATTTTCTTATAGTATTGCAATCTCCAATGAATTCAGCATACGATTGTTTTAATTCAACGACAGCTTCGACATCAGAATCAGCAAGAAGAGATTTATTTAACGCGGGGAGAGGTAAGTACATTTTAAGTTAAAATGTTTAGAGTTATGTGATTTTTATATTGCGTGCATGTCATATATGTACTCGTATGTATCTGCAGAACGTTGCGAATATTTGCATCGGGAAAAGTGCATATTTTGCATCCGCAAAATCAGTGCATAGTTTATTCGGATGCGGATTTTGAACACGTCAGTACAGGATCGACTAAGTGGTTATACATACTATTTTATAATTATTTGCGAAATCACTTATTCATAAAAAATAACACACCATTGTTTATCCCTATAGTATAAAACATTATTAGCTGGTTCTCCTAAAATTTTGTATATACATATATATGTTACCGTAAATTCCCGAAATGATTAAGTTCTAGAATTTACCGGTAAAACATAGAGAATTGGTAACTTTGTTTTTACATATACATATATAAAGTCTTTCTCCGACCCGATTCGCGTGTTTTAAGGATTTTAAATCCCTTTTTGGAAGCACTGCCCGTTCACGTATACCGTATCTCAAACGATACTGTTTCTACATTCAACTTAGCTACCGGGCCAAATTTACGATTTATCTCAATTGGATGCAATGTTGAAACTTTTTACTAAGATCAGTGCTCAAAGTAACTCCTGCGAGTTTTAGATATACGATCCCTTGTGAAAAACAATTTTGTGTTTCCTCTTCACATTTTTTAAGTTTAGGAACTAGTCCGTAGATCAACTTCTAAAATGAATGGTACAATAGGGAATACTTTTTCTGGATTTGCATAATTATGAACACAGTTTTTAATTTTATAAATTAATAATATCATATCTGAAGAGTTAATATTTCCTCCAGCTACAGAACCAAAACCTGTTGACCCTTCAAAGCCACAATCTGCTGAAGCTCGACGGGATGTTTCTCTGTCTATATTTTTAAGAAAGGTAAGTTAATAGATTTAGTTTTAAGTGCAACAACAACAGTTAATAATTCTTATAATTTATAGTTTTACACACTTGCATGGATGCGAATGAAAGAGTTATGTAAAGAACTTGAAATGGGCGATGAAAGACACATGATCAAAGTGTGGACTTTGTTTGAGTATACAATTACTCATAGAACAGAACTGATGCAAGATCGTCATCTTGATCAGTTACTTATGTGTGCAATATATATATACATAAAGGTGTGCTTAGTAGTTGATAATAGTTTTTTTCTAAATTCTAAATTTTATTATTATATTTTACAATTTAGGTTCAAGAAATACAGAAAAAAACTTTTACCGATATTATGAGACTGTACAGAAAGCAACCACAAGCGGCTAGCAATATTTATCGTGCAGTCCTAATTGACGATAGTAAGTTTAGATTTCTTTGTATTATATTTTTTGTTCTATTTAATATTTGTCAATTTTCAGAAATTCCTCAATATGGTGATATTATTTTATTTTATAATACCATTTATGTACAAAAAATGACGCCATACGCTTTGAATTTTAGCGATAAGAAAAAATCAGTAAGTTATTGGCATGATAATTATTTGAATTTGAACAAAATCAAAATTACGTGTTTTAAGCAAATTTTGTTGCAGATAAATTTGGTTAAACACATTTTAATGTAATTTTATACATTAACGTTCAAATTAAAATATAAATGAATAACGCAAAATAGTTTAAAAGTTTACTCACCACAATCAATTTGTAACCTGAAACGTCTCTTTTACAGCAAAATGATCTCCTTTTCTCACCACATCCGACTGAAAAAATCAATCCTCCAAAGAGGCTTTCAAATCAGCTTTATGTGCACCAGTTGGAAAAAAATGAAGTCCAATATTCTCCTAATCATATAACCTATGAATTCCACAAAAGTCCAGCAAAAGTATATTAACTATTTCATCATTAAGAGTAAATATAAATATATATTTAATTTATATTATCTTTTATTTATAGGATTTAGACAAACTAAATGAAATTGTCCGTAGAGGTAAAAGAAATCTTACATTTAACGATGAAGAACCAGTGGTAATAAAAAAATTGAAGTCAAATCTTCATTTTCAAGGAAAAATTCTTTGCATAAAAAACGATAGACAAGCTGAGCGACAAGAGTGAATCACCTTTTGAATAATTTTAAATAAAAATGTATAATTATATTTATAAATTAGTATTATATTAATATTTAATGTTATTATAATCGTTGTTGATGTAGCCATAACAACAAATAAAAAAAATACTTGAACTATATAATATATTATGAAGTTGGCAAGAATGTACTAAAAAAAAATAATTATTATTATATTGAAAATATGTAAATGTTTTTTTTTTTAATTTCTTATACAAATCTACAAAACAGAATTTTTATTTTTGTTTAAATGCTTTGTTTTGTTTTATTTTTTATTTAATTTTTTTTTTATAAAAAGTCAGCTTTTTATGAAAATTTTTTATAAGTTTTCTTTAATCTCACTATATTTACAATTAAATCAAAAAAATTTAAAAGATCATGGATAAGATTTTATAGTACAGCATATGTTTACATATTTTATATACATACCTAATATGACATACGTTTAACATTTTTTTTAATGTTATAGGAACAAATCTTTGTATTATTTTATTATAATAATTAATAAAGCCTATTTAAAGAATTGCACCTAACTACAGTGATTACAATGTAAAAGTCACAGTTTATAAGTTAATGACAAAATAAGGTTAATTTGCTATCTCGAATCGAAACGTTGAGAATGCCCAAAATGTTGCTGTTCCTGGTAAAGCTAGCTACGGGTTCACCACTGCCCATTGATTACATTTTCATCAAAGAAATGTTTTTGGCCATGAATTGAAATAAAAAAAGCCAATCGAATACGATCAAGTAGAAGTAAAAGTCGGAATTCAATACAAGTTGGTTTTGGTAGACAAAGATCTAGCAATGTATTTGTTATTGTGGGTTGCAAACACATTCTGCAATAAAAGTAGGGTGGCTGAAAGCAATATACACTATTAGCCTTCCGTATCGCTAGTTTTTTTTATATAAAATCAAAAAAAAAAAAAAAAACATCTACACCGCGATCGCTTAGACTTTAAGACGTATTTACCGAGCGCTCTTATACTCCAGTCAAAGCGTCGTGAAAAAGGGCCTGACTGCGCGGTGAGGCGTGGTCTTTTTTTTTCCTGGATCGATAGGGCCTTATTTGAAGGTTTAAATCCAAATTTGCACTACCTGCCAACTTTTTTTTACCAAAGTTATTGGTAAAAATGTGTTTTTTGCCATTTCTGGGTCTTTTGGGAATATCTCGGCTCCATTGTGTCGCACAGTAAAAATGAAACATTATTTTATTTACATTAACAATAGTTATTATGTTATGAAAAAAATTGTTTAAACAAATAAAACAAAGTTATTGTAAGTAAAAGACAATTTTTGTTGTTTGAAAATCAATTTTCATGATTATTAAGAAAAAGAGCTCATCGTAAGATACCGTTTTTATTTTTTAGTTTTAAAGCCCTTGTAATTACCTATAATTAAAAAAAAAATCATCTCCCTAACGTTAACAAGAGCCGAGTAATAAATTACTGAAGATAGGTAAGTGAGCGCACCCACGCAATTTTATGTTTTAAATAATAGCTCAGTCCCAGTAAGTCGAAAACTAAATATTATTGCTTTCAATTGTTTATATGAGACTATCAATAAGGGTTAAATTCATTATTTTTGAACAAATAGATAAAAAGTTATCGTTACTTTAAACTTTTTTTTTTGTTGTTTTTTTATACTTTTTTTGTAACTATTGAGAAATAAAACTGTATTTAACGGTACTTTTTTTCTAATTAAATTTTTTTTATAGTCCTATTAATTATCTATAAATTAAAAATAATTGCCGATGTGAACGACGGGAGCCGAGAAATTCATAAATTAAATATGACGCGTCAGTTTTCTTACGTTTAACATTTCTCTTCGTTTTTCGGTCCCTGTGCAGACATTATAAAGAAATTATATTTAATAATATCTGTTATGTTTTTGAAAGAATCCTATGTTTTTAAACAGATAAATTAAAAAGTTACAGAAAGTTAAGTCAGTTATATTCTTTCTTTTGCTGCAGTTTTTATATATTTTTTATCATACCCTTGAAGCAAGTTAAGTTTTTTACAATTTAAATAAAATGGTCCTTTTAAGTAACGGGAATTGAGTGATCTACGAACATCCACACGAACGCTTTTTTTTAATCTTGTGGCATCCCCTGTGGGCCCAATCCACATTAAATCTCAATTAAATTGGTCTTGTTCTGACCCGTTTCGGGTGTGATGGCATTTCGCTTTATTCATAAGAATTTTCATATGGAAGGTTTGTTATCTGTTCTAATACATTTTCGTTGCGATAAGCAGTGTCGTAAGCTCAAGGTCGTAGTTTTTTTTTAACAAGTCTCTACACCTATCCCGGCCTTGAGCAGACGCCATCTGATCAGTTGTTGATATGCCTGGAATTAAACCACACTGATAATGTCCGATGATGGTTTTAGCGTATGGGGTTATCCATTCTAGTAGGATAAAGGAGAGTATCTTATGACGGTACTCAACAACGTGATACCTCTATTTCATTAGCTCATTAAATGGAAATACCTTCCTCATTGTGTATAACCTAATGAGAAATGATTTTTTGAGTTGAGAGGGGTATATGTACCAGCCTAAGATTATCTAGTTTTCAGTATTTAACTTTTAATTAATAAGATAATCGAATTAAAAAAAAATAATAAAATAACGTAAAATTAAAAAAAAAATAACAGCTTGAGGAAAACAAAATTATTATTATTTTTCTTCTTTATTTGAAAATTATTTTTGCTAAAATTTAATTAAAATGTTTAAACCACATGATTTAAAAATTGAATCCAATAAGGAATTTCTCGGTTTAAGAAGCTAGAGAATTACATTTTGGTGGATAATATGAGTATGTAGTAGTAGTAGTAGTAGTAGTAGTAGTAGTAGTAGTAGTAGTAGTAGTAGTAGTAGTAGTAGAATTTCTAATGTGACATTACAGATTGCACAAATGACATGATTAAGGTATATTTTTATTTTGAAAAATATTGCTATTTTTATCTTAAAATACCATGAAATAACAATTAAAAAGTATTCTACGATAACGTATTTACCTAAATAACATCACTTTAAGTTACTTTTTGTGAAATATGAGCCAAGACGTACATATGTACTTGTGAAATGAAAATTTTTTGTTTTTCCGGTTATACGCTGCACCTCATGTTCATTTATATTTTAAAAATAATATGCTTCGATTTTCAACTCAAATTCGTTTTTATTTCACTTTTTTATTAGTTTTATAGTACGTTTTTCACTTTTTTAAAACCTTAAAATTTCACAACACTAACTCTCAGCAAGGCAAAATGACAGATGAGATTGCATTTTTTTTTAATTTTAATGCTTCACTCACGTACACTATTTATGTGACAAAAGCTTCTTCCCCTATTTCGTATTCCATGTATCAGCCTATCACACGAACGTGGCCATTTTATTAAAATAAGTTCTCGAAAATATTAACTATCTGAACAGACCTACCACTAAACAGGGTGCCTTTCGATCGAAAAATGGTCGCTTGGTAGTATGAGTGCCGTAGACGTCTAGTTTGACATTACAAATTGAGTTTGTTTATTAATTGAGTTGAGATTGAGTGGTCTTTCTTGGTTAAAGTGGTTTTTTTGTTCTTTAAACAATCTGACTTTGAGGTCAGTTCAAACGAGTCGATTTGGTTTTTGGTCCCGCAATTTGCAAGTTTACCTTTATTTCAGAGCATTTGCTTCGCGGAACTAGTTTATGAATTTGTTAATTTATTTATTCTTTCGAGCAGTGTAAATGTTTTGTTAGATTCCTACTTGCCTTTCTCCATAATCATACAACACACTTCATACGGATTGTCTCAATAATAAACAATAATACAGATTCACATTGTCTATTATGAAAAGTGTCTTCCATTATTTATAAAGTTGAAAATAAAACAATTTTAAACAAATAAAATATATTAATTGAGATAGAGAAATAACACATCAATCGATTTGGTACCTACGACACACGTTTTTAGACAAATCCCAGTGTACATCACCACCTGAACTCGAAGAGAAGCGATATATCTGTAACAAGTCTTATGACGAAATAGTTTATAATAAGCCTATTTATTTCCTTTTACATACCTACCTACATACATACAAAATCTACTTATGTAATATTAAACATTTGATTTTAAATAAATATTTATAAAAGTTTAAAGTGCTCATCTTAAAATGATGGCAAAATATTAAATATTCAACTTTCAGCTTACTAACTTGGGCTTCCAAAAGAACGTGCGTGCGTGTAATAAATAATAATAAATCGAGCTACAGATCTTAATTTTGTGTCGCATATTTGAGTTGATTTCTATTTACGAATAATAAGCGTGAAGTGGAATTTTATTATATTTTATCATGTCAATGGCGTTGAACTTGTTATAATCAACTTCTACAGTACTGCCGTTATAGATCATCTTGCATCTCCATTCAGCATCGATAATTGAGATATTTCTTAACTATGACAAGGTTTGTATTTTTGAACATTTTGATTTAAAGTTTCTTTTTTTAACCAAACTGCTATAAATATAATTTTTAATTTATCAAATTAATGGCTTATGGAATGGTAATGTTAGGTATTTTCTAATATGTAGATAGAGACTGTTCTGGTAATTCATCAGGCTAATTCCACAGGTGAATAAAACCGATGTTAGCTAAGTAAAAATAGACATACCACTGTAGGCAATGAAACTAAAGATGAAAAGCGTAAATTTATTTGTTTGTTCATATAAGTTCGTAGGTATCTACATATTATGCATAGTTGATACTTCTCTTTCTTTTAACTAACTTTGAAAATTGCTATAATCTCGACTGGGGTCATAATTCTCATTTTTAATTCCTCAACTACCTTTAAGCTCAAACTAGGAAGTTCAAGGATGTTCTATAGATTAAATAACAAATAACAAAATATTAAATGTTTTTTTTTTCTTGCGAATAAGTATCTCATTATCCACTATTATTAGAAATATACCTGTAGGTTATACAGTAGGTTATAGGTATTATCTCTACCTACTCGGTGGCGCACTTGCCTGAAGACAAAGTGTTCAATTGCCTAGAGGGCCACGGATGGGGCGCCAAAATCAGTAAAATTTTATATTATACATATAAATGTGCAGAATATTTTTAAAGGATGCGGGCACTGCATCTCCATCGATTTCGGCGTTAAATCCGTAGTACAATAATAATTAACTTATTTTCTTTTGTCCGTTCTGCTTGGTTCCCTGATTTATTTTTATATAACGAGCGCGCACAAAAGCGGTTTTGACTACCACTTCCTACGTTAGGGAAATAGGAAAGGATTTGAAAGTGTACATTACTGGTGTACATTGGATATTGGTTTCTTCGATGGAAGTACCGCTCATGAGATGTGGAATTCGCTTTGAATGTGGGAGTCGCTTCAACGCATTAAATTTTAAACGGCTTTTAAATCCCCATTGGACAATGCTGTCAAGATCAGGAAGGTAAAAATATTAAATTCTACACGGTTTTATTCCTCCACTATACAATGCTGTCAAGAACAGAATTTCTAAACTAATGCTCGTATAAATAGCTGTAATTACTGTCTTGAGCGAAAAAATATCTCATTTCGATCCAGATATTGATTCTGAAGATATGTATGTCAAAAAGGCATCAATATTATCAAAATTCCTAAAATATTTCATCTCTAATACTCGCGACTCCAGGAATGCGATATGAGTAATATCCTATTGTAGTTATAAATCTATATACGCACATTTGTAGTTCGTAAAAAGAAAAGCTGTTGTATATTTTCAATGTTTGTGGTCAATGACATACAAAGTAATGTTCAGATAATGTAGATAAATACAAATAGTGTTGAATTTAAGAGACAGGAAATGAAAATGACTGCAAAAAAAAAATTGAAATGAGGCCATTAAATAATTTGCCCAAATGCTCAGTAAGACAAGGGTAATATCATGTTTTATCTCCGATTCAGATTTTGGAAAATTATTTTAAATAATGCAATAAGCACAGTGCTGAACCTGGAGTTTTTGTCACCCTAGGCACATTGTATTAATAAAAAAAATTACTAAACAATAAGAAACCAATCCCAATCCATCTCATCCTAGTAAAATTCTAATTAATTTTTGACTAATAATTAAAAATATTATACAAAGATAAAAAAATATTAATACTAATAAAATAATTTGGTTAGTATTTATATCATCAATTATATATTATTTTCTAAAATATAATAAATGACTAATGAAGAAATTAATATTTAAAAAGTCAAAAAAAAGTTATAATAGTTCTTATTGAATTAAATGAAACTAATTCTCATTCTTAAAAATAAACAATTTCAATTATTTAAAAAAATTAACTTATTAATAAAATTATGCTTATTATTATTAAAATAAATGAATTTAATAAAAAGATAAATACTTCACAATTTAAAGTGAATAAATTGATATTATTGGCACAACAAATCATTAATTTATAATAAACTTCTTAAATTATTATAATCACAATACCTAATAACTTAATTCAGATTTTAATACCAATAAATTTCAAGGACATCAGTGTAAAAATAACTGAATGGCTAAGTGCATAAACAAAAATGCAGTATTTGAATGAATATAATCTTTAAGTGTATTTTGTTTACGTTCAGAAAAACTAACTGCTTGGTCTTTAAAATAGATGCTGGCCAGATCGTTACAGCCAATGGTGAACGCTATAGAGCCATGATTACTGACTTTATCGTTACCTACATAATTGAATTACCCAGATGTGTAGGAACTGTGTTGAATAGACGGCGCGGCGCAACATGTCACTAAGCTCCTGTTACAATTGATTCATTGAAGGAAACGTTTGATAACCGCATACAATTTTACGTTTTGGACCCGTGAATTGGCCTCCAAGATCGTGCTGCTAGGATAGTTGGGGATATGTAAAGTCGCTAGTCAACGCCAATAAGCCCGAACGCGATCGATCACTTGGAAGACAAATTTCGGTGCGTTATTGGTATACGGCCACAAATGTTCTATAATTCTTAAAAATCATAATTTACATGTTGATCTCATGGTATACGAGTATCTCATCGAATAGTGAGCACAAACCATTTCAAAAGCGTTTGATAGAGTTTGGCATCACGATCGCTTATCAGAAATGCTTGCATTTAAAACCAATGAACTTCTTCCCCTGAGGCGTTTGATCAGTGACAGTTTACGAGAATATAAATATAAATAGTGATAATCATTCATTCACAGCAAGCCCATTAATATTGAAAATAGTTTCTAAAAAAATAGAGCAATCAGATTTTACATTTGAGGGTTCTATTATCTTATATGCAATTTGAACAGAGTCTATGTCATTTATCAAAATTGTGATATAATAACTACATATTAAAATCCAATCCTCTGCTATTTCGCATAAGTTAATTACTTTCAAAAACAACTCTTGTGATTTAAAAAACATATCATATGAACTCAAAGACTAACTGTCTAGCTGATAAAAACAAATTCAACCTTGATCAAAAAATAGCCGCAAGCATTATTAAATGATTGTAATATATATATATACATACATACATTCCAGGTGGCTTTAGTAGTGAAAGTAGCTTGTCTTTTTTTTTGTCGATGTCGTTTACATCTAATTTCATTATTTTCAAAGACACAAATTACATAGGTGCTATAGCATTAATATTGTTTATTAAAAACAATTGAAGATAGCTTTACAAATATTTTATTGATTCTATTATTATTTTTGTCTACTATACCTTTTGATTTAGTATCCGATCTACTGAACAACGAATCTGTTTTCAAACCAACGCGAAACATTCGCTGATTGCGGCGAAACAACAATTACAACACGTTGCAATGATTGACAACAACACTTCGTCGTCAGCGAATGTTTGTGTTGGTTTGGAAGAGTCTAAAATTCAAAAAAAAATCATAACAGGTATTTCCTTTTGTAAAAATAAAAGTAGAAAAAAAACACAACACAAAGTCGATGAAAAAAAATATTGTCAACTCTTTAAACATTTTAAGTCCTTGACCAAGAACTTGCCAAGTATAATACGATTATGTTGTTGTATCCACCACCTAAGCATACTTTGCCACACGTGCTGTTAATTAAACGTTGTTCTATTTCAATATCAGTTACATCCTCATTCTTACGGTTGTCAACGCTTTTTTATTTTAATTCTTTGTTTACTTGTACATAATATTTCATAGACATTCTTATTTACCTACTTTTCGTTTATTTACCAATTTCTCAATTGTTGTGAAATTTCTTTAGCAAGTGGTGAGGAAGGGGTGTTTTTTGTTATGTGATTACATTTATGTAGTACAGTATGAAATTCCCAAATAAAAAAATGGATCCGCATTATCGTGGTTTCTGGCAGCCATCGCAAGAAAAGAATAGACTTTTTTGGCTTTGTAAATGCACTAAAATAATGAACAAACACTGACTTTAATTGAATTAAAATGAAAAATATACAGGGTGTTCCAATAAGAGGTGTTATTTTGATATTCAAAGAAAAATGCCATTTTGTGAGGTAAAAGATCGGATGTTTATTTCAATATAAAGAGAAAAGTATGCCGTTAATAATGAAAAATGCATTTCATCTTTGAAGTCTTTAATCGACGAAAAAGTAAGGTCCAATGACCCCGCCGGACCATAAACCGCACCAAACAGTTACTCGTTGACGGTGGAGCGGCTTTTCAACAATAAATTTTGGGTTTTCCGACCCCAGATTCGACAAATTTTCTTGTTGACGTAGCCACCAAATTGAAAAAGGGCCTCATCAGTCAAGATGATGCCCAATTCCAAAGAACGACGAGGAATGGACAAACCTTTGTTTTCTTCAACACTTTGGCCTAAAGCAAAAATATTCTCAGTTGTTCTTGAGCGACGTGCACGGGTGTTGATGGTATCAACAGAAGCGCCAACAACAATAACAACAACATGAGTAAATACGATACCGAACTTCTCACGGCAACAACAACAGCAGGTAAAATAACACTAAACTTCACACGGTAACTGCAGCAGCAACATTCGCAAAGCATGCTGACTCAGAATGCAGAAATTATGTGTGACATTATAGTGCAATGTCACCAAAGTGTACATTTATTCTTTATATGTATTTTGATTTGTATTCTTAATAGGTCAATTACATAAATAATATTGTAATAAGCAATAACATTAAGGTGAAGAAATTACAAAATAAAGATTATAATAAAATAAGTATAAATAGAATTAAAATTTGAATAATAAAATCAGAATAAGTTTAAACTCAAAATTCAACTGTTCTCTCTCTTCTTATCGATCCCCCACCCGTGATAAGATCGATTGGAAGTAAACTACAGGTTTTATTCTTCACATCGTTTACTTGTCCCGACAGCTCAAAATTTTCCACTAATTTCTGAATTGCGGTCCGACAAGATGCTTCACGACGACCAAAAAATGTAGTTTTACGAACCGTCTGTGCCAAATTTTCACCATTTGTATAGTGAATTTTAATAATTTCAATGCATTGTTGAAGCATGTATTGTTCCTCAGTCTTCCTTTTCTACCAATTCCAAGTATGCTATAGTACATTTCACATTTAAATAGTTAGGGGTTAAAAAATCCAAGTGTTTTCTGTATTGTATTTATTCGCATGCATTCTGTTTATTTTACTTCTAATGCTCGCGATCGATAGTCGGTAATATAGTTATAAAACTATGAATTCATGCATTTTGTATGCGAAAGTTGTAAAAAATTCCACTTCCTCAGTGTTCGAATAAATTATTACATAAATGTACGTACATATTTACAAAGCTGCTTTCGAACTGAAAAGTATTTGAATAAATTATGCATCGATTTCTATTTTTATGTATATAAGACTCAATTTATTTTTTCAAACAGATCAAAGTTCTAAAGTACAGAAATGTGTTAAAGTAAATTATAGCTGACTTAACGACAAAAATATATATTGCAAGTCTTTTGTTATCACCCTGCATACATGTATGTAGGTAGCTCACTTTTTTTTTCAGTAGATAATCGCCTACAAAACCATAAGCCTTGCGAATTCTTCATAATACACATGGTGCGCGGTGCATTTATTATCTGACCAAGAAATTTTGCAACACGCCAATTTTTTATCTCGTTAGAATGAGTATGGATCGGAGTCAGGAGATCATAGATCGACTTGTGAAATTCAACTTTTGGCCAACATCTTGAATTTTAGTACATAATAATATATAATATACTAGCTGTTACCCGCCCACTTCGCTGGGCACTTTATAGAATTGTATTTTTAGATCTAGACTTGAAATTTAATTGAAGTATTGTTTTGACTTACACAGATCCACAGTAAATTCAAACATGCCAAAAGAAAAATTCTGGCCAAGTTTCAGAGTTCCGAAAGCTATAAATTGGAAAAAACAATTTTTTTAAAATTTTTAACGCCCTCCGGGGGTGAAACATCATAAAATTATTTTTTACTAAATTCAAAAATGCCAAAAAGAATATCCTGACTAAGTTACATACCTATAAGAGCTGCAGTTTTAAAATTTGATTTTTTTTTAATTGGCACTTTAGGGTCGTTACAAACAGATGTTAATAAATTCAACAAGCTACAAATCAATAGCTTTACAGTACCGGGTACGCGGTACACTGACCATGTACTTGGGTACCCAGTCATTCCGGGTAATATACCCGGGTACCCGAAACATGATTGGGTATACCCAAAATATTGCCGGGTACAGTGTCAGGTACCCGAGAACTTATATAATTGGACCAAATGAACCATTATAACTCAGATGAGAAATGAAAAAATAACAATAACAATAGGGTGCTTCTTAAAGTATAGGTAAAATTAAAAAAAGTCGACGTGGCTAGTATTAAGAACAAATTTTCGAAAAAAAAATATTTTGTATTAGGGTGGCGCAAATTTTTTTTGTGTCTTTTTCAATATAAATTGAAAGTGTAACATTACACACGCTCATTTTTCTACAAAAAATGTAAAAAAAGCTTTTTTCAAAAACTGCTTTTGTTCAAGAGTTATAGTGCATTTTGTTAAAGAAAGTTGATATAACCAAAAAAACCAACTCAATTTTTTATTTCTTTAACGAAATGTACTATTACTCTTAAACAAAAGCAGTTTAAGCTGAATACCCGGGAAATACTCCGGGATTTGGTTACCAGGTACCCGGGTACTTTAGTGTACCAGGTACCCTGTCGAAATCAATAGCTCTACTTTACAGCAGTGCCAGCGATTTGCGTAAATAGTTTCAAGTGTTTATTAAATACTATTGTGAGATGTCGCATACATTGCAAAATGTAGCAATTTATCAATAATTACACCGTCACGCCATCAATCTAGTTCAAAAAATATTTTCTCTTTATTAAAAAAAAAAAACATTTTCAACACTTAAAAAAAATCATATGTTTTGCCTATTTTAGGTTTGTCAAAATTATTTAATTTAGCTATATCTCTCTTTTTCGTATTTTTAACAAGAAGTAATCGTACCATAAATATGTTCACTTTTTATTTATAAGTCATAGCGATTCATATAACGATGCCATAAAGATTGCGTTTAACACGAGTAGTTTTTGAGTTGGTCTGTCATCCATTCAATAGAATATACATACATATGTATATATAAATATAAATTCTTCCTACATTCCTTTAATTCAATTTAAGTGAAGCTTGTGTACTAGAATACAACAAAAAAATATTTACTCTTATTTTAAGCAAGTGTATTATTATATTTAAGGGTCATTTATGGTTCTCTTTAAAAAAAATTTAATTTCAAAGAGCTTAGAAATATATTTTTTTATTACTATTCTAGAGTAATAAATAATAATAATAATTTGCGCCATTTTTTTTGGTTTTTCTAAAGCGTTTTATCGCAATTGATTAAATATTTTTTTTGTTTGAATGATTTTTTAGACAACGCAGATCACTACAAATTGTTTGTTCATAGCTGGAAAACTATACTAATTAAACATTTTTGGATTTTTCGGATCAGCCGCGTTATAAATATTTAATATTTAGCGAGTTCAATACAGTACTCACCCCGAACGTTTCGCTTCGAATTGCATCGAGCGTGGTCACCGGGAAACCACCCGGTGATGCAATTCGAGCGAAACGTTCGGGGTGAGTACTGTATTGAACTCGCTAAATATTAAATATTTATAACGCGGCTAATCCGAAAAATCCAAAAATGTATAATTCCAACCGCGAAAACCTTAAAAGTTATATACTAATTAAAGTTGAACGTTATTTTAACTACCTAGGTACAGACGATTCGTATTAAAAAAAAATACGGATATCGTTTTTAGCTCAGAGCGTTCAGAGCATTCAGAGTTTCAATTTTATGTTTCTTTTTTCGCTCTAAGATAGAATGATGTATTTTTCGTTCAAAATAGCAAATCAATTTTTTTTCTTTCATCGTACTAAAAATGGTTTAACACCACCTCAACCGATTAAAATCCCCAGATATAAGAAAGTGCTTCCAAAATCTCACTTTTGGAAAGATTACATGAAGTTTTGTTTTATCACAAAATGATTTGGCAAAATAATCTTATATTTAAAAAAAATATAAAAAAATCGACATTTAAAATTTCAGCAGTGCTCCCAAATACATGAAAAGTAGGTTTTATTTGTAGAAATTTATTATTATTTATTATTACACTACATATTTATTATAATGTTTTAGATTCAACAGTTTCAAATTAACCTCCCCATAAAATCAACATAATAACCATTATCTTTAAATTATTTATAAATGGAAAAAGGGAATGAATGTAATCACTTTTCATTTTAAGATTGAGCTTACATTTAGTCTTAATTTATTCACTCTCTATTTATTTTAAATCATGCAAAATAATTTTCTCATTCAAAGTTTTGAGGTATCCCATTATTCATTACAGAATTAAATTTAATGAAGAGTATATGAATTTAGAATAATTTAAGCTTTAGAAATATATGTATGTGTTTTAAAATAATTTTTTCTTATTTCATAATCAGACATTGGAGCAAGTATGAACGACCCAGATGTGTATGTTTTATATAAGAACGTAGGCGGATGGCTAGTTTTAAAATAAATTAAATTCAATAAAAGCTCCCGGCTGCTTTGCAATGTTAATCTCTTAAGACTTTATTATTTAAGTGAGAACTATAGCATTATAATTTATAATGTTTGACACACAGTGAGCAGTTTGTTCATTAATATCTAAGCTTGAATATTTCAACTTTTATATTAGTTTTATTTTGTTGTGTATTATTTTGATGGTTATTTTTCAATAGAAAACGTGGTCACGTTTTTTTCACTGTTATTGCTACGTGAGTTATTTATAGCAACTATCTTTGATATGAGTTGGAACTGATAATTTAAAAAAATGTATTAAAGAATATTTAAATGTCCTTAACATTATTTTATCTATAACATGCCATAAAAAAATAGGGTGTTCGTCAGTAAAGTTATATTCCTGCAACATTTTTGAAAAAGATCTTATAAATAATTTATTTTGTTTTTTTTTTTTAATTAGTTTTAGTTTTTAACGTTTGTACTTTAAATTTTTTTTAAATTAGTTTTAGTTTTTAACAGTTTGTACTTTTTTTTTTTCAAAACTTTGATTTTGAAAGTTTATTTTTCATAAACTATTTGTTAAAACAACATTGTTTAAAAAATACATAAAAGAATATATTTTTGGCTTTAAAAAAGGTATTGCTTGATTTTCTAACTATTCCCATTGTCTTATTATGTATAATTCTATTTGTTTATGTTTAGTATTTTTTTAATCGCCCTTTTCATAGTATTTGTTCTGGTATCGACTCAATCTAAAGCTTTTTTCAAAAAATCTTCAGTAGATTGAGAGAAATTCAGAGAGATTGACAGACCGCGTCCGCGTTCCCTATCATCGTAGTGGAAGTTCTGAGAAATATCTCCAGTTCGATTTGTCATATAAGATCTTCTAACATCCTATTGGAGTTATTGCCTATAGCCGTTTATTCAGTTTGTCAAGTTTTTGCTGTTAACATTTCTGGTCTTGAATGAAAAAACTACGCTTTATCGCTAATACCTCATACAATATTGACGGCACTGAAAATTTGAGAGCAGTTTTTTAAACCTGAGGAAACCTTAACGAAACTTTTAAAACAACTCAGATTCGTGGTAGTTTAAAAAAAAAATCAAAAATTCTGCAAACATTGACCATGATCAGAATCCAAATCTTGGGAAATGAATAAATAAAATTGATTTTTAACACTGAAAATGAAAATTTTAATTTTTGGCAACTATAAAAAAGAAAATATTTTAAGAGAAAAAAATGGACTGAAAAATTTTGAAAAAATTACTTTAAAAGAAAAAATTTTTTTTTATGAATATGTCATTATGTATTTATGTATGTATATGCATGTACATATGTATACGTATTTAAAAAAAAATTTGTAAAAAAAAACTTTACATTTTTCTTAGGTCAAGAACGTTTTTGAATCTTAGTGTCTCATATATCTTATTAAAAAAAAAAGTTAACCTTCCTAAAGGGTATTAAAATAACAACAAGTTCTAGTAAGTAGGTAAATAAAGCTTAATTGAGTAGATAAGATAAACTATAACTATTTTAAAATTTGTTTATTTTTTGTTTTTAATAGAAATTTGATAGTGATTTTTTTCATCTGTTGGGTAGCTATAACAGCCTACAACATATAAGTAATAGATGGCAAAGATTATTGATTATGGATAAGACTTCCCTATTGCTAACTTAAGTACTTTTATTATAATCGTATTCTTATAACTTTTATCAAGCTTGTCTAACACCTGACACTTTAGATGTCTAACTAAGTGGTGCTCAAATTTATATTTATGTATATCTCCGTACCTGCATATACTATCACTGGGTACTTGAATAAAATGCCAGAAACTTTTTTATCACGTCTAATCAATTATATCATATAACAATATTAGCTCATTAAACTTTAAGCATTCGATAATTATGATTTTTATGGGATCATAAATAGTCGTTAGTATAACCTGATTGTGATGGACAGTTTTATTTTGATATGGTTCAACACAAATTTTAAGTGTCTCGTTCCATATATTTTTTAACAACATTTAACCCATATAAAAAACTTTCAGTAAATTTATTGATTGGAGTTTTTATCTTTGCTAACCTATGTATGTATATAAGCTAAGGTCTTCTTCCTTTCAGTATATAGTTTATATTTGCAGTTAAATCATCATTTGGTGAGTTAGGTGGATTTATTATTCATATAATAAAACACAAACTGAAAATTGAATTTCGAAAAATGTGGTTTACTTGTTTACAAGTTAATTTTTCGGCTGTCTTCAATGTGTCTCCATAAGCATTTCTTCAGTCCTTATTTCATTCCTCTCATTTTGCGTCACGTTTTAAGCAAAAGCTCTAATAAACTCGTAAATATCTATTCTAGACTGAAAATATAATAATAATATTCTTATCAGTGTAATTGCACCCCTTTGCCTTTGTTACGTTTTCCGGCAATAAAATTGACCCCTAGCAACTGTACAATATTAAATGAAAGGCAATTACAGCAATAACTATCATTTAATCAAGAAAAATGTTCAAACAGTTCTATATGTTCAAATAAATTGCACTTGGAAACACCGATTTATGAATAGAACTATACCTACCTAGTAAATTTCTATAGATACAAATTGACACGTTCATTATGCAAATCATTTGCATTTAGCATCTTCCACAGCAGCCAGCACAAATATTTATGTATAGTTTAATAACAACGGCTATGTACGTATGTACATATGTACATATAACTTACATTATTGATTTTGTAAAACTTATGAAAACAAAATATTATTCATTTATCGTATTGAGTTTCCTTCTTTTTAAATTGACAGTGCTGATGACTGCTTGATGGTTTAAATTGAATTATTGCTATGCCAACGATAATACAATCTGGATCATTTTATTAGATACATTTTATATAAAACAAAAAAAAAAACATTTGTCATAATCTTTTAACATATCATGATTTCGAAAAAAAATTTTAATGTTGAATCCTATAAAACTTAAACCAAAACTATGATAAATGTTTAATGATTAGGAAACCCGAGTTTGCCTTGCTTCACCTGAACATTTAAATCGCAATTAATTTTATGAAAAAATAGCGTAAAAAAAATGTCAAAATTTTAAATAAGTTACTACGATACTAAAAGAAGTAAGATGTAGAATTAAAATACTAAACTTGTCGCTCTCGTATTAACGTTTTTAAATGCGCTTATGGATTAGGTCAATAGTTTTTTAAAAAATCTTGATTAAAATTCGAATATTTTTTAACACATTTCTACATAAATATTTACTGAATTATAAAACCGTTTGTTTTATTTGTTTGATTTGTTACCACAAAAATGCTCAGAATATAATAAGAAGCGATGTTTTAATTTACTTCAACATCCTTCAAGTAAAGTCAAATTTTCGGTAGTTGATGCTTTTAACATTTCTTTAGATCTCTGAAATATTACAAAACACTCTTAAATTAACGTTGATGTTTGGTAAATTTTAACAAATAATTTTGGTAAATTTTCAACGGCCGTCAGGTCACTCGGGATGGTTGTTTGAAAGGGTCCAGCATTTCGCCGGATACCGGGTATGTGGGAAATTAGTGGTTTTAAGCAGACAGGCCTCCCGATTTTGGTTTTTTAGATGTTGCTTGTGTTTTCAGATGTTGCATTTGTTTGAACCAGAAATGTTTGGACCGTCTTTTGGAACATTATTGCGTGAAAACTTTTAATAGCTAAAAGCATAACAAAAAACTATAAATAGCACAAAATGACCTAGTCATTCGTATTCGTGTGTCTAAAGCAGTGATCCGCACTTTAGTAAAATGATTCCAATTTAAGATATATTACATATATATTTTATCTAAACATTTCTATTAAGTTACCAATAGTCTGAAACTATAATTTATTTTTATTAGATTAACAATGTGTATTATTACTTTAAGTGCTTAAAAGCTAAAATCTTCATGTAAGCTTATATTCCAATAAAAATAAATCATTTTAATAGTGTAATTTTTTTTTTTGAAACAAAAAAAAAACAATAAATACAAAATTTCAAGAAGGTAAATTATCTTACTCACAAATAAACCAATTTTATTTATTAATTTAATTAATCAATCAAGTAATGGAACAAAAAAAGGTTAAAAAAGTATTTTTTTTTGTTTTTTGCTTTTAACTTGCAAACTATCACATTTTCTTAAATGTACACTGAAAATATATAAAATTAACTAGAAATTTCAGTTCATTTTTTCTCCGTCTAACCGTTTGGGCTCAAGGGCGATTTGAAAAATTTATTTTATTCAATTCATCTTGAGTAAAGCCATTATATGTGTAAAGTTGTTGTTGTTGTTTCCCTGTGCTATGTTTTTTGAGGTGCCGAATCCGAATATGAAAAATTTCGTGGGGAAACAAATTATTTTTTTTTTTTTTTGCAATTTTTCAATGTTTGCCTTTTAAACGAAACTAACATTTTTCGTAAAAGATGCCTAAATACAAAGGAAGTTAATAGAATTGCCTTTGGTTTTGGGTAATAATTCAATGTTTTTTAAGTTTGTTGAAAACCGACCACTGTAAAAAAAAGGAAAACGAAAGAAATTCCCATACGAAAAAAATTGTGACTTTAGACAAGTTCTGAAAACTATTGAAATAAGATTGATTTCAATTTTATTTCAATTGAATGTGAAATGTACAACCTAGATGATTTTATATTGTATGAGCATAACAATATGAACAATGTTCTGATGAAATAAATATTTAATTTGAATGGTAGGTCCAAAGTATTTATGAAAATGTTAGAAATTAGATTTTTACCAAATTTTTAAATATCCAACCAGTCGTATTAGAAATATTCAAAAATTGATTATTTTTTCACAACTTATAAAAAGCTTTTGTTTGATAATTTTCGTACCGAGTACTTTATAATTTTAGTCTCTAGATGCTTCTATTTTAAACATTTGAACAAAATTATGTAATACCATTTCGAGGAAATCAAAAAACGGTTCTTCAATTTTCGGGAATAGGTTTATCAAAAATGTACTTTAAAAATATTTTTTTTTCAGAAAATATTTATGGAACAACAACAAAGAACGATTCCGAATAATATATATAATTATTATTTAATTATTATCTTCTCCTTAAAATTATATAATATTTTAAAAATCAATTTTTTGTTTGCTTCATATTTTTCTTTGCAGAAAAAAATCTTAGCTTAACAAAACCCTAAAACTTAAAATGCTGTGAAACGACACATTCATTCTTTAGTTTTGGTTTTTAATTTTATACCAAAGCACATTTATTTATAGAAATGGACAATTTCATGCAACAAGTACAAAACAAATATTCATTCATTGATAATTTTTTGAAAAACTTTTGGAAATCTTGGATTAAATCAAATATTTCGATAAAACTAGAACTTCAAAATATAAAATGGAAAAACGAAAGAGCGAAACCAGGATGTGCATATGTACCTACAGAGGTAAAATTTTCAAATAGAAATTATTTTAAAACTTATATTAAATTCAAACTTAAATTTTCAGGTGGAACAAATCGCCAATTGTATAACGCATGGAGTTTGGGTTGTACCATCAATAATGGCAGCTTTGAAGCTAGTTGAGAGATCAAAGACTTCTGGACAAATGTTAGTTGCGTGGGTTTATGGAACGGCTCTAAGCCTTATATTTTGTGTATCCACTTTCTTCCATTGCTCTTTTTATTGTGATCGCAAAAGGTATTATCAATTTTAAACAAATAACGTACATTTAAAATATTGATGAAATCACTTAATACGTATATAATTATTTCTTTCATTTTTATAGAGGACTCAAAAATGTTTTACACCGCTGTGATCGTGCTATGATCTATGTATTTATTGCTGGATCATACTTTCCTTGGCTCCAACTTGAGAATCCAACACACTCGATTGTCTTGGCATCCTTAGAATGGATAATTTGGATAATGGCTGCCCTAGGTATAACTTACCAGCAGGTAATTTACTTCTTTTAAAAATAAAGTAAAAATAGAGTTTTTTTTTCAAATATTCATAATTCTTTCAGATATTCCATGAGCGGTATAAATGTTTGGAAACTTGCTTTTACATTTTAATAGGATTGGGACCTGCTATTGTCTTAATCATTACAGGTCATGAATTTAATGGCATGACAGAGCTTAAACTTGGTGGCTTCTTTTATATAGTTGGAATAATCTTTTTTAAGTCAGATGGAATAATACCAATGGCACATGCCATATGGCATTTGTTTGTTGTTCTTGCAGCAGGCTTCCATTATTATGCTATTTTAAAGCATCTGTTTCCCACCGGTATAAATGAAACTAATGTGTTTTAAACAAACAAAACAAAATACATAATTGTGTATGTATATACATATTATATTATTAGATATACCTATAAAATAAGGCTAAAACAATATTAAGACAGTGATTTGAACCAAATAGATACCTAGTCAGTGATGCCCCCAATATACATAATTATATATTTATATATTTGATAGTAATAGAAGTTTTGCAAGAGGAAGTTCTAGAATTTAAATGAAGAAATAGTACCTTCTGATATAACTTTATTTATTTTGGAAAAACGGGAAAACTCAATTATATCCTTAAATTTAATATTTCAAAAAAAAACCTCATTGAGACAAATATGTCAATATTTGTCTCAATAAATAAAAAGCAATGTTGTCCCCTCCTTAAAATTCATTCTACATACAAATATACAAAATAGTACATACTTTAAAAAATATTCTGACTGAGTATTTAAATACATCAACGCCAAAAAAAGAACATTAGTACCTTCCGTATCTACCAAATTGAAATAATTTTAATTTTACAAAATTTAAGAATTAAATAACTTAAGGAAATTTTAATATCATTTACGTAACAACTACTATAACCAAACAAAATTTATTATATTTTATTATAAATGATTAATAATTACAACAATCATATGTGTTTTAGTTACTATAAAATATAGTTTTATAAAATCGAAATTTAAAAAAATTTAATTCAAAAATGAAAATTATGTAAATTAATATTTTTCTGCAAATTTATTTAATAATGTCTATATATAAATTAAGGTATACATTTTGTTTACATTATAAGTATACTGTATGTAATTTGATTTTTTTTCTATTCAAGAATGGAGTTTTAATTTCATAATATTTTTTTTATTTAATTCTATAATTAAATGTAAATGTTGCACATTTTCAATGAACAACAATAATATAATTTAACCATGAGATAAATATTTGTATCTGTACGTGTAATTAAGTAGTAGGTACTACAAATTTTTCATATTTATGTCGAAATATTAAAAGACATTTAAATTTAGTATTTTGTTTTGACCCTTAATAGTATTAAGATGATTCATTAGTTCGAGTACATACTTTTTTAATAATGAAGTGCCAAATTTGTAAACAAATAACTCTCTAGTAGGTAATAATGTTTATATCTTAAGGTATAACAATTTTTGCTATTAAAAAAAAAACACGAATCGCAACCGTCGGCTTTTGACTTGCAAAAAATAAACCTGAGGAAAAAAAAATTATAATATTCCGTTTGTAACTCCTAGACTTCTTTTTTAAATCACTACCATGGCAACTGAAATCATGCGCTAGATGCATTATTAAAAATTTAGATAGCAATGATTTTAATAAAAACAAGCATTTTTAACCCTACTTCTTAGGGCATATTTTTGAATATTTTGCATTAGCATTTCACTAGATTTAGGACATTTAATTAACTAAGCAATTTTCTTTTATATAAGTTATTTGTTGGTGTGAAAAAAAAATTGAAAAAAATGCTCTGTTTTAAAATTTATTGCATTTATTGCAATACAATTTAAATTTATCAAAGTGTGAGAAGAAGTTTTTATATTTTTATGTTACACTTGAGTTGATTTTTTTAGTATTAATAACTAATTAATATAATTTTTTTCAAAATATATGAGGTATTCTGTTTTTATATGTATTCGTATTCAATTTTTTGTCTTTTTTTTTTAATTATTGAATTTAATTCAAACTGAATCTTTGAAGTCAAACTTAAAAAAGAAGTTTTCTTCTGAAATCTTATGGAAATTTATAATTCCGCTATATGTGTTTGACTTTCTGATAGTATGAATTATTTCTTGAAAACAAAATACATGTTTTATTTGCACCACTGCCGTTGAAATTATTGTTCTACACATTTTTTCATTTCTCCTTATAATATCAGATATGTATATTCCAAGAAATTTCGAAATTCTTTTTAAACTACAAACTTGTCGCCTTTAAGTCAAATAAACTTTAGATCAAAAGAAATAAAAAATTACACCTACAAAAGTAAACCCCAACACATGTACTTCGGTAAAAGCAAAAACCAAATTCTTACTTTGCATAGTAAATTAAAGTTTTCGTTCACCTATATAATATTTTATATATTCTCTTTTTTAATTGTATTGTGACTGTTATTTAACAGTATTTATCTGCTTTTTTTAATTATTATTTATCTGATTTTTTCAGCAACTTAAAAAAACTAAGACTTTTTATTTTTGTAATTCATTCCTGACTGTTTCCATCGTGCGTTTAAATTGAACTACACTTTTTGAGTTGTTTTTACCGAAGACGTATTATTTCTAAATTCATAAAAACTTGTGTCTTGTTTTCTATTGGAATTTCGAACCAATATTTACATCTTTTTAGTATTTATTAAGCTAGAATCATACGATTTGTGCTCACATGAAAATGATTTACTGCACTTTGCATTAATACTTCAGTATTAGTATCTTTAAACTGTTTTTTGTCTATCTTTTTAAAAATTAATAATTACCGACATACAAAGTTTTGGCAGAAAGGCGACGACGTTATGTAATCCCAACTATCCTCTCAACAACGGTTCACTGTAGTCAACAGTTCAGGATTCGCAGTGTAACTCTCAAATCCCACCGAATTTAATAAATTTAAAAATATATATTTTTTTATAAGCTATTTTTAGACCAAAAATTCAAACTTAATAGATATTTGTCGTCGTGGGTACTAATTTTTCTTCTTCCAATGCAAGGGCATCACTGTCACCAAAAAAAATAGTTTTTAAGCCTATACATATAATTATTAAGATACATATTTTAAAAATATAATTGTAGAAATAAATAAAAGCTAACAGAGGTCAAGTTAGTCATATAGTTTTGTATTTAAAATTGAAAACAAAAATGTAAACCAACTTTAATATGAAGTTATTCTACAAAATAAATTCGAATACAGTAAACATTTTTATTTAATTTGATTTGAATCTTCTAAGCATTTTCATCGAATTCTCTCTTCAACATTGCGATGGATAAATAACATTTCAAAATCGAAGCTATTTGAACATGAAGCTTTGTGTATATCATGTTGATTTTAGCTCGACGTATTCTTCAGCAAACAAGTTGCAAATCGTCCGGGGAAACATCAGTATCAGTCGTCAGGCGTATAGCTTAATTACTTGTTAATGAAAAGATGTGCAGGATGCTTGGCTTGGGATGGAATCATTGCTGCATGACGAATCTTATGCGCTTATGATGTGCTATGTGCTAAAGGGCTATTACTAATACGAAACGCTAATTTGTTTTTAGAAAAACTGAGAATTTTATTTTAGACAAGCTTCATGAAGTTTTATGAGAGGCGATTCCGCAATATCTTATTTGGGACTTTATCAATGTATTGTTTTTTAATTGTGAAATGGAAAACTTTGTTTCTTACCTTTTCTCTGTGAAAAATAAAACAAGAAACAGATATAACGGGAACTGTTTTATTAAAAAAACATTGTTTAAATATTTGACATCGTTTTTAGTTTATAAAATATATGAATATATGTAGTTACGACCCTTTTGTTAAAATAATAATGTGTTTACAATATATGTATGTAGTTTTATTTAATTTTCAAAATATTTTTCATATTTTTCATTACGTAAATAAAAGTTGAAAATTACAAAAGCAATAAATAACGAGTTAAAAGCATTGATATTATTTTAAATACAAAATAAGTATGATAATCATAATATAATAATAAATTTATTCTTAAGTTTTTTTTTTCATATTAAACTCAGTCTACTATTAGTTTTTCTTAGTTGTGCTCGCCATGGTATAATATTATCATTTTCGACTTCACCATCTTGATATTTTCTTGTCGGTTCGTCTGATGAAGCATCAGAAATCCTATCGTTGTTACATTTGGCGTTTCCATTACAATTACCATTTCCATTAACATTTATATTAATATCTTGATATTCCGATTCATTTTCTTTATTTTCTTTATAATGATTTTGATTGTTGTTGTCCATTGGTAAGGTTTTTTGGTCGTAACTGGATTCTGTACAATATGACGACATACTTATATTATCTATTGAGACCGATTTATTTTTCATCTTCCATGTATCTGATACTCTATTGCCTTCTTCTATTCGGGGTGTGTATATTGTTGCCCTAATGGAAATGCATGATAAATATAAAAGTTATTGAAATGTAACAACTCACTTTAATTTATTTTCAGCTTCTTCACGCCTAGCCAAAAGGTCTCGTTTCCATTGTGGTATTTGAGACAATCGACGATTTTCTGCTTCCCTAGCCATTCTCTCTTCGAATTCTTTTTTAGCTCGATCAGCTGCTTTCTTTGCTAGCATTTGCCTCTTCCAATCAGGTATTACATTTCCGGCTTGATCCTTTTCAGGAATCTGTAATTGAATCTTTGAAATTGTATGAAAGCTCCGCAAAGCTTGAGATACACATCACATTTAATGACTAATTCTCACCTGGTCAACGAAATTATTTGCGTTGAATTGTCGTGAAATCTCTGAATAATGCTCTTGATCATGTTTATCGGCCATGCGGGCTTTTTCGTTTTTCATTTTCTTAATACCCGAAATGTCTTTGGACATTTTGAGTTCGGCGATTAGGTCAGTTTTGAGGAATGTTTCGGTTGTTGATGAAAGGCATTGCATACTGAAGCTTCGGGTGGGAGCTTGAAAAGATTTTTGCATGATTTTGGTTTCGGTCCTTCGAAGCTGCAATTTTAAAATTAATACGTTGATGATTGAAACGTTAATAAAATCATGTTTTTTATTACCTGTACACTATTTAAATCTTGAATAGATATTGCTGATAGCGGCTGATGTTGCTTACGTGAAACTGTATCCTGGTGTGATTGTTGAGATTGAGATTGCTTGTTGAGTGTTAGATTATTATTTCCTGGGCTAAGAAGTGCTGGCATAGGAGGTGGTGGTGGTGGTTTTGGAGGTTCAATACCACTTGAATGATGGTGAGAAATTTGTATTTGCATGTAGTCCTCAGTATCGGTTGACCTTAACGAAAATAATAAAATAAATTGATAACTGAAATTATCTTAAAAGAACCAAGTTCTTCAACTGCATATATTAAATATCAAATAAAAAATAAATAACTCAGAATTTATCAAATTTATCAAAAAATTACGAATATATTTAATTTTTTCACCAGTTATGTACAAATCTATTACTTACCTTGCAGAAGATGTATGAAAAGATCCCTTATCGCTAATACTCTTCAAATATTCCGAAGGTTTAATCAAATGCGTAATGCCATCTTGTGAATTGTTTGGAAAGCTAGGTGGCACAAATGGCAATACCAATTGCTTATTAACAAGATTCGGACCTCCTGGTCTTCCACCCACAACACAACTGCGTTCGTATCCTGAAGACGAATAATTACACTGTTGGATGTCGTTATAATCACTCTCTGAACAATTGTAGCTTTGTGATATTATCCCGATTCCAGAATTGTGATGGCCGTGATGATGTTGTTGCTGCTGTTGGTACGAAGCTTCAAATGTGGCTGAAGATGATGATTGCACGGTTGATGTTCCATTGAGAAGCTTGGCTTTCTTGTTCGCTGAAATCGAACGAATTTATGTATAAAAAATAAAACACATCTGTGTGCACAAGTTTGAGAAGATACTTAAATACTTTAACAAAAAAAAAAAAAACTTACTATGCCACACGGCACATAAAATGTACAATTTGTTATTATTACAAACGTTAAGTTGTCTTAAGATATATAATGCATTCATACGCGGGGTAAAGGGAAGCTAATTAAAAATGTGTGTGCGGTGTAGAAAAGTGCATTACGGTTTTATTTTGTATAATATATGAAATGAAGGAGGGGTATAGATATCTACCGAAGAACGGCGAAACTAAAACTGAACTAATTGGATTTTGATGTTCATAATAACATGCGGATATTTTTGTATGTCTTACTGTTTAGACTAGACCTACATACATAATGTGGGTACATAGATGGGTTTTGCGGTCATTAGGCTTTCGCTGTCGATAGGGAAAAAAAGGGATAAATAAATATGCGTTCATATAAGTACCTATTCAATACTTTTAAAATTGGATTTTGCGAGATCTATGTATGTAACACTGTGGCGTGAAGTTAAAAAGTGACAACAATCTGCATTTCAATGTTTGGAATTGATTTCTGGGGAGAGATAACATTAACTTAGGCACCGAAATTAAATAACGCATTTTGTAGAACAGTTCAGAATATTTTTTTTTACTTTTGAGCTGTTGGTTGGTGAGGCTGATTTCTAACAACTCCCCATAAGGCGGGAGGAGACATTTTATTCAAAAACTAAACAAAACTATAATAATCTTGAGTTCTTTTTGTCAGATCGTCATAGTCGATTAAGTCCTGGGGACAGTGATCACCATTTCCTTTTTTATAAAATAACTTGTGGCACAAACCAACATTGTTAATTGTTACGGGAAGGACTTCTTTTGAATTTAATACCATTAAAAAAAACAATGGTGGAGATAGGGCTGAAATCGTTGGGCTAAATATCAATTCGGCAAAAACAACAAGGTACTTAGAACTTCCTCATGTGCTCAAGTAAATATTTCTACACAGCCAGTTAAGATGAAATATATTCGCACAGTATGATTTGCGGTTTTGTCTATTCTGTCTGGCATTATGCTTTGTATTCCAAGTACCACAAACTAAAATCGAATGTTTAACTCAACCTATTGACTAATCTCTTAAATTATTCTCACTTGTGTAAATGTTTCATAATGCTCGCTCACTAAACAAACAGATATCTAAACTCTGTGAAAAAAAAATAATCACTCCATCAGCAAACCTATTAATTTAACTCAGTCGTGTATTTTATTTTCCTATCTAATACGAATCTGTCTGCTGTCCTCTTGGTGTCTTGTCTTGATGTCCACACTTTACCCTTTCAATTTGTTTTATAATTTCTCTGAAAAAAAAACCATCAAATTGGGAGCCACACTTCAAAAGTACGATGTTATACGAGTATACCGTTTTTTTCGGCAATAAACAGGGACATAATATGTATGTATGTATGTTGCATTCATCAATGTCAAAAATTGAAATCAACAATCAACGGTGATTTGTGGCTTACACGTTTAAAGTCAAACTTTTCTAAATAAGTAATTAAGGCGTTCTATTTGAAATATATTTAACATTATTTTGGCAAATTTAAGCATATTTTCAATTATTAAGAATTATTTTTGAGTTACAAGCAAAAAAATATCGAGAAAACTAAGTTTTGCAAAAACTAGCAAATATTTGCTTTGTAAATGAAAAACATGTATACTATCATAGCGAGTATTTTTAAATGTTGCTCGACCCTTGTGGTGGCGCTCATTGTATATGGAAATGATAATAGATTATATACATATACAATGAGAGGCGTTAAAATAACCTTTTTTTTCTATGGGAGGAGGGAAAAAAGTACTAAAAGTGGGGAAAAAATAATTAAAAAATAACGGTAATACCTATGTACTTACAATTAAGTTTAATACTTTTACTACAGCCAAAAATTTAAGCCACTTTTCAAATCAGGTAATATTTATGTTTTTGCATTAATGTTTTTGAAAAAATGATTTTTAAACGGAAAACTCGAGAAAAAACTTCAAAAAAAAAATTGAAAAATTGCCTCAAAAAAATGTCACAAAAACTTTCGAAAATAAAAAAAAATTCGTCCCAACAAAATTGTCAAAATCAAATATTTATTCAAAAAAGTCAATGTCAAAAAATGTCGTTATTGTATTTAAAAACAAATTGGCAGGCAAGTTTTTAGTATTTAGACTTAAAAAATAAGGTAAATTTTGATTTTTTATTGACAGAAAAATGGTTGAAATTTCGGAGTAATAAGGTTAATTAATATTTAGTTTTCCAATGTGGTTTTTTTTAATTTAATTAAGAAACAAAAAATAAAAAATAAAATGACCACTTCTTAGAGAGTTAAAAAAAATTCTGCATGTTTCGTATATCATGTTAAAAATAATAATTTTATTTGTGATTATTTATTGTTTTTTAGTTGCGTAAATTATTAAAATTAAATGCAAAACTAAAAACGAATTCGAAAAAGGCAATTTCTTAAATTCTAATGAAAAAGAAAACTTTTTAAAAAATAATTTAAAAAAATACACAACAGAGAAAAAAGAGCAACGAAAATCGAAGAAAAACAATTAGATTAGTCTATGGTTTTGATCCAAGAAAAGGAAGAAAAAAATGTTTGTTCAGTTTTACATTTAGTTAAATTTTTATTTAAGAGTCACTTCTTTCTTTATTTTTTTCTGAATATTGAACCTAGGACTTTCCGATTTATAAGTTGAGCACTCTACCACTGCACTGTGCCAATATGGAATAGAAAATTTCAAAAGGAAATATATTCCTGTCTTTGCTTGAACTTTGCATTTGTAAATATTGAATTCAAACAAGCAACCTTAAAAAAAATAGGAGATTTTCGAATTATTTATGTATGTTTTAAATGGTATTCACCTAAAAACAATAAATCGTCTTTCTTCAGAAAAAAAAAGATAAATTAAGAAGAATTTAGTAGAGTACCTTATGTAGGGCAGTATACATTTAATTTCATACTTACTTTAAGGTTCTTGCATTGCTATGCAAATTATATTAACAGTAAAATTTCAATAAGTTTTTCTTCATAAAATCAATTCGATTTTTTTTTGTTTTGCAGCTTTAAAAATTTCATAGTAATATAGCTGAATATGTGAAACTTATTGTTTAATTAAAAGTGTTTCCTCTGTGTACTTGAAAACATGGAAGGTTTAAAAACTGGTTTATGGAGGTAAAATGAAAATAGAGTTACTGGATATTGATCTTTAAATTTTTCATCAACTTTTAACGGAATTTTATGAAAAATCTAGGTGGCATTGGTTAAAAACATAAGTATTGAAGTTTTTATTTTAAACTATATGTTAGAGAAATATTACATAAATAAAAATTAAAAAAAGAAAGGTTTCGGCTAATTAGATGACACTTACTTAGAAATTTACCCACAAGCCCTAAATTTATCATAATGGCATGCTTATAATGACAATTATTATTGATTAATGTTTGCAAATAAGATTATTTGTTTTTATGATTAGATATGTAAGTAGAAGGTTTATAAAATAAAGGCGCACTATTATATTTCACTGTAGTTCTGTAAAAGGGAATCACTTTTTTAAAATCTCCATTTTGGATTTCATTTTTTGTACACAGTTTTTAAATTTGAGTCAATCATTTTAGTAGTTATACACAACTAGGATTCATGCACATCAACGAAAAACTTTTCCTCGCAAAAATACCTCGAAATTTAAAACAGGATAATATTGCCTCATCACGAATTTTCCATTTAAATGTCATTTTAATTGAATTTGTTTCTATTCTGTTTCACGATTTTCTTCTCTAAAGCTAAAATAACAGTTATCCCTCGATTATTCTATTTTTTAAACTTCACAATACACACACAAATTTTTAACATTTTGATTGATTTAGCATCCAACTATCTCAATAACGTTCGATCTGTTAAATCTAAAATGTGCAACTGAGCCAATGATTTCTGATAACTGTTTACAGAATTTGCTAACGCAATTGAAAGTTTTTTGCGCTATTTCGTATAATGAACTATAATCACTGCATGGCATGATGGCAGTTTGTCTTCTCATGTATATAGAAAGTTACCAAACAAGATCCAGATCGATCGCATTAAGGAGCCTGAGGAGTACAGGTGCGTTTTGAGTTTCAGTTGAGCCTGGATGCAGAACTTTTGGTTTATTTGTGAAAACACAACTTTCTCTATTTACTTTTCATTGTCTTTGAAAAAAAAAAATAAAACGTAAAATAAATAAGGCTTAACAATCATAAGGTTTTTAGAACAACATTTTTTTCTTATTTTAAAGATGGATAAGTAATAGACAAATAAATATAAACATGTACCTATTTAAAATACTTTCTCTTTAAATGCCAATATTAAAACGGCCGAACATATTCCTCTGCTGGGCTACTATTATACCAAATCAATAATTTTGCGCCTTTGCACAAACCTCATATTGCAGACGGGAGATAACAGCCCTGGTGGAATGGAATTCTCACTGCATTTCACAAATCAAAAAAAAATGAACTCGTATATGCTTTAAAAGCCTTACGGCCTATCCTCCTTTTGGTAAAAAGTCACTTTGCCCCACCAAATAGATACTTCACGACAAGAGATTGTTTTTCTTTTTGTTCAAAGATTTTCCTGAATATCACACCAAATGTAGCGACAATTGCGGTTATTGATTGTTTTTCGTAAAGAGGATTTCATAATAAACACTGCTAACTAGTATATCTACATTGTAACAACAAAACATTGAGGTCTTTGACATTGAACATTGAAGTTCAATATCTGATCAAGTCAAGAGTTTGCTTAGGTTGTCTTTGGATACTTTCATTTGTTTAAATGTCGGGAAAAAAAGTTTTGGCAACTTTCTAATATTTTGTCAAAACACAATTAGAAAGAGTAAAAAATGGAAAAGGAGTGGAATTGACCTAGTACTAGCGTTAACGGTATTATTATATCTTGCTAAAAATGCATTATTTATTTAATGAAAACTGACATAGACCCCACACAAAAATGAATATAAATGGAGGTTAGAGATATTGGAATATGAAGATGATGATAATTAAGTCCTTAGACAATTGTTACTTATGTACTTACAGAGTTAGTAACATTATAATTTTAGGCTTTTTTTTCTTTTCTTCATTATACTCATTCAAAACACCGTTATGTACCGGTTTTGTTTCAGGTACTTAGTATTTTAATTGATACCAAATAGAAGCAATTTTGTCTGGCTATTCTCTTATTGAAAAAGAAAGTTTATTTTAAAAATGATGAGGAAAATTTCCAAACCATATACGAGTATAAGATATTTTTTTTTGATCGTTCAGCTTGTTTCTTTATAAGTATAGTAGGTGCATTTTTTTTTTCGCAAATCTATATGGAGTCTTACGAAAAAAAAACTATATCAGGATCTAGAAATGTGTCCAAAAAAATTGTCAATTTTTCAATTCATATAAGGAAGATTTGAAGGAAAAAAGGGTTAATAGTCGATTATTATTCCAATACTGCTAAAAAAAGGTAAAAATAATTGTTGTTGGTACAAATAAACATTAATTTTCCTTTTGCCTTGGTCCATCATTTCCTTTCCCATACAAAATATCGATAACACAACAAAAATGCACTTCTGGCAGTACCGTAACTGCCAGAGTTGCGAGAGTAATCAAAATCAAATGCAATAAAAGTGGGCATACATTTTTTCTGTGACGTCTGGGGAAAAAATCAAATCGAGTTTTGGGAGTATACATAATTATATTATGTATCAGATCGAGCACACTCCAAAAACTTTGCTCAATCGAAGTCTTTTGTACTAAAAAAAGAGTAACTTCGAACTCCAAAAAGAAAACGAGATAAATGTTTTTTTTTTAAATACTTAAATTGAATTGTTAACGAAAACAGTTACTAAAAACCTCTGCAAACAGAGCGCGTTCTATGTAAAACTATACATAGATCGCTGGACGGCGCGGCGATCTGTTTGACAATGCTTTAAGTTTGGCAAGGCGTCGTTTTAAAAAAACGCACCATTTGTAATTAAATTTTCACCGATTGATAACATTTTTTTAGAAAATAGAATATGTGAAGAAATTTCTACTGGCAGAGAAATGAAAATGCGAAGTAATATTATTTCTTACTTTCAAACAAAATAGAAATTATTTCTCGCACGTTCGTTCGTTAGTCTTCTATCATTTCTCTCTAATTTGAGTTTTGTTTTATTTAAAAGTGTTTGCAATTTTGAAAGTTATTTTTAAAGATTAAAAAAATGTACGTATATCAAATGAAAAACAAGAGCGAATTAATTATTTAGCATATTAGCCATACTGAGTCAACTCATTGTTACTATCTTTCCTTTTGAATTTCTGTGTACATACATGTATGTAAAATGTACATACCTACCCCAGATTTCTTTTTATTCTGTGTCCAAAATGTTTTAATTTCGAGTTAACGTTTTGATATCTATGATATATTATCCAATTATAATTGTCTTGAGTAATCTATAAATATTTTGCGAACATTGCTCAAAACAGCAAAGTTGATATGGTCATATAAAAATATATTCGCATAATTTTTGACTTCAAACCGATGAAAATTGCCTCAAATCTCTAAGCGCTTACAGTTTTGCCTTTCATAGACATTTCTATAGTATTGGTAAATGTTGGCCACCGTTGACAAACTTTAGAGAATTGGTAAGTTTAGAAGTTGGAGGGAAATAACTTCACGGGAAATAAATTCACCACTGCTAGAAAATAATTTCCCTTTTTTCAAGTGAAGTTGTTTCAAACTAGAGATTAGATACAACTATTCTTTCTTGTGGGAAACTATTTCATTTTTTGAGATAAATTTTTCCACATTTCAAGTGGACAATAACTTCACTTTTCATGGTGATTGAATGCTGTTTTTTTTTTTTTCTAAATTACAACACAATAAATTTTATCAAAAATTATTAAGTCTGTCACATTGCATTGCTACATACATATGTATGTGAATTCGAAATTATTTCAAAATATGTATGTATCGAGTCATATCGAATGATCCATTATTATTTTTATCTTTCAAAATATGTATCGAGTCATTTCAAAAGATTCATTATTATTTTTTAAACGTAACTTTGAAAAATAAAAGCGGTTTTTGAAATTTTTATACCTAAAGTATTTTTAAAATATTCGCGCTAATATTTATGTGTATAGGTATGTATATTACATATAATATTTTCAAAACCAAAAATTTTATTTTTCAAAATGCTTGGCTCTTCCCTAACCTCAAATATCCCCACAACTTGTTCTTAAGATCATTTTGTCCTTCAAAGAATGCGATTTAATAACTCTTTGACTGATTTCTTTTAATTACTTAAATCTACTTAAAGTTTCTTTTAAAATAATAGGTTTTTTATGCAAGTTTCACAAACTTATTCTCAAAATATTCTTTGAAAACCTGTTTTGCGTAATTTTGAACGAAAGACGAGTTTTTTTTTTGCAATATTAGATACAAATTAATTTGTTCGCATTGTCTTGAGAAAAGGTTAAACTTACCTGATATTGTCGACATTGTACGATTATGATTTCCTCGTACAAGTTCCGAGGGTCTTAAACTTGGCTCTTCTACAACTTCGAGCCCCGAATCTGAATCAAATGCTTCTTGTGGTGAGTTATTGGCGTTTTTGCTGTTACTTGTTGCACAACCATCTGTATTCAAATTATTTTTGTTCATAGGAGCTCGAAGGGGAGGTGGCAAGGGAGGAGGTGGTGGTCCATTAGCTAAAAATAAATTGAGCAAGTTGAACATTTAATTATGAATCTATTTAGGTATGAAAACGATATAAAAAATTATTATATGTAGACGTTTTTGATATTAGAATTTCAAAAATATTTATTTTTTTGTTGTTATGTTTAATTTAATTAATTTAATACAAATGTATGGGAGGTACCGTAATTTTCGTTTATGAAATATTTAATTATTTTGTTATCATGTATATTTTTCAAACTCAAAAAAAATTATTTGAAAAATTTAAGTATATTTTGATTACAATTCGATAAACGATTTTTGAGAAAACAGAAAATCAAAAAAATGATTCTATGGTAGGTAACGTAACCTCCCACACTATGGAATATATTTTTCATTCGAAGTGAGCCAATATAACCAATATAAGCTTATGGATTAAAAAAAAACCGTCGGAGTCGTTTTCGACAAAAATCAGAATTAAAAAAAAAAAACAATTGCGATTGCAATTGCAAAAAAAAAAACATATTATTTTTAGGAAGGAGGAATCATAATTTTTATGAAGGTATGTATAATATATTTTGCTTGTGGAAAAAAGCTGGAAACTATTCCAGATTTGAAAAAAACGAATTCTTTCTTCCCGCCAGGAATCTAAGCCCGTAGTTCAAAAAGTTCATGCTAAATATAATTTGAGATATGTGTTACTACTATTTGGAAAATATTTGTTTAGCTGGCAGTTTTCAAAGGTACATATTTATGTACATAGGTATAGGACAGGTACATAGTAAAAATAACGGGATTTGTTAATCGCGTTTAGAAGCTGAACGCACAACTTTAAAATTTTTTAACTTGATTTTTTTCATTTAAGAGTTTTTTCCTGTGAAACATTATATCAATTTACCTAAGAAAATTAAATACACAAACGTAATAGGGTGCATTTAGACTTACCTATAACATGTTTTCTATGAAAATGTATTGAGAACTAAGATATTTATTTAATTACAGAGCTGAAGATCGCTGCATTCGAAGTTTTTTTTTTTAGGAGTTCCGCTAGGGAAGAGTATCAATGGTATTTAAAAATTTTAAACATCTACATGTTAGATACACATTTTATCAGGGGGCGATTTTTATTTATATATTTTTAGTATGTGTTTTTGAACTTTTTGAATAAATTCTTTTACACCTGCAACTAGCCCAAAGCTGTTTTTTACAAAATGAAAAATATACTGCATCTGCTTAGAGTATGCCTTACTCTAGACCTGGTATTGATTTTTTTTATTTTTTTTATTTATTAAGTGTTTTTTAACCATGAAACAACAAATAATGAAACTTTGAACCCTCTTCAAATGCATTGATTCAAAAACAAATAATAATGAAGTAATATTTTGATGTACATACTTTCTATTCTGAATTGAAAAGCTATTCATATTAATTAAAATCAGATTGAAATCGTGAAAGTTACACCTTACGTGGAAAAGTTTCTTATTTTTATATTGAATACAAGAATCTACGCACAATTTGTACGTATAAAAAAAAAGTAGTTAGGTATATATTTTTGAAGTAAGAAACACTCTAAAATCTAAAATTGGTTGAAAAATTAATAAATAACTAAATAATAATAAAAACTCTTGAAGCCTAAAAACACTAAAAAGAACACTGTTTGGCCATAAATTGCGATTTTGAGGGTCAATGAATTTTTTGTGTTAGAATATGATGTACTCAGTCAGTCATACCTTCAACCTCCATTAGGGCACTTCAAAAGAAAAAAAAAAACAGCTCAATTTTGTAACATATTTTAATTTAAAATTTTTTAGATACGACGATTTCAACATTTTTACAAAACACCCATTTGCACAGAGTTTTTTAAAAAAGTATTTTGAAGAATAGAATTCTGGATTTATAGAATTCTCAAATACTGCATACACAGATTCTTAAAAATAAATAGAATTTTGAAAAATAAGAACCAGATTTCCGAACCGCTCCTATTATGCTGTCTAAATTGAAGAAAAAATTGAGTGAAGTTTTTAAGTTTCTTGACTCGCTATCCCCTTTGGATCCAAGGCTGTTTTGGGCATCTAATTCTTTTAAGTAGGAATTTTCAACAGTTTTGTTTGATTACAATAAAGTACATTTATGTACCATGTTTTAAGTTGGCAACACTTTTTTAACTATCGGCCATTTAAAAAGCTGTTATATGCCACCATAGTGTTATTTTAATATTTAAATTATAATGCCAAAAGATTATCTTCTCAATAAAGTGAATTTCTGGTCAATTTCAAAAATTCATCTTTGTAATATTCAATTTCAAAGTTAAATACCTCTGAAAAATCACCTAGAATAAAGCACATAGAATACCTAGGAAATAAATTAAAATTAAACAGTTTTTCAAGAAGAGATTAAAAATGAACAAAAAATCGAATATTATTTAATGAACGAAGTCTGTGTCCGATGGCTCCATAAGATGTTCTCAGAAAAGAACATTATTTTTAGAAATTCATTTACGTAACATTAAATAATGTGTTTTTAAGTTATTAAATTTTTCTTTTCATTTTGTATAATTTTTTTTGAATTTAAAGCTGTTCTAATATTTTATAGTTTTATTAAACACAACGTTTTTGAGAGAAAAGCTTTTCTTAAACAGTCAGTTAGGTACACTAATTTTTGAACATTAAGTACAACTTGTGAACATCAACACAAATAAATACATTTTTTATCCGTACAAAAAAAAAAAATTAAACTAAAATGTTTACCTATTGCGTTATTCTGAATAGGCGGTGCTGACGAAACACGTTTCAAAATTCTGTTTGTATTATTCGTATTATTTAGCGTATCGAGATTATTCCTAATCACAGTGGAATTCCTATTTGCCTGTTTAGTGCGTTCGGCCACATCCTCTGGGGGACAAACACTCTCGTACGTATCACTTTTCAAACCACTATTGATTTGATTCTTCAAATTCACATTCTTTGTCGTGTATGTCTCTTTGCGCGGAGAATCGTATTTGCTATGAAGGCCGTTGATTGACTGTGACTTGTAGCGATTTATCAGAGCCATATCACGTTTGTTGTTCAAATCCTGAAAGAGATAAAAGAAGAAATAAAAAAATAAAAGCCAATCAGCATCAGCACCAAAAAGTAGGTATTAGATGCATTTAGGTCAAATTGGAACTTACGTGTTTGGTATATTGTATGGCAACATCTGTACTCCTTGAGGAGCTGGCACTTGCCGAACGACTATGCGATCCGCTATCTCTCGACCGAGATCTACCGATGTTGTACTTCTTCTTAATAGCATTTCTCGCGTCTTCACGCACCAAATAGATATCTTCGTAGTCGTGGTTAGTGTTGTTGTTGTTGTTAATGTTATTGTTGTTATTTTTGCTTTGATTGCTACTGATGGTGTTATTGTTATTATTGTGAATGTTTCGGTTTAAATTATGGTTCATGCGAATGTTATTCTTTGGTGAGTCTAAACTGGATTGGATCGAAACAGATTCATCCGAACCACTTCCGGCCCCACTGCTGCTCGAATGGACATCAGCCTGGATGATCAAAGCTTTGTTAGAAGATGAATGATCCTTATGTAGTGTTGTTGCGATTTTACTAACGCTACTGCAATCAGAGTCAAACAAGTCTTTGACACGATTGTAAATGATTTCTTGAGGATCATGCAAAAAGAAAGATTCACCGGATATACTGCCATTGGGTGAGGGAGGAGTTAGGGAGCCATTTCGCATTGGATTCACATAGAGGCCATCGTTTGGCACAATTGGTCCACCGTAGATCTTCTCCGAAGACGATCTTGACTGTGAGTAGATGCCTTCGTTGCTCTGGCGCACAGATGGTGGATGCAAATAGAATGGTTCAACGTCAGAGCTGCCAGTTGAGGATTTCGATTTGATTGTATAGCTGCGACTGTTTTGTTTGCTGACATTGCCATGTTTGCCATAGGATTTTTGACGATTGATGTTGTTGCTTTTTTCTCGTGTATTATAGTCAACGGATGTGCCGTGTTGAACTAAAATATTTAAACACTGGCAAAATAAAGAGATAATTTGACATGTAATTACTGTAAGTTGTTGATTTAAAAGAAACAAGATACATATATGTATGTACAAGCATAGGTTAGGTATACAAACCTCTACTTGTTGATTCTCAGCTGCATCGTTTATTGGACTTTTGCCATATTTATCAAGTGATAGTTTTGCACCATGATTGAGAAGCCATCTGACAGTTGTCAGATGACCTCGAGAGGCAGCAAAATGTAGTGGAGTAGCACCATCACCGTCTCTTAAATTAGGGTCAACACCTTGTTCTTCCACCTGAAATAAAAAATATCAAAGAAACAAAATGTTATAATGCGCTGCACTGCAAAATTTTCTTCTAGCAATTTATGCTAGACATTTAATTCTGTTTGCTAAGCTTTAAAAATCTATTTTCAGATTGATTATTTTGCCTTCTGACAATAACAAACAGAAAATTCTTTAAACAGACAGTTTTTTGATTCTTTCTACGAGGTTTTGGAAGGAAGCAAAAGCAGAAAATCAAAGACATAAAAACAATCATTTTGTCGAAATTCATTGCTAAAATAGAAAAAAATAAATGATAGGCTTTCTATTTCCCAATTGTGAACGGGAGACAACCCCTGTCTCTCTCTCTCTAAAGAAAAAAAGGGGAAATCAAATCCCTATTTCACTTTTAAAGGGGCCCACTTTTCGCTCTTTTTTGACATCTTTGTGAAGAAACAAAAAAAAAAACATTTTGTACACAATTTTTAGGTTAAGAGAGAAGAATGCAAGAGTTGCATAACTCCTGATTCGAAAACCCTCGACCGCCCCAATGGAAGAAATTAGAGCTCTTGATCCCAGGTACCCGGTACACTGATCGGGTACCGGATATTACCCGGGTAGCCTGGTTTCAGTCATGTTTAGGGTAGCCGGGTACCCAGTCATGTTTCGGGTACCCGGGAATTTATATTATTGGTTCCAATGAACCATTGTAACTCAGATGAGAGATGAAAAAATAACAATAACAATAGGGTGCTTAAGGTATAGGGAGAATTAAAAAAAAGTCGTTTTCAAAAACAATTGCAATTAGGGTGGTGGAAATTTTTTTTTTCGTTTTCAATATAAATTGAAAGTGTAACATTACACAAGCTCAACATCACATTTTTCACATTTGGGACACCACACATTTGTGACACATTGGCCGCCATCTTGTTTTTAATAAAAATTGAGATTTTCGCGTATAACTCACGTAGTTTTGATCTTAGAAGAAAAAGTTGTAAACAAAACTTTTAAAGCAATAAATTTTCTAAAAAAAAGTTTAAATAATTTCTTTCAATAACTGCTTTTGTTTAAGAGTTATAGTACATTTTGTTACATAAACCCTTGTGTGAGTGTATTTTATAAAAAAATGTAAAAAGTTACTTTTTAACAAGAAAAGTAATTGCAGTTGGCAAGAGTATGATAACCGGGGCGCCGAGAAATGATAACGAATTTTTTTAGAACACGGCAATACAAGCATTTTTTACTACGGGAGGGGGGGTGGTGTCTATCTGCCCCCGTTCAGGCGGTAAAGGCAATTTAAAAAATATGTACGTTAAATGAAAAAAAATTAATTAAAAAATAACGGTAATACTTAAAATTAAGTATTATACGTTATTTTAAAGCCAACATTCTATTAGCCAGTTTTTAAATCAAGTCAAAACTATTCATAGTTTTTGAAAAATTTAATTTTAAACTCAAAATTTGAGTAAAAAAAAAATTTTAATTTCAATATTTCAAAACCATAAGTTTATAAATAATTTTTTTTTAATAATTTGTTGCTCTTATTAATTTTCAATCAAAAACTGAAAACTAGATGATTTTGCGCCTTTTAGGTTTTGAGAAAATTGAAAATAACCACAAGTACTATTTTAATTCATTTATGATTTTTTGCTTGAGTGCTCTTATTTTCATAGTAATAATGGTAGGTGCGAGCTTGGGTATATCCAACAGTGGAGTGTGTATGGGGGGACATGCTGCCCCCCCTGCAACCCCCCTGCTTGGGCCCACTGTAGGATTTGGGGTAGGTGCGAGGTTGGGTGTATGACACACCGAGGTGTGTATGGGTGGTGCAACCCCCCTGCTTGGCCTCACTATAGGATTTGGGGTGCGTGCAAGATGGGGTGGTTTCTAGGTGGGGTGAATGCAAAGTTCCTTTTGCGTTTAAATAAGCTGGATTTAAGAAAAATTAGTTTATCCTAGTATATCTCAATCCATATTCGATTATTACTATCAAAATAAGACTACGTAAACACTCAAGCAAGGAAAAAATAATTTAATTAAAATATTTTTTTTGGTAATTTTCAATTTTCTCAAGAACTAGAAGACATAAAATCATCTAGTTTTCAGTTTTTGATCAAAAACAAATTAAAGCAATGAATTCTAAAAAAAAAAACAACAGTAGGTCATGTTAAAGTTTTGAAAAATTACACTTTAAACCTTATTTTTAACTTTTTTTTGCCCAAATTTTGAGTTTAAAACAATTGTTTTCAAAAACTAGCTAATAGACAGAAGTGTTGGCTTTAAAAAAATGTATAAAAATTAGTTGTAAGTATTACCGTTATTTTTTAATTATTTGTTTTCCATTTAACGTACATATTTTTTAAATTGCCCCTACCGCCTAAACGGGGGGAGGTAGACCCCCCTCCCATAGTAAAAAAATGCTTGTATTGCCGTGTTGTACAAAAATCCATTATCATTTCTCGGCGCTTCGGTTATCATACTCTACTTTAATGCAGATCCACTCTTCTTTTCAGACATTTTATATTCCATGTTTAATTTTAATCGTGTCCCGAGGAAGGCGCATCTCACTAGCTTAGACAAGTTGACTTTTAAGTTTTCTGACCTAAATTTTGAGGAACACATTTCGCACAGGCCAAACTATGGGTGAGTTTCTCTGGATAATGAGTCTAAAAATATAACCTTAATCAAAATTCATTAATTTTTCTCAAGAGCGTAATTGATTTTTGCTGCGACAACAGGAATGTGTACGTCCCTGGATGACAAAAAATGACCACACTCAACTTCAGACATGGTTCGTACATAGTTACATACATACAGGGTATCACAGTAGTCATTTATGCCCTTGAACTCACTTTTAAGTAAGTTTACATCATATAGGTCAAGTCAACGTATATTGTTCCTCTACTCTCAAAAATGTGCTGTCAAATTATTTTGACCAGCTAACATATTTCTTTGCAAATTATCAACGACGCGGACGGCTACACGACGCGACGATCAAAATAATTTCAAACTTTATTTTTTATTTGTGATGTTGTTGCTTTTGAATGCTTGGATAGCAATGCAGAAATGCAGCAAACAATATAAAAAGAAAGTTCAGCTTGCGTAGTTGATTTTCTTTTTTTTTGTCTTCTCCTTTAGAAAGGTGAATTTCAACTCTTTGCATTGAATTATCTTCTTTTGCTTTGATCTGATGCTATACTTTGTATATTTACCAATTGAAGTTTGCGCGAATGTTAAGGGGAAATCGCTTCACAAAGCAATAGTTTTTTTTAAAGACGTCTCTGGTAGATTGATGTACCTATTTACTTTTATACAATAAATTTAATTGTTTATATCAATGTTACATGTTTCTAAAACAAGATTAAGCAAACAATGAGAAATGTAATGATGATAGATCTTGTTTTTACTAAAGATAAAACAAAATGTTAAGTTCGGTTTGTTGGAGATGTAGGCAGGCAAAAGTAAGGGAGGCAGCTAATGTGTCAGTATTTCTTCTTCACAAATCTTTTGGACGACCGCGACGCGACCAAACTTTAACTTGAAACAATGCTGTCTAACCAAGTTTAAGGAAAAGTTATATTTTTCTCTTGTTTCGTAAATTATCATAAATATCACCTTAATGCCGGCATTAGAGGGACTGACAAACCGGGTAAGAATATTTTGTCGTCCACTTAAGGAAATCAAAGTCAAGTGTTAATTTTTTGCTGAACCAATGTGAACGTGTGAATTTTAAATTCCCTTTAGCTTTAGCTTGAGCTAAAAAATAACGGAAATAGTTACAATTAACTTCAATACTTTTTTTAATATCCAATACTTTGAACTATAAGCTACTTTTTAAGAAATGTTTTGAGAAATTACACTTAAAAAATTTTTTGGTTTTTTTTTCTCGAATTTTGTGTTTGAAACACATTTTTCATTTTTTTTTTAAATTTTACCTGGATTAAAAAGTGGCCTTAGTTCAAAGTTTTGGCTGTAAAAAAAAGGATCAAACTTAATTGTTAGTATTACCGTTATTTTTCAATGAATTTTTTTCCACTTTTAGTACTTTTTTCATGAAATTGCCCCTCCCGCCCAAACGATGCAAGATAAACCGTTATCAAAGTTATTGTACTCGCGCTACAGCTATCTATGTCGGCGTAGAAAGTTTTGGAGCTCCTTTTTTTTGGATTTTTTTTTTAAATATTTTTTTATAAACAATACAAATTTTTGGGGGAGAGTACGATAACTCAGGCGACAAAGTTTAATGACGGATTTGTATAGTACAGTTAAAAATAAGCATTTTTTACTATGGGAGGGGGGGTCTATCTCCCCCGTTTAGGTGGTTGGGAGGGGGGGTCTATCTCCCCCGTTTAGGTGATGGGGGCAATTTAAAAAAAATATGTACGTTAAATGGAAAACAAATAATTAAAAAATAACGGTAATACTTACAACTAATTATTATACGTTTTTTTTAAGCCAACATTCTATTCTATTAGCCAGTTTTAAAATCAAGTCATAGTTTTTGAAAAAAATTGTTTTAAACTCAAAATTTGGGCAAAAAAATTCTTTTAGGACTGCAGCTAGCTAAGTATCAAGAGCAGGTATTGAAGCAGGTATTTTTAAACAATAAATAGTTGGACACAAATTTTTCATTACTCCGATACTTTTTTAAAAATTTTACCCTTTTATATTTTTTTCTTAATGTTTTTCTTTAAAGTTTTGAAATTATTTTTTTTTTTAGGCGTGCCTCTTCCACTTGAACGAGAATATAGACCCTTATTCTATATTTTTTTTTCTTGCCTTGACTCCAGCTTAAACTTGGTATGTCTTATGCAAAATATCAATTATTATAAGCCACTTCCCACTGGCGAATTTTGCCAATTTTTGGATGTTTTTGAATAAATTGCCATGCACGCTTAAATGCAAAATTATTTCCCAAAAGAAAAAAAATTTTTTTTCAAAAATCCAAACAAATATTTCTTTTTGCAAATTTATAAAAATTGAAAATGCAATATTATTGAGATAATAATTTTAATTGCGTATGAAATTCCAATAATAAAATAAAAATATCGTTAGAGCCGTTTTCGAGATGAATATTTTTTTTTTAACTAGTTCTTCTCTTGGTATATGTATGTAGGTACCTCAAAATCTTATGTTCCAAGTTTAAAGAAAATTACTTCAGCGGTTAAGGTTGTATGTTTTGATGTACTTGAAAGGTTGTACCAAACCAAATTCAAGCGAATATTATGGATTAGACATTTTATTTCCACGAAAATATTTTTTCTAAGACCATTTTGATATTTTGAAACCAACCAAAAGTCAGAAAAAGACCTTGAGAATGCAGATTATTGTTATGCGTACTATGACACACACACAATTGTGACCCTAACCCGTACTTGACTTTATTATATATGTAGGTATCAGGTACAAATACAAATTTGAAAAAAAAAATTTGCCCTTAACGGAATATTTATTCCGGGAGTAACTCCAAAAATGGACTTGCAAGGAAAAGCCAACGGTAATAAGTCCATGAAACTCATGCCTTAAAAATCTAGCCTAATTAGATCCTGAAAAAGAAATATTTATGAGCTAATAAGGTTAGATTTTTTTTAGTTATGAGTCTCATAAAGCTATGAACTTTTTGGAAAAATTCTAATTAAATTTTGGTTCCCGAGATTTTGTATATTCTATTTGTTACTGTTGAAGATGATGTTCTTCTAAATTTTCCTTCAAGTAAATGTTTTCTTCAACATCGTTTGCCTGGTTTACATTTTATCAGACTGAGACTGTCTTCGTGCAAACAATAGTTGATGAAATTATAAAAGGCCAAAAATGAGGGAGGGGAACAGATTCTTATTACAGAAATTTAATCTTAAATTTACTATCGTATCTGAAATTTTCAGGTCTTATACAGTTTTTGCCGCTCTCTCATACACAAAGTGCATCACTGTGCGGCACTGCGGTGGGCCACAGGTTTTGATTTATTTATTCTTTAATTAATTAATAACCAAAATAACATTATATATGCACTTTAAATTGTACACTGCACAAATGTTGACAGATAAATAAAAGTTTTGCACGAAACAAACATATGCAATAGTGTTGAAAAAAAACAAGTCATTAATTTGTCACCTTTACATCGATTTGTCAATAATAAACAAATAGACGTTTAACCAAGTTGTGGGATATGTATGTATTTACTTACCATCCATTTGAGACAATCTAAACAACCCATTTGGGAAGCGGCATGAATCGGTGCCATTCCATCCCGAGCACGTACATAAAGTGATCCGCCAGCTTCAAGCACCAAAAATTTTAATACCTCCAAGTGTCCTTCTTGTGCAGCTAAGTAAACTGGTGTGACATCGTTATCCATTTGTGTATTAGCACTGCAATGAAATAAATGTTAACGCAATCTTTAGTAGCGAAAAGTGATTATAAATTATAAAAGTTGAACTGATTGATATCATGCAACTCAAGCAATCGAACAAATATTGTGGAATTTTGGTTTGAACGGTATCACTAATAAATCAACCTGTTGAAAAAGATGTATAAAATTTTTGTTGTACATTTAAAAATTACTTCACGCAAAATATCAGAATGTATTTGATTTATAACAAACTAATTATATTCTTAGGAATGTTTAAAGGTTGAGGCCCTTTAATTAAGTCAGGTTTTTGATAAAGGCATTTTGTTTGAAGTTAAGTTTGATCCAACATGATAAAGCTGTTAGTTCAAAAGCTCTCAGCAAAGCTAGCGTTACAAAAAATCAATTAAGTATGAAATATGATATAAAAAAGTTCGTAAAAAAGTAAACAAAAACGGTTCCCACGATTTTTTGAAAAAAATTGAATAAATTTAAATAGATATGTTTCAGGTACCGTTACCTCCCAATCATTTTTTTGATTTCCCCCCCCCCCCGTTTAGGCGGTAGGGGCAATTTACACTTACAACTAAGTTTTATACATTTTGTTAAAGCCAACACTTTTGTCTATTAGCTTGTTTTTAAATCAAGTCAAAACTATGCATAGTTTTTAAAAGCAATAATTGTTTTAAACTCAAAATTTTGGCAAAAAAAAATTAAAAAAAAGGTTTAAAGTGTAATTTTTCAAAAGAATTCATTGTTCTTAGTTGCTTTTGATCTAAAAATCAAAACAAGATGATTTTATGTCTTCTAGTTCTTGAGAAAATTGAAAATTACCAAAAAAAAATATTTTAATTAAATTATTTTTTCCTTGCTTGAGTGTTTACGTAGTCTTATTTTGATAGTAATAATCGAATATGGATTAAGATATACCTAGGATAAATTAATTTTGCTTAAATCCAGCTTATTTAAATGCAAAGGAAACTTTGCATGCACCCCACCTTGCACCCACCCCAAATCCTATAGTGAGCCCAAGCAGGGGGTCGCATACACACCCCACTGTTGCATACACCCAAACTCGCATACACCCAAACTCGCACCTACCATTATTACTATCAAAATAAGACCAATCAAGCAAAAAAAAAAATTAAATTAAAATAAAATAATAGTTGTGGTTATTTTCAATTTTCTCAAAAACTAAAAGACATAAAATCATCTAGTTTTCAGTTTTTGATTGAAAATTAATAAGAGCAATAATTAAAACAAAAATTATTTATAAACTTATGGTTTTTGAAAATTTTTTTTCAACTTTTTCAAAAACTATGCATAGTTTAAAAATGGATTTAAAAAAACGTATAATACTTAATTGTAGGTATTACCGTTATTTTTTAACTATTTCATTTCCATTTTAAGTAATAATTTTTTTAAATTGCAACTCCCGCCTAAACGGGGGGAGATATACGCCCCCCTCTCATAGTAAAAATGCTTGTTTTTAACTGTTCTAAAAAAATCCGTTATAATATCTTGTCGCCTGAGTGATCGTACTCTTGCCGTTTTGACTATATAGGATGTGTTGCTTTTATGTGAAAAGCATAACGGATGCTTGGGTATGACACGTGTATTTTGATCAGAAGCAGCGTCGCATGAACATCGTCCAAGAGATGACGAACAACGTCAATGATGATGCTGATCAGCTCAAAAGGGTTATAACTGGCGACGAAACATTGGTATACTTAAGCCCAATCATCCCAGTTGAAGATCAAAGAAGATCCAGCAAAAAATTGCTGGATACTGTACATATCATCGTGACAAGTGACGAGTGTACCAACATAACAAAAAATAATTTTGAAATTAGAGTGGCTCTGTACACCCTAATTTAAATTTTTGTTGTTGTGTGCACTCTTCGCACAAGATCGCAAGCTTACACCATACTTTTTGATCCCATCTCGTATAACTTTAGCTTATAAACGTGTTGAATTTTTTTTTTGAAACAAGTTGAAAGGTTCCCACCTGGCCTAAAAGAGTTCTCAATTAAACATGTTTGGCCGGTAACATGAAATAAAGGTTTACATTTTTATTTTAGGTTAGGTCATATTATTGTTTTGTACTTAGACTTAAAAACGATGTGATCGCAGTAAGTACGTGCATTAAGTTAATCAGAAATAGCTACAATAAAAACCAAAAGGGGTGCTAAATTTTATAAACATAAAACCTTAAAATTTTAAATGCTAAACATATTATTTTTTTATTTTAATCTGTTAAAAAGCTGATTTTGACAACTATAGCGTTTCATTGGGCATTGATATTTTTTTTGATTATAATCAATTTTGCAAATCTCTTTATTTCGAGAGATTTACTCCTCCATGCACTTACACTAAAACAATTTGTGTCTGTCAGTTTGATTTAAGTGGTTTGTGATTTGTTTATTCTAATTTTTTGAAATGGAAAGGAAAAAAAACACCGTGTAAAAAATTTCATCAAGGATTCGTCAAATATTTGATTCTGCTTTAAATTGTTCTTAACAATTTTCAAATGAAAACAAATTTGAATACAGATTTGACAGCTACATCGACAAGAAATAACACAACCACAGTGACAAAAAAAAATCAAAAAATTATAATTTTAAGTTATTTGATTTTTTTGCAATTTTAATAAATTGTCACATAAAAAGTAATAATTTCAAAAATATTTATAGAGAACAAACATTTCAAAAACTATTCTGGTAGTTTAAAGCATTCTTACAATTTTTATATATATTAGACCATCCACAACGGCCATTTAATATTTCATGCAACCTATTGGGCGAAATAAAACTTTGTTGGAAATACAAGCCTCTTATTTCTTGTAATTTGTATAATGAAAACATCAATTTCTTTTCTGTTGTAACCACATTCTGCTGAAGAATGCTTCGATGTGGGATGTAGTTCAGATTAAGGATTTCTAATCTTGCTCTGATAATGGTGATTAAAGTCTCACGTCACAAGTGTACATAACATTGAAATTCTCAGTTGAAATTTGATGGTTAAGGTTTCTGTAAAATACCCTGGAGCTTGACGACGAAGCTCTAAATAAATAAATAAATAAGTAAATAAGGTCAACTGATTCCACTCCCTTAAATGATACTGATCCAAAGGCAGTTGTTGTCTCAACCGAGTTGATTTATGAAGACTGGTTTCACTGGTTTTATTAAATAGTCTGCAAGAGTTTTTAGATTTTTAGTGTAATGGCATAGGTTAGTGCTGAATTTGGAATCGAAACAGCTTCAAATTCTTCGAAGGGGGTAGCAACAGAACCACTGACTGATGACTTTGCTTTTCTTTCTTATATTCTTTATAGACCTCTAAGTAATATAGGATCAAAAAATGTACGGTAAATAAAGTTACAGTTTGAGTTTTAAAACTGTTTATATCATAACAATAAAACCAACAAACTTATAAATTTCTAAAGTGTGTTTCAATTTTATTCCATTGCAGGTATAACCATAAAACTAATTACATATATACTAAACTAAACTTAAAGAATGGAAAAGCAACTGTTAAAAAATAAGCTTTCAATTAGGTATTATATCTATACATATTTTTAAATCCGAAACTCTGTTCTATTAGCCTGCTTTTAAGTCAAGTGAAATTGTATACCTATGCATAGTTAAAAAAAAAATAGTTTTGAATTGAAAACTTGGACAAAAAAAGAAAAAAAAAACAAAATTTTAAGATTATATACCAATTTTGTTTTTGCCCTTATTGTTTCTCAATCAAAAACTGAAAATAAGATGGTTTTATGTCTTCTAGTTTTTGAAAAAATTCAAAATTAGCAAAACTACTAATTTATTTTAATTAATTTTATTTTTTGCTTGAGTACTACGTGTTCTTATTATGTAAGCTTCCCAAAAAAAAATATATGTACATACATATATCGAAAAAAGAAATATTTTTGAACCGCTTACAGATTAAATAATCGCATTATTTTATAGATTATGTAAGATAATCACCACTATTTCGCTAAACGTTCGCTTGTATTCCCTTAACTGTTAGAGGAAAAGTGAATGTTCTATAAAGCAAATCAACTGTGCGATTCAACAAAATTTTGAAAATTTGATTCTTTTCATAGCAGTAAAGAGCAACTATTGGTTAAACATCCACTGATATCGAAACTTTCTATCAAATCGAATAAGTAGCAGAATGCTGGATGTTTAATGGTCTGTTCAATTTGTACCAACTATAAGCAAGGTGGCGTTAGGAAACCATTTACATTTTTCCTGGTGATTACTGTCATTACTCTCAAAAACGATGGTGACTGTGGCGTTAAAGTAATTTTTTAAAGCTTGATTTAGTTTTATTAGACGATGTTCAATGTTCACATTGGCCTCAAAAGAGGTGCGGAGAAGTATTTCTAATCTGCATCGTAAGAAATGATACATATAAAAAACGTTTACATTAACATATAGATATATATGTATAAGGCTGCGATAAGCAATATCAATCTGAATATTCCCTTAAGTTTTAAGAACAAAGGTTTTGGAATATTGCTTGCAATGTTTTTTGGATCAAATTAGCAAGTAAAAACGAATTTACAAATTTAAAATTTTGGTGGGATTTTAAATACGCGACTACGTATTAGACAGTTCGTTATTTTTGATGGATCAAATTCCTAAGCGAAAAAAACAATTTCAAATTTATTTTTAAAAAATCACCTACATTTTTTTCAGATTTTTATTTTGACGCTTAATGGCGCCGTTTGGCGCTTGAAGTTTCTTATGGGAGAAATATGTTTGTATGTTTCTGATTTATCAAAAATATTAAAAATTGCAGCAACTGACACAAAAAAGATTAAAATTGTTATTGTTTGAGATGTAGCCATATTTCCTTCCCTGATGAAAAAATTAATTTTTCCTATAATTATACATTTATACATTAATTGTACATTAATATCAACATATAATAATGTCCTAAATTTGATTGCGATTTTAGTATTACTGCGTTTGCTTTCCGAGATATTTTAACCTAAAAGTGTAAACAGTTTTTTCGGAAGCAATTTTTTAAATGTCAACGAACGTATTCTCAATGTGAAAGTTTTTATTCACTCCATTCATGTTTTTTCTCACTAAAAACTGTTATTTATAAATTTTATTTATTTTAAAACTAGAATATGAATATTCTTCCAGGTAAATTTTCGCAGTAGGTATTGTCAATACTCAATGGGCTGAAAGAGCTAACCGTTGAAGGCAACTCTTCAACAAAAACTACTGCTTTTCAGTTCCACTGACCAAGACCAAATTCACTAAAATTGAACGAGAAATGTAGAAGCTATGAAATTTTAGTATGTTCTATGTAAATTTGTTTTTTATTAAATAAAGTACCATAGTAATATGAAACGATTTCGTATGAAAAAATGATTGACTTGTTTTTCTTATTTACTGTATAGCTTCTAAATTTCTTGATCGATTTTAACGAATTTGGTCTTAAAATTTTTTATAATAATATTTTATTTGAGCCAAAAAAATATTTTTTCTATTTTTTTTTTCTATCCACACGGTTCAATTGAAAATGATAAATTTTTAAGAAAGCTCGAAAAAAAATAAATTATAATCTTTGACTGCTTGTATCTTAATGAATTCACCACCGATTATAACAAACCATATACCGTTGGAAAACAGAAAGTGTTATCTTTCCAAAAATATTTACTACATGTAAATTTAAAAGATCACTTAAGAGATATAAGCCAATATTCAAAAAAATAGACCAAAAAACCTTTTTTTCGAGTATATCTCTAAAACGGTTCTTTGAAAAAAAAAATAATGTCATTTTCCTTTTCAGCGACCCCAAATTATTAAAAAAAAATTTGTTTATGTATATTCTAAAAAATAATTTTTTTCCTAAACAGTACATTTATCAAAAAAAGTTCTCCAATGAGTTCCCCCCCCCCCCCCCCTTATCAAAATCCTTCGTACGCTGTTGTTTGGTATCATTTCATATCACTTTTGTATACTTTTGTCTAAAGGGCCCTAGGTCCTGGTAGTTTAAGAGAATGGTTATAAAGACATGAAGATAACTCAAGCAATTTAGAGACAAGAAATTAACTAAGTTATTAATAAAAAAATCTTTAATTTCACTCCTTACTTCAATTATTTTATTATTTTATTAATCCATGGATTAAGACTTATCCGGACTCAACGTAAAAAATGCCTACGGATCCAGTTGAGTATAGATTTTAGGAAATGTTTAATCAATGCATTGAAATTGAAAAATAGGAGCTAAGGTTTATACTTTTAAAATAGTTCTAAACTGGCGGAAAAATGAAAAACAATATCAGTGAAGGTACGTCTGTTTCGTAATATGAATTACGAAACTGTGTGACCCTACAATCCAAGTTTTTGAGGCGTTTTGATTCGTAATATTAATCTTTCTAACCGCAATACAGGTTGTGGACGGTTTTGAATCTGATATTCAAAAAGTATATGCCGCCGTGCATCAGGGCTTCGTTTTTAATCTAACTTTATTCATTGTTTTATCAAAACGATCTCTGATACTTCTAAATATGTACTAACTCATTACGGCTGTGATTGTTCATAGTCCATGATTATTCCAGATGATAATCATGAATTGTATTTGTTCACTTAAATTTTTTTGCGAGGAATCCATGATTTGAGCAATTAAATGAAGCCTCCAATATTCAATATTCTGGTGGTGAATTAAAGACAAAATGTCTGCTATCAACAATGAATCGAATTTAATTTGAAAATCAATTTAGGCCGGTATTAATCGCCTTTTATTCATTCATGTATTCATCATCCTAACTCCAGTCTATAAAACCTTAGTGGTATAGTTCACCCAAGTGTTGTTGGTTCATTCAAAAGCTTCAATATTACTATTGATACAATAATATGACATACCTAAAAACTCTTAATTCTTGATTAACAAAAGCTCGTTGATCATCGTAGATTCTTAATTATGGGTTAAAAAGAATCCATGATAGTCGAACTGCAGATTAAACCCACTGTAGACAAACTGGCTCAAAGTTTATTTAAAGTATATTTGATGCAATGAACTTTGTTTTGTTGAATTTATAAATGTTTAGGTAAAGTTACCGTTCATTATTTCTGCAACGATAATTTTTGGAATATCTATTAAATAAATCAAAAGTCGTGTACAATAATTATTTTTCATTGTTTTTTTTTTTGATTGATTGTTCAATAAATTGCATTTATATAGTCCATTATGTGCAATCATTAACGCATATTAACCGTTTAAGCCTCTGTTAGGTTATTTTTAAAAATATTTGATTTCAACCAATTAATTGCATAACATTAAATTTATTTAACATTCCACTAAAATATACCAATTATGTGTGAATTAATTAAAAAAAACATAGTGGTATACCTATATGTATGTATAACTCATATCAAACTTATAATAATTTTAAATTACAGGTTGATATACTTTCGATTTAACTTTCCGATATTCATATGCTAGTTAGTTACATATGTGACTATTTATATCTTTTTTATTTGCTTTTGTTTTAGTTTGTTTTTGTTTCCCTTGCTATGAGACAATAACTCTCACTTTGAATTTAAACAGTTACATAATGACAATATGATATGGTCTATCTTCCACTATCAAAGCCTAAATTAAGCCACGAACAGAAGAAGTCAAAGAAGATGAAAGGAAAAAAGATGAATAAATAATTAAAAAAAAGATGCAAGTAGTCTATAGGTTTGCTTGCCAACATAAACGTTAATTTTGTTGACACCTGACGATGATTAAAACAAAACAAAAAGAAAAGGAAAAAAAAGATGAAGAAGAAGAAGGAGATGAAAGAAATTACCTTACAACACTTCGTCTATTATTCCGCTCTTTACGCACAAGAATCTTATTGTTCTCATCTGTCTGCTCTAGTTTGTCTATGATGGTTGCATTTTTTTTGTTAGTATCATCATTGGCTAAAATAAATTCATTAGATGCAAGTGTTGTTGCTGTAGTATCGTTGCTTTCACTGAACTCATTAACTATTGAACGAATATCACAGTTTGTCGACGATGATGTTGATGATGATGCTTTCATCTTGGTACGTCGAAATGACGTCAAACTTGTCATTTTGCCGAGTAATCCTTTTTTAGCATTTATCGTTGAGAAATAGCTAAACATGAATAAAAATATTTGGATTTTTTTTTTTATTATTATTAATTTTGTTTAACCGAGAGAACAACGCAATTGCAATGCAATGTTGCCTGTTTTAAGGATAGATTTTTTAAATTATTATTTTGGTGATGGTGTGATGCAGAAGTTGTGTGAATAAGAAATTATTGGTGATATAAATATATAAAACTAAATAAGCACTTTTAAGACACTCATAAATCGTTGAGAATTTTTAACAAAGACAATAACACAACCCACCTTCATAGTATAACTTTTTTTCAAATTATCAAGAACAAAGAAAATGAAGATTAGATTTAAGATGGGTACACAAGGCTTCAATTTTTTTTTTCAGATTGACATCCAAAGTCAAAGAGATATCATACACTATAATTAAATTCGAAAGGAACTTTAAAGTTCTATATTGACTTTTTTAAACTTTAGAATACAAAAAAAAAGAAACACCATTTCTGGACACTTCTTCGCCGAACAAATCTAAACGGACGACTGTGACGGTGAAATTGTGAAAATCGGTCGATAGCTTGATTTTAAGTAACACTTCATTATCCACTGCACTGCACTGCACTTTTTACTTCATATCATATAGCTTAACGTTTTGGTTGCTGCTCGAAGCGCACTCTATTTTCAAAGAAGAATAACAAGTTGAATGGGTATCTATGTGAGAAAATGGAGCGAAATCTTTTGCCTCACGGAATTTACCGGTGTATAGTTTTGATTTTACAGTTTGTCTTCGATCGTTTTTTTTTTGCTTAATTTTTTTTTTTTAATAACGATTGTTTGAATTTAAATTCGAAACTCAGTGACCATAGAGAATTGGTTTAATGGCTATAAGCTTAATAAAGAAACCATCACTTTTGATCGCGGTATAAGAAAATTGTTAGATAAAGTATCTGAATGTGGTGAAACATTCACCCACACTAACTTCAATTTTTTGCTGTTGTTTAGTTTTTTGATTTCATGCACCTTTCAGTTATGATAACGAACAATTTAATATGATTTCAATTCACAAACATTGTAAGTCTCACATTAAAGTATTTTTTTTTTAATTTTTTTTTTTTTGAGTTTTGCGAAGTAGGTATAGGTAGTTAATTTAAACACTGACCATCGAACCGAACACTTCAGGGAACCGATGACGAATAGATGCAAGATACAACTCTTTTAAAAGTTAGCGGAAAGCAGGTCTCGTCTTCGTTTTCGTCTCTATACAAACTTCATCGACTTCTTCGACTTGATGAACGAACTCGTTCGCTTAGTTTTTCCTCATTGAACTTTCTGGTTTTTTTTTTCTTAGCTGGACGACGATATTACATTTGCTGGAAATAAATATACTGTGCATACCTGGCTAACTCTACTGTAAGTCAGTAGGTAAAAGCTGAAGATGACATGGTTAAGTACGTATAGAATAGATAGCGTGTACATTTTTTGCAATGTGCATATTGGTTTGGTATATTATTTTTTTTTTCATTCTGCAAATGGGTGTTTTATTATTGTATGAAATTTTGATTCTTGTTGAAGAGGGGCACAATTATTTTACAATTATTACCTCCTTGCGTCGGGATGTTGCATGATAATTTTTGTATGCAATGTACATATATGATGGTGTTCAATCAAATTAAGCTAATTTTTTTAAAGTTTTATTTATGTAGATTTATGTTGTAGCTGAATGATTTGCTTAAGTAATTTAATAGAATTAAAAAAAAAAACGTCATTAACCCCAAAAACATTGCACCGCCATTGTGTAAGATAAAAATTTAAATTATGATGTATGTATGCTACACCACTGTCAAATATTGTAAGGGTTAGATTATGCTTTATAGTAATCCGTGCTTGGAAGGACTAAGAACATCTTTGTTTTATAATTTTCACGCACTCGAGGGATTAAAAAGTCGTTTTGATGTTGATTTAGCACAGTGCGAGCGTTTAGGAAAAGTGAAGAGGATTTGATAGATGTCTTGAATTGGGCAAAGCATTCCATATTCGAGTTGTACGATTATTTAACGGTACGTCCAAAATTGGGTTCAAACTGATAATTCATAGTTAGACGAGTATTGTGGTGAAATTGTTTGATGGGAGTAATGCAACTGGATAGGTATTTCATTTGAACAATTTGTGTTATGTATATGGAAGTAAAGTAAATTTAAATGAATGGTACTGAAATATTAAAGAATTCCATCATAAATATTTAGATATATATTAAAAAAATAAATGTATAGATTTTTATTTGTTTAAAAATGCAATTTCAGATAAAAAAGTAAGACAAAACTTTTTTTTTGTCGGAATTAAAAAAAATCTACGTACAACACTGAACGTATGATTAGCTTATGACTTATGGGTAAGCGGTTGTACTTTTCACTTGGATATTCTAAGAAAAAAAGTGTGTGACACAATGTTTTTTATCAATTTTTCTTCACACATTTATTTCGGCATCTTTTTCAACCATATTTCTTGAGCGACAAAATCGCTAGAGCTGTTTTCCAAATAAATAAGTTTTGTCGTAACGGTTTTTTTTCGACGGTTACTGTTATTTTTGGAATTATTTTGAATTTTAAGTTCCAAGTTTAAAGAAAAGGTCTGATTAATATTTCGAGTTCGATTTTGTTCACGAATCCAAAGCTTTACCTATTGTTGCTACAATAGCAACTAAACAGTTGCAGGTTGTGGATTTGATGTGGTTCAAATTTGACTCAAATAAAATGAACTGAGCATTCATTATTTTATCATTTTTTAAGCCTTTCAATAAAAATTCAAAAAAAAAATGTATTTAAAGAGCTATCATGTTTCTATCAAACACAACACTTATAGCTGGTTTTCAATCTAAGTTTAAAAAAAATACTTTGTACCATTTAGTCGTTTAGCCAATCGATCGATATACAATTGGCATAAATATAGACGCAAGACGCAACGACACGTAAGGTATGATGCAAAATACTTTTCTGTATTTTATTACTGGCACAGAGATTGATTGAAACCTTGAAATGTTTGTTCAGGAAAAAATAATCAACTGGATTTTTTTCTAAATAAAAATCGTTTGATCTTTTCAAACATTTTAATTGGGTTAACGTAACGTAGATTACTTGTGTAAATGACTACATTTAATATTTTTGTTGATGGGTTTATTTTAATTAATACTCTAGCTACCGAACTTTTTTTTTTTACAAAACCAGGGTTTTGGTAATTACCCAATAATAATTAATTAATTAAAACAGAATCAGTTATCTTCCTCCTATACAAAAAAGCTAGTTTGCCTTGCATAGGTAATGCTAGCAACTCATACATAATTATGTAAAATTTTACAAACAAACAGAAAACACTCAACAAGTTGCATACTAATCGGCTTACATCAACGTCACTGATCAACCAGTTTTATTGACCATTCCAAATAAATGTATTGATAAACAAACCAAATGCTCTAAAATTATAACACTAACGAAGTTTAAAATATGTATCTACGAGTATATAAACAAATTTCAAAAATCTGCATAAATACATTTGTGATAAAAGTTGGATATTGACTTACTACAAAGTATTCACAAAAGATTGGAATCAACTTGATCAACTCAAAATGTTGACCTACATAAAATCATAATCATAAAATATGAATATTTAATAAACTATAATCTGGATATTCACCTTCAATTTTAAGATAAAAGAAAAATTATCATCGTCTAAAAATATTGTTGCAACGTTTCCTGAAACTGATAACTTTTGTTTCATTTATTGACCTACAGTCCTACACCTCATAAAGAAAACAAACCTCTTACAAATGTCAAACTGGGTGTTAACAAAAGTGATAATGAATCAATTAAAATTTTTCAAAAAACCTTAATTTTTGAATATTTTTGTATTATAGTTTTTGTCTACGTAGATTAGGTATGTACTTACCAAATTTCAGAAGTTGCTTCTACAAGAAGTTGAACACAATCTAAGCAACCTCTTGCGGCTGCATAGTGTAAAGCCAAAGCACCTCCGTTGGGCCTTTCGATTGATGAAACGCTCCCCGAGTGCATTGAGTCATATTTGTCAAATTGATGAGAATGCATTTGCCTCGAATTATTGAAATGTCCGGGATATTCAACAGTTCTAAAAAGAATAAAGAAACAGAAACGTTTCAGTTGTTTCAAAAAATGTATGTACATCATGTATGAATTGAATCCATACAAGATGAAAATAAATTGCATACTTTTAAGATGGTGGTGAAATTAAAAGAAGTATCGCCTATTTATAAGCAACATACGATTAGGCAGTATTATGCCAAACAGGAAGATCCGGTGCTGTTGGTTTGGTACGAATTTATAATTGAATGAGTGAAGAGTAAAACATCAAAATATTAAAAGTAAGGCTTTTTTGTGTATATTTTCATTTCAAAACACAATTTAGTTTAATATTCAGTTATGGTAATCCCTTACATATTGTAACATAGAGAAATTATTTATTTTTCTGCTGTTAAATGTATTTTTTTTTATAGCTTTTATTTGGCGCCTGTATTTATTCAATTACCGATTCAAGTATGATAATGTAAATAGGAGCATAATTTGATGTGTTTCCCTTTTTAATGTTATAAACCGCAGAAAATTAAACGATAAATTGGATTGTACGTTATGACGTAGAACGTAGGTACTTTTACTTGCTGTTGAAGTTCAAATAGCTCAATCGTTTCAAGACCCGATATCTATTAATATTAATATGAAAAACAATCAATTTAGTTTTTATTTTAAAGTTATCTATCTATACACCAGGAAATGGAATAAGAATGGTCACAGCTCAACTGGAACAGTAAGCAATCGCCTTCAGTTAAAGAAAGGAACATTCTTATTCCATGGTGTAGTAACTTGACGATAAGAGCTGAACTTATCGTTCTTCTTATTTCTTAATTAATAAGGCAGTTATTAAGCATATAATGTTAACAATTTAATATCTAGGTTATGTATGTAAATTATTATTTTACAGGGTGGTTTCTATTTATAAGGTGCAAAAGCAATTAGATTGAATCAAAATAAGAAAAACAAAATACGTAGTAAAAGCAAATTAAAAAGATATCATTAGAGAAAACTATGACAAAGCATGCAATATATAATTTGAATTATAAAAATTAGCCAAAAAAAGAAGAACTGCAGAAGTCATCTGATGTACTCGTATAGGAAAAATACCAGTTTTTAAGAGCCTTTTTTTAATTATTTCTTTTGTAACAAAAATTTTAATCACTCAAAAAAAAAAATTGGTATGCAAGTTTTAAGTATTTAGTACAATAATATACACTTTAAAAAAAACATTACAAAAAATATTAACCCATTTTCGAAAAAAATGAGTTTTTTTTATTTTTTATAACCCCAAAAAAAATCTAAGTAAAAGTAGGCGATAAAAAAAGTTTTTTTTTTGTAAGCTTTATGAAACTACATATGTATGTGTGTATATATATAACACAAAAATATTTTTAAAAACCACAACTCGAGATATGATCGTATGAAAGTCAAAAATGGCAAAGTAGATGTCTGAGAAAACATTTATTAGAAATTAATGTGACAATCTACAAAACTGAGCTGCTTGATTTAATACAAATAGGTATCTACCAAATTTTCAATTTTGGTTTTATTTTAAAAAGGACAATTTTTGTTGAACTGTCTAAGATCCCGCCATAGGGTGACTTTCACCCACCTGATAACTGGCACGGTGTGTTATCTTTATAAAGATAGTTCTATTATGCACACTCGAAATAAAAATGTTATCAAAACCGTTAAAGCCTTTTTTGAGAAAATATAAGCCTTTCTTCGAGATTTGTTTGAGTTTTGACATTAGCAATATTGGCAACAGTGCCAAATGAGTGCCAAAAAGTTCATGGCTGAAGTCAATAAAATAAATTAACAAAATTTCTTTTACGTATATGTATGTATCAACTTGACAGGTGATGCTTAAAAAATTTATACATAGGCAGGCATATGAAGACGAGATATTACTTTTTGTTCCTCAATCGAACGTGAAAATTCGCCAAAACCGTCTATTAACAGTAGATAGATCTCCATAAAAAAAAATCAATATTTTTGCCAATGAAAAACAATACAACGGTTCACCGCAAGCGACAAACGTTAAGCAATAGAGCAAATTATTAAATTTTGTCCTATTCTATTAGCAAATAAGTTGTTATGAACGAACAAGTACGAGCTTCGCAATCTTCTTGAAAAATAACCGTATCATTCAAGAGTTAAGTACCAGTATTTGTGAAACAGTGAAACTGAGACTTAATAAGCTCAAAAATTTCGGAGAAATTTATTGCTTAGAATATTTTTGGCCTATGGTGCCCCCTTTTTATTAACCGTTAACTAACGTTTCGGGGGCACTGACCCGGTCATGAAACTCCATTGCTCCGCTTTATGTATTTTTAGTCGCCTAGCAAGCGCCGTTATAGTTTTTTATTTGATTAAAAGTATTTTGTCAAGCAATTTTAAAGGAGGAAAATAATTTTTTTGCTAAAAAAGCATGGTGCTAAATGTCGAAAACAATTGGGAAAATTTGGTTTAATTAAAATGTAACAAAAAATAATTTTTTGTAAAAATAAAAAATACTTACTATAAAAAAGTCAATTAAAATTAAAAGAAGTTGCTCAAAAAACAAATTGTGAAAAAGTCTTGATTGACAATTTTGCTGAAAACACTATACAAATAGCTCCAAAAAATCTTATATTACAAAGCTGATGAGCTCTCTTTTTCATTTATCTTAGAGAGCTTAAACTTTCAGCATATATTGTTGTATGAGATGTCCTATAAGGTTGAACACACTATTGCAGATAGACATTGTTCTTTCATAAAACTACCAAAAATTTTGTTGTATATTTTTCTTTAATTTTGAAATACTGATTTATTATTTTTCGAGTGCATAATTCAACACAATTGGAAAGACGAAGATTAATGAAGCCAGCATGACAGGGTATCAAATTTAAATAAGAATTAAACACTCAATCGGATTAAATTTGCAGAGCTAAAAAGTTGTGGTTAAATTTGTTTTGTTTACCTTAAACGTACTGCAGTATCTCTACACTTTCTACAAGGAACACTTCTACTTTTACTTTTATTTTCAGTTTCTTTCATGTTTTTCGATCTAAAAACTGAATTCGATTTCGAACTTGCACTTTTCGTATTCACATAATTAATTTCACTATTATTCGCATTAATTGCATGTACTTTACTGAGCACAGGTGTATTTCTTTGACTAAAATATCCACTTCCGGTCATGATAACGTCATCATAATCAACATTCAAACTATTCCCGATAGCATCGACACTTTGTTTAAAAACCCTCGGTTGATAATTTGACTTTTTAATAACTTCCATTTTCTTATGACGAATTTCAATGAAAAATATTAACCGAAATCGAATGAAATTCTCTTTTGCTTCCGATTGACGAAGCTGCTGCTGCTTCAGCCGACGTTTGTTTTTGCGAATTTCCAATTTGTTTAACCAAAAGACACTTTTATCGACATAACGTTTATTGGATTTTGGTTCTCCCCGATAGTGTGGAGTGTTGGCTAAATCGAAGCTATTTTTTTGTCTCCGCCACGGAAGAAGATCGAATTGAGAAAACTTTTTTGGTTTTCTTTTGCCATCACAAACCCATGGGTGAAAGTTTGCTTCTGATTCACTATAGCGTAATATCCAAGTTGAAGTTAAATCGCATGTTGAGGAAATTTGTTTAGAATCGTGCAATTGTTCTTTAATGCCATCTTCACTTTTTCGGTAGGAAGGTGAAACTGCTCTAGTTTGTAGACCAAATACTGGTTTAACTTGAGTATCGTTCACTTTGGGCACAAAAAACGAATTGGCAAACATTTTTTTTTTGTTATTATTTAGATCACACACACAAAATGGTTAAAATGAGCGATTTCATCGTTTAATATGTTTACTATGATCGACACAAGATGCAATTAGAATTTAAAAATGTCAAAATATTAGGAATAAGCTGATGAACTCTTGATTATTATTTCCATTTTAATGACCACTAACACGAGGAAACAAAGTAAAGAGGTCTTTGTGCTTTGTCTCTTTTTTTTTGTAGGTACATTTAATCGCCATGAAGGTAGTTGGTTTTATAGGGCCAGTTATGGGATCATAAAATAAAACTAAAATCTGCACACTTATTCCCTGAAAGGTCTTATGTCGCTTTCCCAAAAGATTATTCACTTTATATTTATTTTTATGGGGTTTGAAAAAAATGGAACACTCAGGGAAAGAAGTGAACAAGGTATGAAGGGAGTGTACTCGTTTTACGATCTGCTGTCTGTCTGTTGGCCTGTCGGCGCCTCGATCTTCAATTTTCTTCAAACATAGAACATAAGGGTTTTAGGTTATTCACTATAGAGACAAAGTCGATTTAAAAAAAAAACTCAAAAAATAACGGTATCTTTCATATAACCGCGTGTTAAGACAAGCCACATTTATCTCGAAAAAAGCTCTAAAAATTTTGATATGGAATTTTTGTTTTTTGTAAGTACATAATTAAAGGTTTTCGATTTTCTCATATACGGGTTAATGAATTGGAAAACATTTTTTTTTATAAGAGAGGAGCTAATAAATTCTGATAACATTGCATTATCCAAAATTCAAAAAAAATTGTTTTTTTTTTTAAGCTCAATGTTTTTCAAATGGGTGGATATTTTTTTGAGATTTTGTTCTTAAGAATATATTATTTAAGATTTCCACACCATTTTTTTTCCAAAAATAATATAATAATATTTTTACGATACATTACGATAGCATCTTCAATTTTGGTCTCAACGTTTATTTTGGCTTATTTTAGCAAATAATAAATTTTATACTTGTTAATACTTTGTACGACACAGCCGTGTATTTCATACGAATAAAAAGAAAGTAAAAACGGATTTAAAATCCAATGAAAAATTAATGATAACTTTTTTTTATTTTCAAACTAGCGCAATGTTTGATTCAATTAAGTTCAGAAACTAGTTACTAACATCAGAATATGCTGGGTTCCTGGACACTGGAAATTAAAAAACAGATGAACTAGCGGAGACTGTTTGATCCAAGATATGTACTACCTTTAATACTGTCCGGCACTCTGCAATATACTAAAAAAATGTTTTCGTAGCTATGTATTTCTCTGCCAATCTAGCAGAAATCTCGCAGTCAACATGTAATAGCAGGTTAAACGTCATGAACTTCATCAACGCCTCCAAATGCCCATCAACCTAATCTAATATATGTATGTATTTTCAACTTCAAAATATTAATAAATTCGAAGTTTCACTCAAGTTTAATTTCAAGTGAAATGAAACTCGAAGATTATTTTTTACTGAAATAGCAGGCAAATTTTTTGTATGTATATTTTTTAATTATTATTTTTGGTTTGTAGTAAAGACTCTTCTAAAATAATGACGAAAAAAAGATTAAAAACAACACCTTGTTCTTCGTAAATGAATGTTCGCATTGGCCTGGAAGAGTTTTTACTCCAAATCAAAAAAAAAAAAAAATAAATAATTATAAATAGAAATTGCCGGCTATTGAAGCAAAATTACTCAATTTTTTTTTAAAACAAAACTTTAACAGCCAGTAATTGCGACTCCTATGAATGTTTATTTATATAAAGTTAAGTTCCCATTCCTGTAGTCCAATGCTTCAGTTTATGAGTAAAGTATTCGACCATTGGATACGAGCACGCGGGGCAGTCTGACGCTGTAGTATTAGTCATTATGAGCGACGCGCAACCGGCCACTGCGCCGCGCCACTACAACAGCTCCGTTTCGGCTGGATGATTATGAGCTTCATTTAAGGTCGAATCAACCCGATGATTTGGTACCTTTTTTTTCTATGTACACATAAATGAAAAGAATATGTGCAAACGGTCACAAAAGAATATAAAATATGTAATAATAAATTATCTACCAGGTATTATATAAACAATTTTTTTTTGTCTGAGACCATATCGTTCAGGGAGCTTGGCCATTGCCACATATTTGAATAAAATTATTGAACCATTGAGGTTTGAATTTAAAAGAATCTTCCCTTAAAGCTAAACACTGTGCAGTATGATTAATAAAAACAAATTAACGAAAACAAGGTTAAAAGTGTTTATTTAATAAAAAAAAAAAATAACAAATTTTTGGAGTTTTTGGTTTTAGATTCGATGTTCGATTTGTATTAAATATTACTTTTTTGTTATTTTATTTTATTACATTTTATTTTATTTTACTTTTTATATTATTTTATTTTATTTCATTTCATTTTATTACTAATTTTTTTTAGAGAGCAAACGTTTTTGAAACCACCGTAAATTCCTTCGTTGCATTCATAGTTTTTTTTTCTGTTAAATATACAGAATCCAAGATGATCGATTCTGTATTTTATTTATTCCTCCATGATACTGTTACAACAGCACATAAGTATAACCTAAGAGTATAAGTATAAGTTATGGTATGCATTAAAGTCTGTAATTAAGTCTCTGGCATCCAACACAAAATTGGCGTGAGGTATGAGTATCAGTGTTTCAATGGAATTGTTATTAAGTGTACTGCACATATATGCACATCTTGCGCTGTAAACAAGAATTAAAATTATAGGAAGCACGCGCATAACTTGTGCAGTGCAGTGTGCATAAAAGCATAGTTATTAAATAAAAATTCTATATTACTCTTATTTGACGGAATGGTCTAACTAAAGAAACGGCGAGGTAAGCAGATACATATATTTAAATTGTGATCTCCACCGTATCTTGCATCTTTGGTTGTTTTATCAAAACCCATTAAATATAATTTAAAATAGGGTTGAAAAAAGTATACAACATGCAAGGTTTTGAAGAAACCAAACCATAATAGGTAAATAAATATGATAATTTGATGATGAAGATGTTGATTTAATTTAATGTAGTTTAATATTTTCTCACAGGTTTCACACAGAGGAAAAAGAACCACATAAAATAGAAGGAAAACTATATGGTTTTATCCAAGAAGAAGGTCTTATTAAAACAAAAGAAAAAAATATTTCTGTTCAAGCTAAAGATGATAAATTGACAGTGCGGTATCAGCCAAAGCGTCAGGTTCTTGTGAATACACGGAGTCTTTTAAATGCATTTTCGATCTGACATTAATGATTGAGATTTTCGACCGAATTGAAATCTTAAATAAAGGTTTGCAGAATAAATATCTCAGCGTTGTGGAATCGCTTCAAAAAGTAGAAGCTGTTATTCATGTCCTGGGCGTTTCCAGTAATTCAAAATTTGAGACAATTTGGAAAACTTCCATAGCAGCGATTGTTCATCTTGAAATTGAAGAACCACAAGTTCCCACCTAAGAAAATTACAAATTCAAAACACCGAAAGATTTTTAGAGAAAATCATTTTTTGAAATATTTGATCAATTAATTATTATCATCACTAAATGCCAGATTCATAAATGATTCTTATCGTTTCTTCAAACTGCTGGAACTATTTGCTGTAAGCCAACAAGTATAGGTAGATGTCGATGATATAATTAAGTTCTATAAGGACTTATTCCTTTTGCTTTTGAAAAGACAGAATGAGCAAGCAATAAATTTGAGAGAGTCGAGGGACTATTACCCTGTTTGTACGGTTCTTACAGCTGCTAATCACAATCCCAGGATCATCTTTCTCAAATGAGCGAAGTTTCTCCGTTTTTTGTCGTTTAAAATCATACGTTAGGTCAATAATGCTGCAGGATCGGCTCAACAATATTGCTTTATTGCATATTTATTCCGCCTCACCGAAAATCTAAATTTGAATGAGTTATTAAATAAACTTATTTCAAAAAACTCCAAATAGAACTTTCGCATTTTATTAGTGAATTTAAGCTTTTACATCTTACAACAATTACCCAGATAATTTTGCCTTGTGTCTAATTTGGGCGCTATGTATTGTGTCACTATGACAATATCGAGAAAAAAATGTAAAAACTTCTAACAAATTAGCGTAATGCTTAAACTTGATACGGACTTTCCACTTGTCACGTCAATCGGAGGTGAGCATAATTTTTAATTTGAAGTCAAACGACGAAAAAATCAATTTTTCGCAAATAACGTATACATAATGTCCGAAGATCATCTGGTTTGCAGTGATAGATTTTAAATTAACAAGAGAAACAAAATTAAAGAATGAAAAAAACGTTATATTTAGGTAGTAGCATTGAGAGCCGTTGTTTTTCATAACTACTTTCCGATTGCATTAACCGTTTCAAAGTTATTCGAAAAAAGCGATATTTTCAAAACTTGTCTGAAATGATATGTTAACATTTATTTCTTATCATCATTATCAGAGAAAGGTTAATACTAAATACCAGCACTCTGCGAATTAGTTAAAAGTTAAAAATATATTTTTACTAAAGTAAATTGTTTTAATACCAAATAGTGATATATAACTTTGCACTAACTTTTTCCATTTGGTTCTGCTATTTTCTGCCAAACATCTATCGGGATCAGTGATGAGTGTTGTGTCAGTTCAAAATTTATTGCTTGTTTATGTGTCCAATGAATGCAACTTCAAATATTCACAGCAGGAAAATAATAAACTAATGCAACTCCTTATACTCAGTTAGCATTTTGCTTCTACCAACAATTGAAAACTTAAATGAATGTTTTCATAGACAAATCTAATTAATTTAATTTCTTCGCGATCATAAATAACAAATAGAGTTTCAAATTTATAAAAGAGTTTAAAATAAAAAAAAATATACAACTCAGCCTGAGGTAATATAAAAGTGCAAGTGTTAAACTGGTAGCAAATATTCATACGTAGCAATTACTTATTATAACTTTCTGATAAATTTTCACTTTTGATAAAACTTTCATTGCCGTATTGCCAATGTCCAATACTACTTGTTGAGACGAATATCTAAGATGGAAAACAAGTAACAACATCATAATTGCTATTTGGTGCATGGTGCTGTTATAATGTTGCAAGTTGTAAGAACCTGTATTTTTTTAATTTCAAAAGTTAGCTTATGAGCAACATCAACAAACTTATAGGAGTGCATTTTGATGCAATAACTACGCATTTTGTTCACAATGCCGCTGACGATAGTCAATGTGCGGGAGAAAATAGTGGAACCAATTGGAGAAAGGAGTCGGCTGCATACTCCGCAATTTAGTATTAAAAACAATTATTATGGTTATGTGTTAAGGCCTTTCAATTATACAAGATTACTGTGTGTTACGGTACTTTTTGAAATTTACATCAATCATCTTTGTGTTTTAATAAATTTATCTATTTTATTAGTATTAGTTTTGACATGTTCAAAAACAAAATTAAACATACAAGGTAAGTTTAAAAATATTAAAAGTATGTATTTACTTTAAACAAAGTTTAAATCTTTAAATTGATTGCCATTATCAAGGTTATATATTGCTAGTTAAGCATTGGAATCCTTTTACTCAGGCAGGCAAACGACCAGGCCGACCTAGAAGGTGAAGATCGGTCCAGGAGGAATCGGCAGAACTAGGGCAGAGTTGGAGAGAGCTGAAATACATCTCCAGAAACCGTATACACGATGGCGCGTAAGAGTAGTAGAGACCCTTGCAATAGATTAAACAAAATAACTGTTTTCCCACCAGGAAGCATTTTAACACGTTACACCGATATTATAGCGCATTTTTAACATTCAGGGTTATTTAAGGTTTTTGAGTTTTAAAAATAATTAAAGTTCATAGAAAAGGATTTCAAACATAAACAAAATTGGTTAAAGTTGTTTTTTGCATTTTTTGCAAACAAATTATTTCGTAATTTTTATTTTTTATGAAACTAAAAAACAACTTTTGAATTTGACTTAATTTTGTGATTTAAAATTTTTTGATTCTATTCTATTAGGTAAAATCAAAAGAATTCAACATAGCTAAAAAATGCATGTGAATTTAAAACAACACACATTTTGGTGTATAATGTAGCTACATACATTGAATTAATTATAAGCATTTTTAATTTATTCTAGAATCATTATTGTACCACCTAATATTGAAATTTTAAAAGAACCCATACATTTTAAATCACCAACTTTTATCTCTACAAGTGATCAATCAATAAAACGCAAATATTTTTTTAAAAACAAATTATTAAGTGAAAGTAAAATAACCAATCTTATATACCTAATGCAAAAGATAGTTGTACCTAATGTTCTTGTCCACTCCAGAAAACACTTAAATAATTTATACATCCATACATATGAAAATAAAATCCATCCTATAAAATAAGAAAAAAAAAAAAAAAATTTTTTAATTTTACTTTTTATATACTTTTTATAATTATTGATTTAAAAATGTATCCCAAAAAATAATGACGTAGCCAAATGTCTCTTCTGCAATTATTTCCAAAAGACAAAGTTATCGAGAAAAGATGCTAGGTAGGTATATCAAAACCACCTCAATCTACTGTAGTCAATTGTATTTAGTCAATAAATTATTTAAATGATCTATTACCATCTAGATCAAGAGTGAATAACGGAACCATCACCAATACCATCAATTGAATGAAACTTAAATTAAATGATTAATTCTTTGAATAATAAATAATTCAAAAGTGAAAGAGAAGCTTTGATCTTCGTCGTCGTGTTTATCTAATGCTTTAAAATATGTGCGTAACTCTAATTTATTCACAATTTGATTTATTGAAAAAAGTTTTTAAGCAAAGACGTTCCTTTAATCTATTCGGAAAAAGAAATAACCAATTTGGAAGAAAAATGTGATCTTTTGTTATTTTTAGGAATAAATTAAATAATATTGAAAAGTCTATAACACTTTCTTTGAAACTGTTAAAACAAATACTTTCGATATCTATCAATGGGATGGTAAAGAAATAAAAAAAAAATAATAATTAATCTTAGAATTGCAAAAAAATGTAGTCTTATTGAAAATTTTAAATCGTATTTACGTGGAATTTTATAAGGATTGAATTAAAATATATACAGTAATAGAACAAGGCCGTGGCTGGAGGGTCAGGGGTAATTCCATGAAAATGTGGACAAATAAACGTAACATGAAATATTTTTAATTTGAAAACGTTAGTTGTAACGTCAGTTACCATGTATTTCATTAATTCAAAAAAAAATATATAGCGATGCAAATTTTCTATATAATTATAAACAGGCATTGTATTTTTACTGTATTTTAGGAAAGCGAATAAGTTTCATTGATTATTTTTATTTTTAAAAACTAACTAAAACAAGCCCACAAAAATGCTGCCCTAAAATGAGTTATCAACACATTTAATTTTTTTTGAGAAGGAAGAATCTATTTTCTCGAAATATTTTATTATTCTTAGTAGGTTAGGTTTGGTTAGTTTGATGGATCCATCATCCACGTTCCCGTCACGTATAGATCAATGTTGATCACTTGTAACCCTAATGGATTGAACCATCTCTTTAATATATATTATAACTTATGAAATCCTATGGAGCATCAAGCCATTTCGAAGAATGGATAAAGTTCATTAAATTTATGATGTTATCACTTGTTGACTTCGATAATTCTACTACATCGTTAAAGGAGTAGCAATAGAAAAATAGAAACATGTGTTCCTTATATTTCAGAGTGCCAGACAGTGACCTACATATATATGTAGGTACCTATCGAAAATTGTCTTCTACTACTTTTTCGTCTCCACAGCATCTGCATAGGTTTACAGTACTACGGCTGGTATTCACCGAGTGTTATAAGGTTGAGGAGACTCTTAACTTAAAAATCCTCCCCTATTAGGTCATACAAATTCCCTTTTCATGAACTATTGAGGGAGGGTGGGCGCAAATATCATAAAAGCTGGTTTCACTTTTATTCCTGTGGGAGAGATAGCTTTGAATGTAAAACGTCATATCAGCCCGTTGTATCGCTATCATTGGTATTTATGATGCAGCCTTAAACACTGCCAGAACCTCCGGTTGGAAGACACTGCTGCATTGCTCCCGTAATTCTTATATACGCTAGTCACTGAACTATATTAAGCGTTTTATAATTAGTTTCTTTGTCCATCACGCTGCATCAAACCAGGCTACTATATGTAAGGATCTTCTGCCAAATGCAAATATGTACAGTTTTAAGAAATGTGGTTTTCAACTCGTGAAGCATCAACCTTTTAATTTGACTAAAAACGGCAAAAAAAAGTTTGTGTGGACCACCCTCTGACAAATATTAAAAAAAAACTTTAAGCTTAACATTTTTATCTCAAAATACAACTTTTTCACAAACTTTTGCAAAATATGCAAAAATGTGCAAACAAAAAAAAAGGATGCAAAAAAATGCAAAAAGAACACACAAATTGAAGAATACAAAAAGAATGAACAAAATGCATAAAATCTCAAAAGATTGCAATTAATTATTGCAATCAATTGAATAGGAAAAAATGATTGCAATCCTTTTAAGTGAAAATGAATGCTGATTGCAAAATTTAAAGTCGCAATGTTCGATTTTCTTATAAACGCCTTGACAGATTGGGATAAGAATAAAAAACTTTCTTAAAAAAAATTCTTTGTATAAAAAAAATTCTCAAAAATTCAATAATTTTTTCAAACGTCGTTTTTAGCTTATTTTAGCAATTGAAATAATGAATTCAAAATATGCTTGTTCATATTTTCATCTAATTGTTTTTGATTTTCTGCTTATTCTATTTTATCGTTTTATTAGTTCAACATAAAGGTTTAAAAGTTATCGAATTTCCTATACACGGATGGATCTGTAATCAATAACAGAATTGCTTATGCGATAGTTGACCAAGATTATAAGACTGTACAAGCCTGGAGCCTTTATGAACACAACAACATCTTCGCCGCCGAATCAGACGCTATCATAGGAGCTATTGAATTCGCAGAACAAAAAAAGGCAAATTCTGCATTTTCTCTGATAGCCTCTCAGTTTTAAACGCCGTACTCAATCTTAACTGCAACCTCATCCCAATTGTAAAGATTCGTGACAAGATCCGCCAATACAACTCCAAAATTAAACTTGTCTGGATACCTGGACATGTTAACATTCGAGGGAACGAAGCAGCAGATGCGGCTGCTAAATTAGCCACTAACTCGCCTACAATTTTTTCAAATATATCAAACCCATATTACTACTTAAAGAAAATTAAAATTGGAAAAATCGCTAAACAATTTCAAAAATTTAAATAATTATTTTACAAACAATATTAACCTTTTATGCCTTCGAGTACACTTCCCATCCACCCTTACCAGACATGAAACAAGGGCTATCATCAGACTGAGACTTGGCCATACCCGTCTCACGCATATCCACCTAATCGACAAAAACTCAACCAACAACTCCTGTCTATTCTGCAACAAACCACGGCAAATTACCATCGAGCACCTCTTAAATAACTGTCCCAATTAACAACCAGCTGACCACAGGATCAACCGCACAGAAATTCTGAAAAATGCTAATCTGGATAACTTTAAGAAAATACTTGAATTTTTAAGAAAAAATTAACTTTTTTTAAGTAAAATTTAAAAAAAAAAAAATAAGCTATTAACTAATAGTAAATAAAATTATTAAAACTGTAATTACCTATGTATCAAAAAAAATTTTACTTTTGTATGAAGGCTGATGCTTTCCTCTAGAATTATCTTTTCAATTTTACATTGTAATTGTAATAAATTAATAAATAAATAAATAGTTAGGATTTAAGATTTTATTAGTATTTAACGTTAAGTTGTAATAAGTTTAAAAAAAATTTTGCTTTTTTATGATTATTTTGTTTGTTATTTTTGATACAGCGCCCTCATTGTTTCACTACTATCAATTCTACGCAGTCATATAGCCCCAACGCATTCGACGGATTTGTTGGGGGCTTAAGATTTTATATACAATTATAGTGCAATTATAATACAATTTTTTTTCAACCCTGTAATCAACCCTTTTTTGAAGGGTAGATTTATTTGGCATGCTGATTAAATAATTTATATTTAAAAAAAATTACGTTTTCAGTTTATTGATTGATTCTTCTGTTCGAGACCTGTATTGTAGTTTGGGAGGTGTAGATGCATCTTTAAGCAGGAAGCGCAAGAAATGTACGCTTGTGGAAAATATTTTATTACAATTTGTTATTTATTAAAACAAAGCAACAAGTTACTACGAACAGTTATTTACAAGCATTTTTTAATATGGCAGGTGGGGTCTATACCCCCGTTTAAGCGGAAGAAGCAATAAAAAATGTACTTAAAATGTAAAAAAAGTTGTTTAAAAGTAGCGGTATACAAAGTTTTTGAAAAATCTAGTTTTAAAATCAGAATTTGGGAAAGTTTAAGTTTTCATTTGAAGTTCGTTAGATATGATGTCCTTAAATATACTTTTTGTGTTTTTTTTATTATGTATACATTCACTTTGTGCTCGTATAAATATCTAAAAATCAGTCAAGACGATAGGCTGACCCTTAGTTTTATAGATACAATAGAATTATGTTTGAAAATGAGATAATGCTTTGTGCATAACTCTCATTAAAAAAAAGACATAACATTTTTTCTTGCATCATGACCTGTGGTTATTTTACTTAAAGCTCATTAAATTTTTTATAAAAGTTTGTGGTTAACTCAATTATATTAGAAATGTACATCTTTAAAAGTCATAGTACTCGTTATGGACAACAAAAATAAATAAAAAACCTACCTGTTGAAAGAGCTCATCCGGGTAGTTTTAGTTTTATCATTACTCTCACTACTTGCAGCAGCACCAATTTTTAAGTTAAATATATAAATTATTTATAAACAGAAAAAAAATGGATTGAACTATAAAACTATGCAAACTGCATTAAAATTATTTTCAATACACACTTTCGAAACAAAGATAGTGAACTGTTTTTATTTATTTTATTTTTTTTTGTTTAAATGTAAAATGCAAAAATGTAAAAAAAGGTAACACGAATTGCACTTTAACTTTCGAACACCATCTTCAACCATAAACGTATATATTTATGAACTTTCAAAGCATTTCAACAACCGAAGTGATAGATATACGTTGGCCACGTTAAGATAAAAAAAAACAAACAATTCAAAACCAACAGCGCAGCGTAACGGGGAAAATTCTTTAAACAAACAACAGCATAAAAATTATTTTTCTATTATAATATATGCACAAGTTTTACTCCATAAGCACATCGAAGACAGACGATATTTAGCTCAAAAATATTTACACCAAAGAAAGAAGCTGAATGATGCTTGGAGCTTATAGAGAGATACGAGATACTGAGGCCACAGAAAAATCACGTGTAAGCCCAACAATGGCCAAAGAGTATATGAATGCGCCAAGAAAGATTTCTCGAAGAAATTGGTCCCAACTACCAACTTACCGATAGGTAACGACGACTTCCAAAGAAAGAAAACTAGAGGTGGCTGACTGTTCACATTTCTTCTTGGACGCATTACAGTTGCAAGACGATGGATGGCGCGAGGCGGTATAGGCTTAAGCTGTAAGCTGGCTCTTTAGGCCGGTATAGGTACAATGCACTGCTCGGATGGATGTTGTTGACGATCATATATTTACAGTATGGTTCAATTGGTTAACCCACAATGAATTTTGTGTGTCAAATGTCAATGTTAGAAGATGTATGTCTTTAAAACTAAATTTTTATGAAGAAAAAGAATTTTTATCTTAGAAATAAACGAAAAAGCTTTATCAGTAAAATTTAGTAAAATGTACTGATAAAATACCGTTAAGATTGTATTCACTATTCCGCTATTAAGAACTTCTGAATTTGGCCATAGAAAATTTGTTCATTTAGTTGTACTCGTAAATATTGCATCGGGTAAAATTTTCTTAACATAAAAGTAGCGAAATATACTTAGGACTTTTTTCACAATGTGTAAAGTTTCACTGAATTAAGTTCTAAGTAGCTAGTCGGCTCTTAATATAGTTGTTAACTAATGTTCCCATTAGTGAACTTTGCATTTAATAGTAATCGAAATAGCTAAGTAAGTTAATTTAGTTTTGAATTTTGTTTTTAAATAACAACATTTATTCTTTTGTATTCAACGGATTGTTGGTTTATGAATGTACATAAAACAGCAACTTTTGTATAGCTAGTCAAAATGATAATTCAAATGCGATTGTTTTACAAAAAAACCTAAACTGAAAACATTTTTATCAAAATCGTTAGAGCCGTTTTTGATATAAATTATAGAATAATATGTGGAAGGTACCGTCGCCTCTCGGAAGGTACCTAAAAATCTTAAGTTCCAAGTTAAAGAAAATTGTTTTAATAGTTTAGGCTGTAGGTTAATCTACAGATAAACCGACAGACAGACAGACAGTTGTTGTTCTCTGAAAATTTGTTTTAACCGCCTACCGAACCATCAACTGATCATTTGATCAGTATTCTGCTTAAATGAACATTTATTACTTTGAATTTTTTTTATGTTTACGCCCCAAAAACGCTTCAGGCAAACTTTAAAGAAAACCATATTGTCGAAAAGTTTACCGATCGCCTTAAACAATTGTTAACTTAAGATCTTCTTGAAGTTGACAGCGCCTTAGTCACGTCTTGGTATCGACTTGGTAACAACTCAGAATTTTTCCGATCTATTTTCGGGTGCACCAATATTTATCAAGCTTTTAAATTTTAAAATGATTGAATAGAATAATTGACATTTTAAGACTTAAAGGCCTGTCAACTTTTTAAAAGCGTTTGGTGCTGCCGATCATTAGTCTTTTTTTATGAGTTAATATTTTAAAACACTATTTTGAAATGTATTCCTTACTGCAAACACCATTGAGGCTCTCGCTCCAAAAGGAGTCTCGTCTCGGTTTCGTTTCGGATTCCTTGAAGTTAATCAAAGCCCAGATCAAATGCCCAAACATTCGAAAGGATCATGGACTCTTAGCTCTAATGTAAAACCTTTGGTAAAGAATTGTGAAACATTAGCTGTTCTCAGATTCTTGGGAAATTTTTTTTTTTTTTAGAAATCAATAATATCATGTAATGGTGCTGTTAAAACACCATAACAACATGACCATAATAATGAGCAAAACACGATTTTTAAACTTTAAATCTTGACTTTTTTGCAATAAAATCGGTTTCTGTTACTAATGTCTAAATGTCAAAAAATATTAATTTGTTTTTCCTAAAACAAAAGATATATTTTACAGTTAGTTCATAGCAATTTAAATTTTTTTTTTTCGAGTGTAGACCATCTACAATAAAATTAAAAATCCAAAAAAATTGTGGGATTTTTTAATTTTGTATTTTGAAATATTTTTTCTACCTAGGAACTGCATTCAAAAACAACAAACGTTCTAGTGTACACTTTTCTGTACATCCCACTCCAACCGAATTTATTGACAACGTTGTGTTTTTCAATTAATATTTTAAACTGTGCCTAACCAAGTAAACCTTACTGTTTGTTGATCTGAACCTTGTCTGCAGGTGAAATATAAATCTTTTCAAAAAAAAAAAAAAATAAATAATAAACTTGGCTATCTTCTCTTTCACAGACCATTCGTCATATCGATATTAACCGTTTAGACTTGTAGATCGTATAAGCGTTAGCCATTGGAAGGCTTAAAAAAAATAAAAAAAAAAACGTTTTTCATATCTAATCTTAAAATTATTAGTTTCTTCATCTTGAATTGCGCTTGTATTTTCACTCTAAAGTGTAGCTTATGATATCGCTACTAGGCTCAATCAAATACAAGATACATACATATATAAGATTCAATTCAAACCTACTCTCACTCTCTGTGGATTGTGCGTTGTTAAAAGATAGATGATGACAGCTAAAGATGGCTATATCTATTCGAGGAGCGAGGAGCAGTGAGAGATGTCTTCTATGATGAACAGTTTTCCATTTGTTGAAGAAACTTTAATGCAGTTCACGCCTATTACAAGGTCATAGAAGCTTGGCTTTTCTATACATATAGGTAGGTACAAATTTTTTGAAAATTTAAATTTATTTTAATACTTTAATAATAATTTTATTGATTGATTAACGCATAGCTAAATTTGTATGTAGATGATAGGCTGATGGGCTTTTTTTACTTTCACTGTAATAATTTGTGTTGTTTTATGCTTAAATACGCTTATGCATGTACAATGTGCATACCAACTATTCTATCTGAACAGATAGGCATAGGAGCCAACTTTATATTGGTTCCTCCTATGACAATAGCCAGGCGGTAATTAACTAAAAGCGGACGTACCTTCAAGTTTTGATATTTGGGTTTTCTGAATTTAACTTCAATGTCAAACAGGACTGATACTTTTTTCACGACATTTGTTTTTAAGAAACAATGAAAGGTGTCGTTAGTTCATATAGAAATCAAAAGTTTAATCAATATTTAACCACATCTGCATAGTTAGCGCTCATGTCACTTTGGAGAGCAGGAACCATATTTATTTGAGTTTTGTATGGAAATGAGTCTTTAGTCTTAACTAGCAGTCAATGGCGTATACATTTAAGGTGCTAGACGCTTTCGTGAAATAAAAAACCGAAAAGTTTCCACATAAATTGTATAAGGCACAAGAAAGAAGATATTCATTTAATTACCTGGTTGATTTAGAAAATTGTATTTTGCTAGTACTACCACGGCTTCCTTCAGAATCGCCGCACCTTGATCCACATTCACACGTTGAATTGTTCTCACAAAATCTGCAATATTGGGTGTAACTAAATGATGAAGTGCAAAGAGTGCAAAACGAATCCAATTTATCTCGAATGTCATCATCGTAAACACAAATATCTGATGTATCCTCCGAAGTGAATTCCATTTCACATCCTCTATTATTTGGACTTGATGATGATGAAGGGTAACATTTAAAGTCCTCAGAATCGTAATCCAAATTAGATTTCAATGATCGATAAGAATTACTAGAGCTTCTGCTTTTTGAGCGATTCTTATAGGAATACTTATGGTATGGTTTTCCAAATCCTGAAGCGCTTTCCAGTTGTCGTGTATCGTATTTGCTAGCCATTGATATATTCTCATTGAAAATTATAACATTGACATTGTTGTATTTATGCATAAAATCAGGTGGATATTTAGCGCATATGTCCTTGAGGGTTTTCTTTGGTTTTGTGCATGATCCAGATGGACGAATCAAATCCAAAAGGCACAATTTAAGATCGAGCATATTTTAAATTTAATTTGATTGATGAGCTTATATATCTGGAAATAAAAGAGAGAACATTTTTTTTAAAAATCGTAAAATTAATATCTCGAGTTTGATTTGCTTACGTACTCAAAACCTTTATTCAAAGTACCTAATTAATGACAATAAGACCCAGTTTTCCAATACTGCATTAACCCAAAGTTAGTTAATCTTGCAAATTAAATGATGGATAATGTACCGGTACAGGCAACTGTTTAGTGGTGGATAAAGAAAAAACAATTTGTATTTAAACTTATTCCAAAGTTAACTCAACACATTTGGTGAGTTAACTCTGGGTTAACGAATTTGCAGGCATTCTTTTAGAGAGTGATTCACTAAAATACTCGTAGTTTAGTATCCAGGGGCCTTAATCGCGTAAGGAAGTTTCTGATTTAGGGCTCTGGCACATGCATATGAGCGGTGAGCTGCAATTATGATTTTTTTAAGCAATTTCTAAAGCATCAACTTCAATTAACCTTATTTAATTTTATCCTTTCGACCAAGGAAACAAGAAGAAAAATCTAAAAAATGTGATCATTTTCACCAGTAATAAGGCGTTTATTGGTCATATTTTTGAAATAATAAGGGTAGATCCACACTGGGCGGGGAACTGTGCTTCAGCAGAACTGCGTGACGTTGTGTGGAAAAATATTATTCGTATGAAATAGCATAGACTATAACGCACTAAGTGGTTACTAAACAATTGCATACGAAAAAGTTGTGGAGTGTAGTTCCGCAGGGTCCGGAATGGTGACTAAATTTAAATATTAATATAACTATTATTTGAAATAAAATCAATCTTTAAATAAACTAAAATTGGCAAGAACTCAATAAAATAACATAAATTAAATGTTTTAAAATGATAATTTAATTTGAAATAATAAATAAAATTAAAGGAAGATTTTCTTAAAATAAAAAATTAAAACAAAATCTAGTCTTGAGTATTGACTCTTCGTTTCCAGTGCTATTTTCCTGCTTTTAGTAGAAATAAAATAAAAATGTAAGTTTAAAATGGGTGATTCCGCTAGAGATGATTTTTTACATCAATTTATAGATTACAATATTTATAACTTTTATTAATAAAGATGCAAAATAGAAGAACTTAAATAATGGGGGTTTTCATTGGTTAATAAAGATTTCTTAATAAAAATTAATTTTTTTCATGACGAATGGAACACAATTAATAATTGATTTTTTTTTGTCACTGTGTTGGTGTTATTTCTTGTTGGTGAAAATACTGTCGGTATAACTATCAAGTCTGCATTCAAATTTGTTTTCATTTGAAAAGTGTTTAACAATAATTTAAAGCAGAATAAAAAAGAAATAAAAATGAATTAACAAGTAAAACCCCTTTCAAATAATAATTAATTATTTTTACCAATGAAAAACCCCATAAGTACTCGTTTTAATTTTTTTTTGATTATTGATTACAAAAAGCCATTGTAAGTTTGTTGCACCCGCGATAAAAAAATGTATAAAAGTTTTTTTTTTCAGAGAAATAAAGTGCTATCGGTTAAATTTTTGTAATTACGAGTAAATTGTAAATAGAATTTTAAAAAAACGTTAAATCAATTCTGTTAAACCCGCGATCTTGAATTAAGGATCACGGGTGCAAATTATTGACAATTAAAACGTTACATGATTTATCATGTTTTATTAATAAAATATGCCTTAAATAATAGTTTCTGCTATGCAGGTTTTTTTAATTCCTTTAAGTAATAATTTCATTAAAATATTTTTTTGTTTTGCTATAAATGCACTCCAAGTTGAAGGTTTAATACATTTTGACTTTCAACTGTCAAATAACAGTTTTTTTCGGCGCGATTTTACATTGGTGGACGATCTTCCCATTGTATGTATTCCCAATTAATTCATAAGCAGTTTTGAAGAATTTTGCTTAACCCTAGAACATATAGATCGCGATTAACTTTATCTTTGATACAAATTACCTTTAAAGATAAATTTTAGCGTTTGTGTATTAAATTTTTTCAATATTTTTTTACACAGTATTATTTATATTTTTTTATATTTAAGCTTATTATTTTCAATCAGTTAGCAGCTGATCAATGATCATCTTTAATTAATGGTTGCTCCAATCGTAAGTCCCAGAATGTCGTGCTTGTAAACAAGAAATGTTTCACTGAATAAACTGATCTTGGTTGATTAGCACAATTTAACTAGAACCGGAAAGTTGTATCAGAAACTTAATCCAATGTTAAGAAACTATCCCTACGAATTATAAATTTCTTTAAGGGATTTAAATAAGGCTGGGTGAAATATAGCTGCGATCAAATGTGAGAGAGACTCTTAACTCAAAATATCACCCTCCAATTCAATTGCGGACTTATTTAACTCAGTTGATTTTTTTAGTAAAATATATATTTTTGAGGAAAAACGAGTTGAAATAATTATAACTTAATTTTAAACCACTGTAAACAAACTACGTCACAATTTGCAACCAAGCAAGTTTTATTTATTTATTGCAACCCGGAACACAACAATAAATTGTGTTGTTAACTGAAAAATATATGCGAAATTTATTGGAAATATAAATCATTTTCTTCAAATTGGTATCACTTAACGCGAATGAATTTAGTTTGAGAAGCGAACAGAGCTACAATTTATCATATACACGAACCTAGTACTAAGAAGAATGTACTAGTCTAGGATCCACATTTGTTAGTTCCATTATTTGACATCCAATATGACATTTGTAAACTGTGAGGTTAGGTATGTTTATTTTGACAAGTTTCTTGTGTTTCTGTTTGTGCAGCACGTTGTTCGAATTGCAAAATATATTGAAATAAATAACTTCAAGCTTAAATATTTAAAAGAACATTAATAAATTTAATTACATTAATCGAGAATTCATTATTTCAACATTTACATTTATTTGCTTCATAGATCTAGCATGAGTTCACAACGAGGAAATGCAGTACGAACTCGTACGCAAAAATACAAAAATCGTCATGTTTTTAAAAATGATTTGCACGACAAAACACCCCAACAAAAAATGATAAATTCCCTGCACATTTCGGAAGTTTGTCAAAGATGCAAACATCAGATTGAATGGAAAATTAAGTACAAGAAATACAAACCCCTTACACAACAGAAAACCTGCGTCAAATGCCAACAACGAAACATTCGCAAAGCCTATCATGTTCTTTGTCGGGATTGTGCGATAACAGCAAAAGTCTGTGCCAAGTGTATGAAGGCTGCAGATGAAGTAGAAATCGAACCTGCATTGCCCACACCAGAAGAAGAACTCAAATTAAAAGTGGAAATGGATAGAATGATCAAAGCATTCCCCGAAAGAAAACGTCGAGCATTCCTGCGTTATATGCGGAAAGGCGAAGTGGACAACTCTGGTGAGAATCAGGATGATGAAAAGAAAGAATCTACCTCGGGCGATGTTGGTGCTGAAGAAGAAGGTGAGGATGGTGAGGAGAAACCAGCCCCAAAACGAATTCCACACACAAGAGAAAATCTGCTTAAGAAAATTGAAGAACTGAGGGTCGGCTGCGAAGGTGAATTGGATTCAGATGAACTTACTGATAGTGACTATGATGATGATGATCTATCGGATGATGATGAAGATTCTGGTTGATATGGTTTTTGTTTTAGTAATTTGAATAAACAGTAAAAATTATAAAAAATTTGTTAATTTTATTTACACCTTTACCGTCATGCGTCTTTTTCGAATATCGTCGACTTTTTTTTGCATCAGGGACTTTGTGTATTCTTCTCATTTGGAAAACTGTTTATTTTATCTTCTTTATTCAAAAGCGTTACTTGGCAAGTTTCTTTGAAACTGCCAGAGAAAGCGGAGAAAATGATGTAACCTATCATTAGAGTAAAATTTCGATTTTATATTTTTTCTTTCAACATACTGTAATTGTAGTAAACCAAGTAAAATATATTTAAAGGAATAATCATCATGCAGGCCTTCAAATAACTTAACCAAATCAAACGCTGAAAATATATGGAAAAGGACCAAACGAAAGAATAAGTATACGTCATTGGTTAGCAGTCAATTAAGAGTTAACTTAATTGATTAGATAGGAGTAAAGATAACGGTAATTATGTACATATATACTTTGCACGGTGAACTGAAATATATTCGAGATACCTACATATGTATTTCCATTCGAAAATTGAAAACGTAACAGTTCTTTTCAAAAAAGCTTTAGATAGCATTTAGTGCACTTTTCATCGATTCTTCTCGGACAGTTAGTATTGGAAGACATTTTGGCATTAAGTTAAAAGGCTCAGGTCATCATGTCTCTAAAAACAAGTTTATTCAAAATGGTTTAAGTTTAGTCGCAGAATATTTCAACTCGTTTTCCCTCAAATATGTGTAAGCCAAGTTTTATTCAAGGAATCCAAATTTTGACGTGTTAATCATAGATTTAGGGCCATTTAATCAGAGCTTTTAAGACTTGCATTCACCGGCCTCATAGCTTTATGAGACTTATAATTAAAAATAGCCTTCCTCATACTATTAGCTTATGAAAAAGGAAATGATGGAAGATTTTTTAAGATATGAATCTCATAATTTACGAGCTCTCAGTAACCCACTGTAAAAAATGACCTTTAGTGTGAAACATTTCCTTTTTAATTTTTTTTCAAAAGAACAGGATTAAATTAAATGTTAAAAAACATTTTTAAAGCAAGCCATTCATTTTAAGATGGCCCCAAGCGAAAAATCGACGTAATATTTTTAGGTACCTATTTTTACCAGAAAATTAAAAAAAAAAATCCTTAATCTAGAAGTAAGAAAATAACAATCTGTACTTTTTACGATTCACATTTTGAAGTCTAAATTCGTATACAGGTCAAGTTTCAAAAGAATAATCGATCTCGAGAATGTTGTTTCATTCAACATTTAAATTAGTAGGCTCAGACAAAATTTATTTTAACTAACGCTATGGGGCCCTAAAAACATTCTTAGTATCATTTTTTTCCTCATCGAAATTAATTTTAAATACCTATTTATATTTCTTTTTATTCGTGAAATAGTTATAGTTTTTCAAATAAAAAAAAAAAAATTTTGACGTTTTTGAACTTTTGTTACATCTTTATTATCTTTTTCGCTTTCCAATCAGAAAGAACTCTCCCGGAAATTGTTTTTTTTTTTGCATTCTACCAAAGTAACAATTTCCGAAATTCCTGCATAAGAAAAAAAGTTTTTCATAACATTGGTAAAAGTTTTTTTTTTGTGCGTTGAAATTGCAAGAAAACACAGCTCTTGCTTGACTTCAAATAGCTTTTAATAGCCCTTAGTCCACAAAAATTTAGGTATTTCGTCCCAGCTGCCTCAATTGAAATCTTGAATTAATACTGAGGAGTCTGTTAAGTTTTTGTTAAATTAAGTTCATCTTAGATAATATTAGAATTCATAATCATTAACATTGAAAATTCTTTTTGCCCATGGCTTGGCCGGGTTCTTACTTTTTATTTTAATTCTGGTTCCGTTTGTAAATATATAACGCAAATTACTATCAATAAATTAGTTCTCTCCAAAAGCTTCTATGGCGCATATCGCCGTCTTCAACAAACAAACCTTTTTTGTTTGATTAGTACTGAAAGAGATAGCTATATATTCAATGTGACAGCTCCATATTCCACTCCATACGGAATGGTGTATACGGTACCCACAAAACTCATTTGTATATTTTAACTTAAAAATTGCAAATTCGTTTTGCTTGTGTTTTTTCCACAAATAAAAACAGTAAAATAAACACCCCAGCAGTATCGCGTTGAATAACATATTGTTTTTGCAATACTATACTTCACATAAAACAAACAATTTCGCACTTCCACTTAATTATTTCTGTGCTTGAGAAGATTTTTTGTGCGCAATTTTCCAGCAGCAGCAGCAGTAGCAGTACCCATTGGGATAATGGCTAATAACTCAAATAAGCAGCAATCAAAGTCCACCAAAGAAAACAACAATTTGCCCCGAAATGTGCAAAGGGAACTTAAAGCCAAAATAACTCATTTTCTGGACTATGGAGAAACTGAAACCCTCGTTATTACCGCCCTCCCAAACGATCAGCGAAAGTTTTTGCATAAATATGCCGCATCTATTGGCTTGAAGTCTAAGAGTTTTGGCAGCAAAGATAAACGTGAACTACACATTTGTCTGCGCGCAAAACGAATAACACTAGGACACACCAAACTCTTGGGATTGTCCGATGAAACCAGAGCTTATTTTGATAAACCCTTATTACATGAACTTAAGGAGAAAATGCTGGAAGAAAGCATCGAAAATTGCGAAAAAAAACGCAGAAGCTTCCGCAAGGGCTGCTTGTTGCTGCAGTTGGGACCTCGGTTGGTACCGCCACGACCACCCAGAATTAATCCGCAAATGCAGCGCGATAGAATGGACTTGCCAATTGCTATGTATCAAAATGCAATCAATGAAGTGATGCGTAATAATTCTGTAAGTTAATTTTAAATAAATTAAGAAATATTTACTCTAACAAAAAATCTCTGCCGAAGGTTGCCATTATAAATGGCCAAACTGGTTCTGGAAAGACGACCCAGGTTCCCCAGTACATTCTGGAAGAGTGTACACGATTAAACAAACCATGCCGCATCCTTTGCACACAACCACGACGTATCGCAACTGTAACTGTAGCCAATCGAGTTGCTGAAGAACGCTGCGAACAGATTGGAGAAACTGTTGGCTACCAAATACGTTTGGAAAGTAAGTGGATTCTTAAAAAAAAACTAAAACGAAAATTAAACTAAATTAAAAGTTAGTACAAGAGGCCATATCAATTTTTGGAGGTAGATGCAATAAATAGGTTTGGGATATGAGGCAATACAACTTAATATCGAATACAAAAAAACTGATAGATTTTTTCTCAATTTGTTTATAGAAAACAAAAATTGTTTTTAATTATCTCAAGTCCAAAGGATTCGAAAAAGTTGGCAGCAGTAGATTTGAACTCAGTTGTAGTTAAAGATTTTCCAACAAGTAAACTCTGGAAAGAAAACCGGGCCATAACCGTAGATCATGTTTTAGTAATTGCTGACAGTTTTAAAAACAAGGTAGGGATAACCCAGCAAATAGGTCAATAAAACTCCAAAATGTTTTCCTAGCAGAATTGTTTGCAGTATATAAAGTCGCAAAATGCCTCTCTTATAATAGCACCTTTGATATCTTTATAGCTAGCCAAGCTGCAATCAATCAATCATCTCACCAATCGTTGCAAAATCTACACTAGTTTATTACGGTCACAACAAACTGACATTCTTGAGACCAATTAAAGAAGTTACCCTTCGATGGCTCATATGCGTAACACTACCTTTTACTTAAGCTACATAAGTATGCCCAACTGTTCCGTTTGATTGGAATCACTAGCAGAATGGTCAATACCTCCACTGAATTTTCAAGCGGATGTTAAGACGAGGAGGCGGAGGAGAGCTCACATCCCTTCTTTAGCCTATTCAGAATCAAAAAAAAAATTGTTTACCTTTGAAAAATTTACAATAATTGAAAAATAAAAATCTTTCGCTTTAACAAGCGCACAAGAAAGTCTAACAAAATATTAATAAGCGAAATAAAGGTAAAACGACACTCGACGGAACTACACTTCAAAATACTATTCGCACTGCGGGGCAACTGAGACATACAAAATTTATTACGAAGATGTGCTTTGTAAAGTGCATTTCCGTTGAAATCGAGTACGCTCTTGTCTCGAGTAATATTAAAAAAAAATTAAATGTGTTGAATTTAAAAAAAAAACTTAACAAAACATACTTTGCCAAACTTAAAAAAATGTTCTTTGAGTTTTTGCAAAACTGCAGTACTGGAAATTCCATACAATCACGGCAACATGCTAGGCATATTTTATTGCTGTGGATTACTTTTACTGGCTAGGTTTTTATATGGCAATGGAATATTATTTTTAATTTAAATTTAAGAGTTTATTTAGTTAAGATAAATTAAATATTTGCGTTGCTTTTGAGAAACGTTGCTTGAAACCGTTATCCCATTCTTACTTAAAATAAAAACAATCTTAATCTTAACGTCACGTAAGAAGATAAACAAATCTTCCTTCTGCCTCAACAGTTTGCAGAACAAAAGATAAACAAAGTTAGAACACTAGCTATCAAATGTAAGAAAATATTATGTTACATTTGGCCAGTTTATATTTTTATGAGATTTCAGCGAATTGATGTCAAAAGCTGAGAAAAAAATATAATTTTCAGAAATTAATAAGAATAAAAAAAAATATATAAAGGTTATAGATAGCGTTTATATACTCAAGAATTACTTTAAAGAATTTTAGAGTTAAGAAGTTTTCCGTTATGTAGATACAGCTGTTAAAATTCAGTGGAGTAAATTAAAAATCTCAAGATGCCGCGATGTATTTATTTATTTATTTATGTGGAAAACTCCAAGAATCCCTCGGCTTCCATTCAAACAGTGATAATTAATTCTCAATGAACTGCGTGAAACAGTGTTCGGTACATTATATGTGAAGTCGTCAGGAATTATTATAAATTAAAATGTGTTCCTTGGATTTAAAAAAAGGCACCATTTATTGCAAATTCATTGTATGCTATCTGATCAAATTAGATGTTGGATTTTTTCTATCTTGCACTTATATCATCAAAATCGTTAGAGCCATTTTCAAATAAAAATAATAATACTTTTGAACTAAAAAAAAATTAATTTCGTTTCAAGTGAACTCCCTAAAATTTTTAGTTCAAATTTTGAAGAAAATCGTTTTAGCAGTATACGCTGTAGGTTAATGTACGGACATTGAGTAAAGTAAAGTGAATAAAATATATCCGCATTTTCTCTGATAGTCAAGCTGCCCTTAAGTCTCTTGAGTCTGTCTCAACATTGTCAGTTCTTCTGAAAAATGATGATGAAATGATTTGAATCCCTGACGATAGTCCTTTAGGTCCTTTTTCAAATCTTTCCTAGAGGCTTCAACGGCAACTGATCAAGTTTAAAGTATTCGCTTGTGAGACCTCTATTATTCTTCTCTTTATCATATTTCAGTGCAAATCAACTTACTTAAGTTATTTCACATCATAAGTCAAATTCAAATAACCAGAAAATCAACAAAAAAATTAAAAACTTCGAAAACTTTCATTTCGATCGAAAGTGAAATATAGAATATAAATGCTATGCATTTTTAATATTAATTTAAAAGCAAAATTTTGAAAATTAGGGGAATCACAAATCGCTATTTAAAAAATTCACTGTTTAAAAGGTAAATTTTTTGTAAGTCTTTGCTCTACCATAGAGCAAGTTTTGAATGCGTTAAAAACTCGAAATTGAATTTGCGTAAAGATGGTTTGGAATGGGTAAAAAGTGGGACTAGCAATTGTCTGTCTTCCAACCTTTACCATTGAAGCATTTGTTGTCAAACTTTCAAAAACTTTTATAATCTCTACCCAAGTACACCTTTTACTAAAAACATACTTTGTTTGTAACAAATTATAAAAAATTAATTATAATTTATAATTTATTAAATATATAATTTAAACCCAACTTTGAATTATTTTTCAGGTCGGATGCGGAGGACTACGAATCTTATTTACACAACAAGTGGTTGTGTTTTGCGGTCTATAATGGGAGATGCAACAGACTTTTTTCAAAAAATCACTCATTTAATCATCGACGAAATACACGAGCGTGATAAAGATACCGATTTCATTCTGATCACCGTCAAAGAACAATTGAAGTACAATAAAAACCTTAAAGTCTTGTTGATGTCTGCCACAATGGACATTAATTTGCTATCGACGTTTTTCAACGATTGTCCCATTGTCAACGTACCCGGACAAGGTTACAATGTTAAAATCTACCATTTAGAAGATATACTCTTCCACACTGGGTATCGTTCATCATTGATGGAGAAGTATTTGCGTCTAGCTGCAGTAGAAACTCCAGCAACAAAAAAAGTTCAAGCCGATGTGCATACACAAACAAACTTCGATATTATTATTAATGAAATCTTAGAGGCCAGTGGAAGACTTGAAAGTACAATTGAATTGTTTGATCAACTTCAATACTATATAGAGAACGAAGGAGTTGTTATTGATTTATGCCATTCGAAGAGTGGAAAAACCGCACTTATTACTGCCGCTCAGTGTAATCTTCCACGATATGTTAAACGTTTTCTTCAACTTAATGCCGATATAAATATTCGAGATTTTTCGGGAAAATCCGCTTTAACCTATGCTGCTGCATTTGAAGATGGAATTTGTTTGAAATTGTTGGGAATGTCTCATCAAAATAACGATATACAATTGATGGAAAAGCAGACATTGCTATCCGCTTATACACAGCAATTCCATGATGATAACGAAGTAGATCACTATTTGATTCTGTCTCTAATAGAAGGACTATATCGTAGTAAGCATCCAGGGGCTATATTGGTATTTTTACCTGGCTACAATGACATTGTAATGCAGAGGGACCTAATAGAAAGCACTCTTCCTTCAGGAACATACACAATGTTCATATTGCATGGTCAAATGGAATCAAGTGATCAGCGATTGGCCCTGCAACCGCAAAGAAATCGCAAAATTATTCTCTCCACTAACATAGGGCAAACTTCGATTACAATTCCTGATCTGGCGTACATAATTGATTCCGGCAAGGTTAAGATGAAGACGCATGACGTTGTTACATCATCCTCTGAATTGCGCTCTGTGTGGATCTCTCAAGCAGATGCCCGACAAAGATCCGGACGTGCTGGGCGTACCCAAAACGGAGTATGTTACAGATTGTACTCAAATGAAAGATTCTATCAAATGAGCCCGCATTGCATTCCAGAACTAATGCGCATTCCATTAACGGAAATTTGTCTGTATGCCAAATCGTTTGACCCACAATCAGACGTACAGAGTTTCTTATCGCGAGCACTTAATCCGCCCTCTGGCTTAATTGTGCAAAATGCTATAAAGAAACTGAAAATAATCGGCGTTTTTACGGATGACGAACTAATTACTGAGTTGGGTAGACATTTAGTTGACATCCCAGTGGATGTTCAACTTGGCAAAGCTCTAATGTATGGCATATTCTTTAAATGCGTCGAACCACTCACTACCATAGTAGCTTTCCATTCAGTGAAAGATCCATTTATTTTACCCACTGATCGGGCTCTGCATGGGACCGCTTCAGTTCAACGCAAATCACTTTCCGGCGACTATTTCAGTGATCAGATGGGAATCCTGGTTCTCTACGATTCGTATATGGCAATAAGAAACAACAGGAGAAGAAAACAAGAGTTCTGTAATAAACATTTCCTCTCTATGCCATGCATGGAAATATTCTGCTCTACAAGAAAACAAATTTACGATGTTATTGTAAGCAAATACAATGTCTCAGTGGGAAATTCAAATAACTACGATTGGAATTTGATTCGTCTTTGTTTGCTGGCTGGTCTCTATCCAAATATCGCTCTTATTGATCGCAAGCGAATGAACATTAAATCAGGCACTGATAAACAGCTACTTTTACAACGCAGTTCATCGCTCAATCCACCAGGAAAGAAGTCACTCAAAGAATTCGCCAATAAATTACCATACGATTGGCTTGTCTTCTACGAGAAATCAAAACTCTTCAATAATTACAGCATTAATATGAATACATTGGTACCGCCCGTTATGGTTGCATTACAGTGTGGAAGGGAACACTTGGTCGAAATACAAGGTGGAGGTGATGATGATGATCAGACAAATGATGATGAACAAATTGCACGGACAAGCACGCTTTCCTTAGACAGTTGGATAAAATTTGCTATGAGCGAAAATGATGCTGACATTTTGGTAACCTTACGAAGTTTGGTCGAAATTGAATTTATTAAATTTTTATATCTCGGTCATTCGGAGACATCGGAAAAAGCTGTGGAATTCGTTAAATATATTCTTAATGCCGAAGTCGATGAATGTACACTTACATTTAAACAACAGTAAAAAAAAAAAACGTTTATACATACATATTTATATGTATATGATATATATTTATAATATGATATAACTTATTATTTACAAGCATAAGAATCTGGTGACATAGTAGCTCATCTTTGCTGATAAGGAAATCACTCAAAATTATTTGTTTTCAGAAAATTTTGATTGTGAATATACATATAAGGAATAATTATTTTATTTTGATGTTTTTAATAGCCTTAAACTGAACTTTAGAAATGTAGACACATATAATAGGCAGGCTATGCAGTCACAAGATATCCCTATCTCTTTAGAACCGTAATTTTTTAGCAAACCAATTTTTCCTGAATTTATATAAAGCTATAAGGCTTATTGGAAACTAATATCTGAAAATTCGTTTCCAATATCAGCACTATTGCGTTTTACACATGTTTCAAATTTTGTTGGCATGTTTACATGAAATGAACTCATGAATTATTGCTAACAATGTTGATAAAAGTTTCTTAAATAATACTAAACTGTTCGCAGAACGGCGATCCACTTAATTTAAATATCATTACAGTATCTTTTATATAAATCATTTGAAAAAACTCGACAACTGCAATTTATTGAATAAGTCATAGCTTAAAAGTATTATAAAATCAGACCAATTTCAAAATTTAATTTTTTCTATTAACTATCTATACTTAAACATACATATAAATTATAAATTATAATCTTTTGAATTAATATTTTTTATTTTCTTGTACACCAAAAAAAAACAAACATTTATTATTATCCTTATCAATGAAGATGACAAAAAATATATATGCATATTTTACCAGACACTTAGCTATTGAAAAAGTTTATAAATTATCTTAAAATTATACAAAACAGAAAAAAAAACAAATATGTATTTTGAAACTATATGCACATTGTGTTACAAATTAAACATTCGTTAGGATGCTTAGACATTTTAAATTGGCTATCTGGTCGTCATTATATATTTAATGTTAAAAAAATTATTATTATTGGTCATACAAAAAAAACCGAATATTTTTTCTTTTTGAATATGGCATTAGAGATATATGTGATTTTATACATAAATAAACATGAAATAAGTAGTGTCATTTTTGAGTGTTTTAATAATAATAATCAGGCGAACTACAAAATTTGAACAATAATCTTCAGCACGACTTAAGACATATTTGTTTATTGATCACTGTAAGTGAGACCTTGTGAAAGTATTTTTTGTCACGATTGAAATATAAAATTAGACCGTGCAGTCTTGTTTCATTTTGAAAAAAAAACTTAATAATGGTTATTTCACTATCCCGAAGTAACGAAAAATAGCGAAAAAACGCCAGTGGGAGGATTTATTCAATTATCTCAAGTGCCGGTTAGCTACTTAAAACTCTACTCAGACATTATGAAACAAACCCTAAATCTAGTTTGTATCAAGTGTTGAAGCGGTAATTGCCTTAAAATTCCCTTTGTCTTGAACGAACAATAAAGAGATATTATTTTTTAAACAAGTACAATACATGTTTGCACAAATAAATAATTTAAAAATAATTTAATTTAATATTTAAGTATATTAAAAGCGCCTGGCTTGCTATCGCGATAGTGATCTTTTTTCTTGTGCGTACAAATTCCTGGATCAAAAAAGTGCAATGACACTTGCATTTAGTTGGGAAATCAGCGATTTATTTTGGAGTGTACAAATCGACAAATTCATACCATAGTTATAAGCGAAAAGTTAAAATCCAAAAAAAAACAGTTCCAAAAAAATTGATTTTATAATAAGGAGTTGTTCCCAAGTAAATATGTACATTGTACGAGTACATACCATAAAAAATTGTATCCATCTAAAAATGCGATTTCACTACTTTTCTCGGGTAATATTAATCAATCTGCAAAAGCTTAAATTTCCTATGAACTATGATTTTTATGATTTATGTATTTATACTCGGTTGAAGTAACACTTAAAAATATAATTTAACATGAATCTTATCACTTCGGCTAACATTCGTGTGTTAACAACAAAAAAGAATTGGCTCTTCTGGTGTGGAACAGAATTAGTGAAACGTCACAAAATCAAATTAAAAAAAAACAATGAAAGTTTACTTTCTAATAGAGTCATCAATATACATAAATAAATAAAATCGAAAAAGATTGTCATTACTTTTGTAAGTTAATTTATAAATTATGAAAAAAAAAATAATATATATTATTTATATTAGGTATACCGGAGGTAATATTAATTCTTTTAGATCATTTTCTTTCATTCATTCAGACTTTAATTAGTATAGTCTGTCGAAGAGAGTTTCAATATTATAATGTTTGAATTGTGGATCTGGGAAGCTTGGGCGAAAGATTGCATTTATACTGAATTGATTACATTATTGATTATTATTTTACTGTTGTTTATTATTCAGAAAAGACTAAAGATTGAAATTTATTGATAAGTGCTTATTGGTATGGTCACATTTTGCGTTTAGGTAATTGCTTTTTTTCTAAAAATATAGGTACATACATATTCAACCTTTTAACAATATTATTTTCAAATATATTATTTATCAATTAGTAGATTTTATCGATGCTGGTGACTGTGGCATATACGGAACATTTTTTTTACTCCTGAAATTTATTTTACCTTTGTATGACAAATTATTTAAAAATTTAAAACATAATTGTAATGTTAAGAGGTTCCTCTTTTTCAATTTGGTCGATTTTTTCCTCTTAAAATCCACGCAAGTAAGGGTGGGAATTATTTTGGAAATGTGCTTATTTCTGTCGTCCCCATTTAAGAAGTCATATATAATTATAATTAATAGGGAAAATTTTATTGAAATTTGTCAACGCAAACACGTGCCAAAATTGTATACACATAGCACTTTATTGTAAGTTTTGACTTTTTTTTAGTGATTTTTGTTTTTATTTAAACAATTTTTTTTTTGTACAAACTTTCTTCTGCCATCTACACAAATAGGGAGACATAGACCCCCATCTACAATGGCTTTAGTCTTGATGCAAACCAAACATATATTCGACAAAAAGTTGTTTCTTTTAAACAATTTTTAACACATGAGAATATTTTCATTCCCAGACAAAATAAAGTCATGCTACAAATTCAGGTTATGGTTTGCAAAAAGAATGGAAAAAAAATGCAAAGACTAAAAGAATGCATAAAGTCCCAAAACATTCCAATCAATTAATTCAAAATCTCAATCGTCAGTAAAAATTATAGTTCTTATTCTCATGAGTTTTGCAGTCTTTCGATAACGCTGGCAACCAGGGAAACATCGGTAATATGTGCAAAGAAGAGAGGCAACGAATTTCCTGGTACCTTATAACGATTTTTTTTTAAATTTTAATGCCAAGAAACTAGGTGGTATCATTAAAAAAGTTCGAAATCTAGGGCTTTGAATATTTACATATGTATGTCATGTAGTATATTATGTACTCACTTAAACAAACAATGTTTTATCCTTATAAGTTCCCGAAAGCTTTAACAGTGATTAAAAATTAAAAAAAAAGAGTATGGAAATTTTTTTTTAAGTTCCTTACAATAAGGAACAGATATGAACGTCTAAATTGCGTTCACAGCACACGCAATGCTTTATTTTAAACACTCATTAACTAATTTATTTCATGGTAATCTAATATAAAAAAGTTTAATGTTTTTACAACAACTGCAATTAAAAAACGCATTCGTTCACATTAAATCTTTATTTTTTTTCTTCTTTTAATTAAACTTTTTACTCTGTTCACGTCCATTAATCACGAGAGTTTTAAGTACAAACTCAAAATCGAGTGAAATATGATGCTTAACTATCAAATTAATAGACCGAAACAATAAATAAAACATTGAAAGTATCTTTAACTATATATCATTATAAGCGTTACAATACAAAAAAAAACTATATTGATATTAAGTTAGTTTTGTATTTATATTTTAGCACCTAAAGGCTTTAAAATATCTACATAATTTCACGCTGCACATGGTGTCAACAATTATTTTTTAAACTTAATTTTCCGTTAAAAAAAAACACTGATTTACTTCACATTAACAAGAAACGTACACTCGTAATTTATTTGATAATTACTCTGGCGTAGGTGAAAGATATATACAATTCGTATATCAAAATTTAATAATAACGCCAAAACACTTCCGATCTTAAGAGAGTGATCCAACAAATGTTTGTGAACAATCTTAACGGAATCCACTATGACTCTCGAAATCCCCAACTATCTAAACTAAAAGAAAAAGCCGACAGAAAGAAAGGAAAAAGGTAAATGCTTTCTTGATGATGTCTGTGACGTCAGATTTTTTTTTTTTTGATTTAACATTGCATGAGCAGGTGTTATGGCTCAGAGAAGTAAATGTGAAATTAGACGAAAATCAAACAAAAAGTAAAGCTAGAAATAAACATAATATTTTATTATAATTTGTGGTTTATATATAAATATAACTAAGTTGACTGCTGTGGGCAGATCGTGGTGTCTTTTGGATTAGGTTTGAAACTGTAGTGCTAATCAAGCGTGGTCTTACAAAAGCCATAATTTAAAGCCATCATTGCGAGGACAGCCCTTAAAAACTTGTGATAGAGGCAAACTTATTATCAACAAATAAAGCAAGTCTCTCGATATGATAAAAATTTGATCTAAAATAAATTAGTTAAATACTGGGTGTTCCCAACGCTTATGACAATACTTTAGGAAACAAAAATTATGAACACAAAAATATTACCTATAATAACATTGTTTGTGGGCAAGAGTGCGATAACTCAGGCGACAAAGTTTAATGACGGATTTGTATAGAACAGTTAAAAACAAGAATTTTTTACTACGGGAGGGAGGTCTATCTCCCCCCGTTTAGGCGGTAGGGGCAATTTAAAAAAATATAACGTTAAATGGAAAAAAAATAATTAAAAAATAACGGTAGTACTTACAACTTAGTTTTATACATTATTTTTAAAGCCAACACTTCTGTTTTTTGGCCAGTTTTTAAATCAAGTCAAAACGTTATATTTTTTTAAATTGCCCCTACCGCCTAAGCACCTTCCTCTAGGTAACTCATCTGCAAATTGTTCCAAAACTGGGTACCATAATTATTTGGTTACAAAAGATGAGGGAAGGTCGGTCTATGACCTACGCTTTAAACTTATTGACTTATTTCCTAACACAAAGGTATACAGGTTCTTTAGATATACATAAATAATAAGAAAAAATTCACGTCTTCGAAAAGAAAACAATGATCTGATTTAATTAGACTCACTAGAATTAATATTATATAAACATTCTTTGATTTTTAAATCTATACCCACACCCATGTAAATGAATTTGGATTTGGTAAAACTAATTTATATCTATTGTTAACTTGCCTCTTCATATTCATTAAAAAAAATGATATGAGCGCATGTATAATAATTCCGGAAATAAAAAAAAATCGGTTTCCATCACCGCTGTTTCCATCAACAAACAATGCTGGTAATGCTTCTACTTCTAGCCAAAGAAAGAATAAAACCACAACAGCGAAATATAAAACCAGGGTGTAAGATAAAACTTCAAAGGTATACATTGATTCATCTATTGATGTTGGCACTCAAAGTATCTACATCATGCCTACACTTCTTTTGACGACCCATCTGTCTAAAGGTTTCAGCCATTAATCTACCAGATACCTGTTCTCGTCAGACTCGGGAAATGTTTATCTGGCACTAAGCTTGCTAGAACAGTGTCGGCAAGTCAAGTCATCGTTGCTTCGTCGTCGTCGCAACGCTATCGTGTCGTCGGTCAGTCATATCGGTTAAAAGTTAAGACATTCGCATTGAACTTGTTCAGTTTAAATCGAATCGTGAAACCAAACTTGGCTCTCGCAAGTATAGCTTTTAAAAAAATATCTAGGCTCGCACGTGCTGTAGACAATCGCGGTTATTAATTTGAAAAAAAATAGGTGTCTTGATTTTTAGAGCTGAGATAAAAATGTTTCAATAATGACTATATACAGTGTTATCGTTCAAATAATCCTTATTTGTCACTAAATAGTTTTAAAAAAAAAAAAAAAAACACCAATCGAAAATGACTTCCAATATTTGGCCGAAGCTGCAAAAGAACCTCAACGAAGATGACGGCAGCGATGAGGAACTTATTACCAAGGTCAATATTATATACAAAATAGATTTCACATTTATATTGTGTTATTATTACTTTACACAATGTGCTAAGTGGTTAAAAAGAAAATTATTCGGCAGAGTGAATTGTGTATGCTAACATTCTAATTAAAAACTATAACTTTATGCTTGTGAGAGGTTATATAGAAGTTATGCAGTGGTTATTCTTGAGTTACCATTAATTGTTATGACTTGAGGTATTAAAAAAAAATCTATAGTTTTTGAGTGTTTACCTCATTTTTTTTTTATTTCGAGCAACTTCATTTTGCCGCTTTAGTGGTTACGCCAACATTCTATTGAGTTAATTATATAGTTTTTTTTATCGTTTCAGTTCATAAGCAAAAGAACTTGCAATTTATATTGCTTTGGCATAAAATTAGTGCATGACTACGTTTTGATCAAGAACTTGTTGTTTAGAAAAGAATGTATGAATTGGCTAAATTGCCAAGCAATTATTTAAATCAGTTTTTTTTTAAACTAATAACCTTCTACCTACTCTATATAACTTTCTCATGGATTAATTTATAAATTGAAATGTTGCATGAAAACAGTTCAAACTGAGACTGGTGAAGGGCTATGTCAGTTTGTTCACAGTGGGCTAAGTTTTTGATAAGCTTTTGCTAATGAACAGAAGTCAGCTAATTAGTTAAATCAATGTTTGACAATACCAACTATGGATTCGCTGAAAAAATAGGTTTACAAGAAGGTTTGGAGATATAAGAGTTGCAATAATTATGAATTTAACATAAAAGTGATCAAACTGATAGTAAAAATTTATTAACTCGTTCATCATAAATGCAGTTTTGTTTTTTGAAATTCAGAAAAAAAAACTCCTTCATTTTTCAAATGTCGGTATCAATTTGTTAAAATATTTATTTTGTAATAGGAATTAAATTCATTAAATTAGAAGCCATAAAAAAAAAACATCTAATTACATATATGATCGGAAAATGTCTTACCTCCATTTGGTAAGTTTCGATAGAAAAAAATTGCTTACGTCATAAATATAAAGCTATCAAATAATATGTGAAGTCAATTTGTTTTCTACTTTTTTACAAATTGATTTTAAAAATAATTACAGAATGGACTTCTGGCTTTTATAAAAGCTTTAATATGTCATAAGATTACAATTCTATATCGATATTTTTAAAATATTACATTTTAGAATATTTTGATATTCAATAATATTGAGATTATATATATAAATATAATGTATAAGACCTATTTCATAAAAATTTTGATCGCAATCCGTCAATTCATTTATGAGAAAATCGAAAACCCAAAAACCTGGTTCTATGGCAGGTTATAATGATTTTTTGAAAAATATTTTTGCCTAAAAACCTGAAGATTCGTACATACGAAGTATTTATTTTCTTTTAGGATTGCAACTCGCGAAAAATATCGATGGTATGAGAAAATTTTAAACACCATAATCTTGGGCACAAATTTTCCCAGGGGCGATGTCCTTTACTTTTTTGAAATATTATTATATTAATATTGTTATTGGAAAAGTTTACACTAGGAAATGAAACCCGTGAACATAAAATTTAACCGTGTTTATTTAAATAAAAAAAACTACTGTTTTTTTGACAAATTACTTTGCAAAGTGATTGAGAAGCATAGTTTAAAAAATGTCTTAAGAAAAAATAATTTTTTAAAATATTTTCTTAAAATGGATTTCAAACATTCAATTTGCTAATAACTAAAAATCACGTGGAATTTATTGCTTTGAAAATATAATGCTGTCTTTTGTCGTTAAAGTGAAGCCCACCCTATGCCGCTATCCATATGAGCGGCACTTGTTTCGAAGGAACCAACAACCTACATTTCTCGGTATGTCTGTCTAAAAGGCTTTTATTCATGCAATTCCCATATTTGGACAGGTGCTCTGTCGTGCTTCTTCGATTTTAATATTCAGAACTTAAAACGATATCTCCTCTCAAATCCTTCCCTATTTTCCTAACACTCGCACTGTGTTTAAGCATTTTAAGGGCAGTCGAAACCCCTTTCATGCGCGCACTCATTATAAAAAAAAATAAATAAAGCAAGTAAACATTTGCTCATGGTCATTGTTATTTCGCGATATGATGCAAGTGAGGAGAATTTTGAAAAGTTAATTGCATTTGAAAAAAAAAATCACCATTTCAATAGAATATTTAAATGGAAACAATAACTCTTACGCAAATAAATAAGAGCATTGAAAATTAAAAGTCATAACATCAAAAATAGCGTATCACTACCGCATAATGCAAGTCAATCTGTAAAATAAAAACAATAGGCACAAAATGTTTTGGAAGCAAACATTTTAAGTCTAGGTTTAAGTACTTTCAAATTTAATTTTTTTTGTTTTGTTTGTGATTTATAGTGACATGTGGAATGTGGATGACATTCCAATTGGCAAGAAATCTATTCAAATCCCATTCAGCAAAGACCAGAAAGTTGAATACAAACTATTGAAACTAACTTTGAGTCCAACACGTTCTTAAATTTTTATTTTTAGCAAACTTATTAATATATGCAAAAATAAAACTGAATTAAAATCTAGTTCAATGTCAATGATGGGCTTACACTACACATTATTATAGGCAACACGTATATTATCAAATCATGTTATTTAAAAAAAAATTATTTTAGCAGTCAAATATTGTTGAATTCATTATAGTGCTATGGGAATTTTTGAATGTTTTTTGGCTGGCTTAAGTCACTCTAAAAGGTTCTTTTTTTCATCTTTATTCAATGCTCAGTTTTATTATTTTTTAAACGGATAGTGGAAAAGTAATAGTAGTTGATCACTGCAATCAAACTAAGATTGCATTCGACCACTCTAAAATTTACAAATTTTTGAGTTGAAACATTCCAAGTTTGTTTCTATGCTTTAGTCTTCAAGGATTAATGCAGAATCTAGCTTGTTACAAATTTTTTACTATACGTACTATATACATAAAATTTACAGAACAAAATTAAAAAAATACAAAAAAGTTCAAAAAAGAACAATTACTATTATGTATTTATTTTTCGGTTAAAACAAAGAGAAGTCTAAATTTGAGTTCAAAAACAGGATGACATAGAATTTTCGCATTGAGATGAATAAACATATAAAATTAAATTTTTGGAACCACTTACTATTTTTTCCCACTGCTTCTAGCGTCGCATAATAATAATTACTCAAAGAATTGAAGAGTTTTCATATAACTTGAATAATTATAATAAACTTAACATTTTATGAATCATAATTCAATTTTAAAATCAAGCTTCTTGCAAATTATACTATCTACCTCTACAAGTCAATATTTAAATTTTTGTTAAAATCAGAGATGTTGCTAAATAAAATACGTATTACGTGTTCTCTTCCACCTTGAGAACAATTCTAAAATAACCGGCTATTAAACGAAGCGATCTTCCATGACTTGAGGGCAATTATAGTGTTAACATATTATATTTGATAGACTTTGTGAGTAATTTATCTTTAATTAAGACTGTTCATATTAACGACGTATATCTTAAATAAAAATACATAGTTCAAAAACCTTTTAGATTTTATCTACTGCGCAAATAATAAAATGCATATTTTTTATGATTTTAATCATTATATTATATACATTGCCACAGTAATAACCTGAGGCGTATACGCATTTTTTTGTTTGATTCTTTACAAAAAAATATTTATCCATGTTTGTTTGTTCAGGAGAATGTCTTCCGGTTGTAAGCTAATTTAGGTTTTGTCCAAGAAAAGTGCAGCCAAAAAAAGTCATGCAAGTTATTAAGTTTTTGATTTAATTTATTTAGGATTCTATTTTTAAAGTAAGAAACTTTGAAGACAGAACTAGACTATTGATTTACATACATTAAAAAAAAAATTTTAATTAAGTTGCTGTTCATTAGAAATCTATTAATTAAGGAATTACGAACATGGATTTACTCAAATTTTCTTTAATGGGCTAGACATAAATCAACATTTATAAATAATAAATATTTTTAAAACTGGTGATATTTATCCATATCAATTTGAATTTGCAAGCTTTTTTAAGCTTTTTAATAAAGTGAGTAACCCCTAACCTTAGAGTTGCCTTTGTCTTCACCTAAAAGCATTTAATTTGTCTTCAAGGATGATGAATATTAATAATAATTGTTATCAACAACAGGGTATGCTAATGGAAAATGAAGGCGCCTAAAAAAACGATTTTAATAATTCAATAACAATATGCATAATATTAATAAAGTCGGGTTATTGAAGTCAAAGTCTAAAGATGCCAAAATAAGATTTATTCAAAATTAAGTTTTTGAGAAATAAAAATCGGTAGGGCATCGAAAAGTATACAATCAGCAATCATGATGATTAAATTAACTTACTTTGCTTTGAATGTATCGTATATTTAATTAACGGATATTCGGGTTTAAAGTATATACATATAATGGATGTAAAGTTTAAGAATGAGCTTTGATTCGTTGAACTTAAACCTTTTAATTATTATTTATTAATGTATATGCGGTGTGTCAAGCATCGAGTTTTTGTATTTGAGCTTAAACTTGCAATAAATTGGATTTGGAATATCGGACAAAGCATCTTTGTTTCTTTGTAAATGCGTAACGATTTGTTTGTTTTTATAATGAAATGAATTGGAGATTTTTGATTTCGGAATTCCATTCTTAGGAAGCAGTTAAAGCAAAAATGTCTCGAAATCAGTAAGAAATGTATTTTTTTTTTATGTTTGTCGAACAAAAATCGAAAATCAAAGTTTGCCAGTTTATAGCCAAAATTTTATAAGGTACTTGCAATTGCTGAAGAATGATGAAACTTGTTAGAATGATTAGGCTTAATGTAAATATGTACAAAGGAAAAAAATACAAAATTGAGATTTTTCACACAGGGGGCCTCCTCAGAATTATCGTTAATTATATGAAGCACTTCCAATTGCTGTAGAATGATGCAATATTCTAGATGTTGGGGCTTAAATTAAAACAAATTAATAATTAGAGTTTTTTTTATTGATACACCTCTTTCTCAGAATTGTTATCAGTAATACACCTATGTATGTATATAGTAGGTAAATTCAACTGCCTTAAAATGATTAAATAGGATAGAGCTATTATAGGGTTTTAAGTAAATTCAAAGCTATACAAAAATTAAAGTTCAGGGGGGGTGGCCTCCGGCCTCCTTCCCAAAAGTTGTACCAATTAAATGGAGCAGTTCCGATTGTTGTAGAAAATTGAAGTTTTTTTATACATGAAATTGAAAAACTTTAGCTTTTCATTCAGTGGGCGTAGTATACACTCATTTTCTTAGACTCCAAAAGTCTTATAACCAAAAACTGAAACAAAATGCATGTTTAAAAACGTTTATTGCGTTTTTTTCCATTCCAAGTTGCGCCAAGAAAATTTGAAACATCGGTTTCGGATTCAGTAGCCCTAAACACATGAGGCAAAGCAAAAATCCAAAGTACCCCACAGCTTGCATTAAAAAATACATTTTCACCTTGGCAACTTTTCATTTAATCACTTTTACTTTCTTCTTCTTCATTTACCGGCGATTGTCATGATCTCGAGTGTGACCACAGCTCTCCCACTCTACTACTTCACACTTAGGCCACACTTGTAGAGTTTGCTTTTCCAGAAATGTACCCCTGTAGTATTTACTAAACAATTTAATAAAAATAATCATGTTCTCGAATTTCAAGGCATTATCTTTTAGTAGCTATAATGAAATATAATGAATTAATAAAAATTGCTTTTTAAAGACAAATATTTATTTTATTCGATTTTTCGTATCTTAATAGTCGTATTTTCCCATCAAGCCTAGTGCCCACTTCTTCTTTTTTTTAATTACTTTAACCAAATCTAGCTAAAAAATAAAACTAATCTACTATTTATTTACAGATTCCATCGATCGTGGCTTTTCTGATGTTGGATTAATTATGTCAAAAGTAGAAGAGAATTGCGTAATTTTCTGAATACAAAGTCTGATGAAATAAATTGTATTTTTTTTTAGTTTAAGTTGAAATGTATTATAAATTGTAAATATTATTTTTAATAAAGAAAAATGTAAAATTTGTTTTTTTTTTACTTTAAAATCTGAAATTGTTCTTCATAAAAGGCTATCCATATCACGACCAAAATTTTGGGGTGGATCTTATTGAACAAATGCAAGTGTTGAGGTAATAACCTTGACAATATTGATCAATAGTATTTACAACTAATGTTTCAAAAATCCAAAAAAAATTTCTGGTGAAGTGATTACATATAAGTAGGATGTCATGACCTACGTTCTGTCCAATTTTTAAATTATTTAAAATAAAATAATGAATAATGTCTACGAATGATTCAATACAAAATTCACAATAAATATTCCTGGAATCAATTTACATATATTACGAGAATTAGAAATAAAGTATTTTACTTATGTTAAAGTATTTTAGAAAAAACAAAAATAAAATACAAAACAAAAAACATAAACAAGAATGTCGTTAGATAAAATTTATTTTATTGCTAAAATATCCCAAAAAAAAAAATATTGAGCTCAAAACTGAAGATGTCAGAAGAAAATGTCCAAAGTTTTCTCCTGTAGTCTAGGCTTTAGGTCGAGCTACAGACAGAATTGTAAAAACCCTTTTTCGTGACTTTCTGTATCATCGTAGTTTTAGGTCTGATTAATATTCCGAGTCCGATTTTTCCAAAACTTGCGCTACAGCGAATTTGTACAAATATAATCGCAATTAAAACTTATATATTTTGAGAAATCGGGAGTCAGGAACAACTACCCCATAAAACAATTTCTTGGGTTTTGCTTTTCTCAAAAAACATTTGTCACAAAAGTCGTCGAAAAAAAATTATCAGATCATTATCGTCAAAAAATTGGTCAAAAAGTTGTATACATTTTTTTTATTGTACTTTATTGTTCTGTATTGTTTTTCTAGGGGTTACCAGGCTCCCGTTTAATTAGTCTTTCTCATCTCTTCCCCTCCCCCTCTCCATTGATTTTCCTTCACATCCGATAAGGGCTGTGTCATAAAAGAGTGGAACACTTAGGCGTATACGCACTTTTTTGTTCTAATTTGTATCACATTTTGTTACTTTTTTTTGGGTGGGGAAGAAGAACACCAGCAAGACATAGGGGGAAGAAGAACACCAGCAAGACATAGGAAAAGGGAGAGAGTAACAGAAAAACAAAAAAAAAGTTATCAAATATTTTGGATTTTGGATTTAAATTAAAGAGTTTTGAAAAATTAAGTGTAACCACTTACCATTAAATAAATGGTAACGTTATTCTTTCTATATTCATTATTATTCATATATATATTCATTCATATATATATTAATTTAGGTGCTTAAAAAATACTGAGAGACTGCCTGATAAAAAAGTTTTCAACCTGTTCGTAAAGAATCAGTATAACCTCTTTTTAAATCTAAAGTTTTTATCTATCTATGATAGGTAGCAACTGAAAATTTATCTTTGCATACCTTTTCCGAATTATTGTCACTGATTGTACCACCATCTTTTTTAACAAAAAAAAAAAAATAAACATGGAGTGGTATACCTTGCAGCAATCGTAAAGCTTTCAAACCACGAGTAGCTTAATAGAGACAATATTATGTATATGGTTTGTGACTTTGTCGAATAATTCCGAATTCATAAACCTTAAGTCAAAGCTTTTTTGGCATCAAAGTCTTTTGAATGAATTAAGTCCATAGTTACCTCCTGAAAGATACAACTATATAGTAAGGTAAACATTTCAATTGGAATTAAAATTTAATTTCATTCAAATAAAATAAAGAGACGTGTCTAGTCGAACCAAAGCTGCGAGAAGTTTAGATTCTTCCATACATACCTACCAAGAAATAGCTAGCTCTTTTAACAAAATGAAAAAAAAGACACTTATACAAAAGCGACCAACTGAACTAATGGCAATTAAAATTCGTCAATAATAATAGACGAACTAAAGTATATTATATACAATAGGTGTTCGTTCTTTTTTGATTACTTTTCCCCTTGAGCTTACGTAATTCCTATTTCACAGGTGGTGGTGGTGAGTTTTTGAGTTTGAATGAGTCAGTAAACTACACTGCCGAAGCGTGAAGACCGCGACCAAGCCAACAGCAGTATAGGTTATATTGTTGTGGGCTAGAAGTATCTTGCATCCAAATTATATACATAGTTGAATGTAATTCGTGTTGTCTAGAGTTTTACCTTGTTTTTGTTACTTCACTGACTGATTTTCAGGGCACGGGTGCGGCGTGCAGTAGTCGTCATCGGTGGTCGTGAGCGGCGCGGCGGCATATATTGAATGGAAACCCAATAATGCCCAAGAAATGTCTATCATTCACATTTATTGCTATGGCTGCCATGGCTAGATTTGTGCGCTCTTCGGTCTTGAGTTTGAATTTAAACCTTCTATTCTGCAATAAACAAAGAAAAAAATTAATTAAATTGCAGCCTAAATTATTATTGTTGGCTAGAAAAAGATTTGTCATATATTAGTCGTGGGTGCGATGGTGTGGAATACAATCAAATGCGATAGCAGAACAAAAATAAAACGATGTCAATAAAATTTTTTCATGAGTCGTATCGAATCATTAAAATTATTGATAATGAAAATACATTGCATGGACAACAAAAACAAAAAGAAAATCAAGAAATCTTTTTGTTTATTTTTGTTTTTTCAATTTTAAAATCAGTTTTTGTGATCGCTTTCACTTTGCCTAGTGGGAGTTTTTTTTTTTTTAATTTAATATTAAGAATGTGCGTGTTCCTATAGAACAATTTGCCATCATCTAATTGAAATAGCTTTTAAATTAATAAAAATAAAAGGAAACCATCGTTTAACCTCCATACCTCCAGCGTTCTTGATTGCTCTAAGTTTTCTATTCTAGTTAACACGAAAAAGTCACCCTTATAACGAGAGAAGGAGAATATTTTAAAGAAAGAGTGTTTTTTTTCGAATGTTTTGTATCCTTAACTTGGAAGCTTTTAGTGTCTTTTAATTACTAGAATATAAAAAAAAATATACATATACAAATTTATTGATTGAAATTGAAATCTTAAGTGAATTATTATAAATGATGGAAAATGAAACACATCACTTCAAGAGGTTCATTCGCAGCATATCTCAGGTTGTTAGTACATCAAAGAGTACATCACCAGAAGCTACAACTGTTACATTCAATGTGAGTACCTTATTGTTTTTCTTTTTAAATTTGTTTATCTCTTTAACAGAACAACAGCAACAACAAATTGTTTTATATGAAGTGATACAGTTACTTTTTTTGATAACGCAATTAAATACATATGTTATTGTGTCTTTGTTTTTATCGTGTTCTTTTTATCTGTAGTAGAGAAGACAGTCCAATATCTAATCTTCGTTGATAATTTAAATAGTCGAAGCCACGTAGAAGTCTAGATTTGGATTTTAATAGATTAAATGAATAAAGACTTTTATTTAAATAAATTAAAGATGGCAATATTAAAAAGAGAGATTTGGGCAAAACAGTAAATGTTATAGCAATAGATTGGTATCTGTTTGGTCGAATAAATTAATAGAATAAATAATAATAAAATCAGTCTTTATAATGACGAAGAGTTTCACATTTTGTTTGTATTTAAAGAACTTGAAAAAAAAAATTATAACATGCCTAATATGGGCATTTGAATGAATGTATATTTTTCTGGGAATTTTACATATTTTGGGGTTTTAATAAATTTGCTTTCTTTTTTGTTGAAATCATTTAAGGTCGTACTGTCCAAAAAATATTCATTTGGCTTTGATACAATGTATAATAAAATGTTATTGTACAGGGTGTTTCAAAAGAAAGTTAACATTAAAAAAGTAAGAATTCTATTGATAAATGTTTCTTACATGTTAAAATATATTTTTTGGGAATTCATTTTTTTAAAAATAATATCTTCCACGTGTAAACCTTTGCAAACACTGCATTCATTTAATCGAGCACCAAAATTGGCTATGACAGATCGGCAGGTATTCTCCGTGATGGATGAGTATTAACACTGTCTACGTTTTGGGCCGTTATCGAAGACCTTGGACGCCCAGATTTTGGTTTATCCAGTCTTGAACCGGTCACTGCAAACTTCTCGACGCATTTTCCAATAAGTCAAGTGCTTGGTGCATTATTTAAGTGACGAATATGTGTCGAATATTGCAGAATTTTCTACGCGCTACAATCGACGAATTACCGTTTTTGTTTTTTAACTAACAGCCATTTTAACTGCTGTTATTTGATTTTTATCTATTCAACGAATATACGATTGCCTATATTATTCTCTCAGACTATTTATGTTGAAATCAAACTAAACACAAATCAAAATTGTTTGAACATTTTTCGAGATTTTTTTTTATATTAAGCGCGTACAAAAGTGGATATGCGTACTCTTAAAATGTTTTAACACAGTACGAAAGTTAAGGGAAATGGGATAAGAGTTAAAAGGAGATACTGATGCACATTGGTTTTGAATGTATATGAGCATCGAAATGGGTAGGAAAAATCGAGCCGGGTAAGTCATTCCACATTCGTGTGGTGCGGCTAAAGAAAGATTCTCTGTGCTCATCTGAAGTTGAACTCAAGGGTGAACTGATGGGCATTCCTTGCGGTGCGAGTATGACGGTGGAATTGTTTAAGGGGAGGGGTGCAACTGGCTATTTCACACATATGATGCATATGTTTTGTCTTAACTAATGTCTTAATAGAGCTTAAAACTTTAAGTACAAAGTTTGAAGAAAATCCATTAATGAAATGAAATGTGAATAAAAATTAAAACGAAATTTATAAATTAGAAAACAATTTCTTTATATTTACTTAAACACAATTTTTTAATTATATCACATTATTTAATATCCATCATTGGGCTTATGCTATCATACTGAAGTATTATTAGCCAAAGTTGTTATTTATGTCTTTGATGATGAACACCTGTTAAAAAAATATTTTCTTAATTAAGATTCACCTGTATATACATACTTAAATATTGTCTCTGTACGAAGCTTTTACATAAAATTAATTTTTTTCTTATTACAGGGTGATTTGCATAAGGTTGAACAAAATGCCAGACCTGACAAAAATCATGTAGGAGTTTTTTTTTCTCTTTGGGTAAAAGTAGCAATTTGATAAAAAAAATACGACAAACAACACAATAGCAATACCTACAATGTCTTGCTATAGCTATTTTTTAAAGCCAAAACTCAATGCTTTCCTAAGTCTTAAAAATGGATTTAAGAAGTGTTGCCACTGTGCGGTGGTAATACTGTAGAAGTGGGAATACCATAGATAAGCATATGGATCGATAATCATGTTTCAGACAATGATGTGAGTGTTCTCGTTCTTGAGTACTGGCTTTAGTTTTAGCCAATAAGTCGTTGAACTGCAGTTTAACTTTTTTTTAGTCTTTTGACTAAAATACTTCAGACTTGTACTTATAAAAGCACAGGCTGTGTGGCATTTTGTAAAAGGCATGAGTGGCATCTGGCATCAGACATGGGTCATGTTGAATGGTGTATGTTGCATGATGCATGTTGCATGATGCATGTTGCATGATGCATGTTGCATGATGCATGTTGCATGAACCAGAAATAACCAGCCAGTACTGAAGACTTACATCTGGCTAAAAGGACTAAGACCAGTTAACAACTACTGCAGTTAATTAACTATTAGTCAATTAACTGCTTTTATTAACTGCATAGTTAAAATATTAGTACTGACTGCTGACTGTGCTGACTGTTTTTTTTTGCAGTTAAAGTACCCAGACATAGTATTAACTTGCAGTCAATTGGTAAGTTAATTAATTACGACTTAACTGACTGTATTACCAAAGTACTGCAGTCTTTTACAACTCAGCCATGTGTGTCGTGTGGGGTGGGGAGCTCCTTCTTCACGTGGCAACGGTCCTTAAAATCAATTTTATTACTTTCTCTTAAAGTGTACTAATTTCATTTTTCAATTTTTTTTTATGCAGAGTTGAATATAGATAAAACATTGAAATATCTATAACAATTGCTTACAATGTTTGAAATATTCATTCCTATTTTTAGATTAAAAAAAATGAGATTTTCTAAAAGATGGGGTCCTTAATATCTCAGCAAGATCAAATAACTTTTATTAGATAGTGCCACCAACACTAACTTTTAAGTTTTTCATAAGAGATGTTTGAAATTTTGAGGATATGTTTGTTCGCGTCCGTTGTTTATAAATATTCAAATTTTTGATATTGAACAACAGGTAACTGGTAAACAAGATCTAGATTCAATAAGCAACTACGATACGGATCATACTTAAATTTTAAATTTCTTTGCTAATAAATCTTAGCAAATGTCAAAAATCAAATTCAGGTATGAATGTCAAAAATAAATAATAAATAAAAATTTTAAATGTAATTTTTTGATAAACATTACATACATACATATGTAGTTGAAAAAACGTATTTTTATTTAAAAATTATCTTATTACGTGTCCTTAAGATCACAAAATTGTTTATAAAATAATTGTAAGGCCTCTTCAAATTTGAGATTTATGACATAGCCCAACCAGTCCCAGTCCATGACTACGAACGTCACTGTAACCATACAATATTGAAATGAAGAAACGTTAAAAATTTAAATTTACATACAGACATACAAAAATGTGAAAATCTATACAAATGTAATTTTCTTAGAATATCGTAAATCCTGAAATGGTTGTTTTTGTATTAAAAATTCTTAATGTGTATTATCATGTCACGTTTGTATACATCTGTTAAAACTTAAACAGTATTTTACATTGACAAATAAATTTAAGTCTTATCAATTTTTGTTTATTTACCTTTGAAAGTTTATTTTTGGAAATGTAAATTCAATTTTCTGAGAAGACTTTATCAATTTTATTGAATGTTTTTGGTTTATAAACGATTCTTGGAATAAAGTGATAAAATTACATAAAATATCCAAAGTAATTTTTGTGTATGCTTTCAAGCCCACATTTGTTATCAACAATGAAATCTTTGCAAGATTAAGCGCTTATAGTACAGTCAAATTAAGATTTTAAATCGCAAAAATTTGCAACAGTCTGCATTTTATTTTTAGTATTGATTTATTTCAGTGTAAAGGGGTAAAAGACTTTAAGCAGAAAAAAGGATTACAACATGAAACAAGACACCTGCATTTAGTTGGCCTCAGACGTTGAACTATCCAAAACACGTTAGTGCTAAGTTAGCCAAGTTCTCGCACTACACTATTTTTAGAAGAAAAAAACTCAGACGATTTTCAACCTGCCTTTAACCTCAGTATACCAATGATATCAGAAACTTCAAATTGGGACGCACGTGCGAGTTACCAATTTTCAACTTCTTAGCACAAGCGGTTCCTGAGACTAAAATGTAAAAAAAATCGCAACTGACTGAATAATAGATCATCAAAAATCAAAATTAAAGAGCTTTTCATAACATCGTAAACTCTTGTAATTTGGCACCAATTTTTTTTAATGTACTAAGCATGAGACCTTTTTTTCACTCTCATCGGACTTGTAAGACTGTATTTTTGCTAATAGGTCTGTTGTAGGCGTTTTATTGTACTTAAAAAACTGTTTTGTAAAAGGAACTGATTTTAACTTCCAAATTTACAAGAATTGTCTGTCAAAAAGTGGCTTACAATTTAAAATTCAAATTATCAAATTATTCAATAATGATTATATAATTAATGCAAATCGTGAATAAATAAATTTATGTACACTAAAATTTGTCAAAAAAATACATGACTTGACAAGCATTTTAATTTTATTTTTTTTAGATTCGCTTTTTCACCATTTTCTCATTTTTTAGGCGTTTTATAAAATAATAGAGCCAACAATCAAGCTTTTCAATGTTCGTATAATCGTACAAAAGAATTTCTGGTTTTCCATTTAGGGGCGTGGTATTCATCTACTTTCTCATAAATTGATATCATCAATATTCGAGATTGCTCTAAAAAATTATCAAATTAGGTAACGTCTTAAGGTTTGAAGTGAATACTAGCAATAAAATTGAAAACTTGTGATTTTTCACTCAGGAGGTGTGGTACCCACCCATTTTCTTAATTAAATCATTATTAATATTCAATATTAAAAATTACAATTCTATTGTCAAGAGGTGTGACGTGTCCAATCATATCCACCCATTTTATCATGTTAAAAAAAAACAATATTTTTAAAAAGATCCACAAATATAAATATTAAAAAGAGCCAAAAACCGGTGTGTCTATCTGCATTTTTTCGACAAATAGTAAGACCTGACAGTGAGAGTTAAATTAAAATGCACGATTGTATTAAACGAACTCACTCCTATGTTAAAGTACTTTAAGATAAATATAAAAAATTACGAAAACGAGACTGTCATTAGAGACAAATATGAAAAGAAAAGAAGAAGATTCTCAGAACTGAAGATGCCATCCTAATTTTTTTTTAATTAGGTATGTATTGAAGTTTTTAAATATTTTTTTTTGCACTTAAAAACAATATTCCAAAAAAAATTAATATTTATCATTATTTGACTAGATATGTATATGAATTTAATTAATTAAAAAACCCTACTGAAAAAATTTCATCAAAATCGTTAGAGCCGTTTTTGAAATAAGTTTGTTTGGTCTTAATGTTATTTTTGCAGCTACAAAAATTAAATATACCCGTCAGCGACTAACCTCAAAATCTTCAGTTCCAAGTTTGGAGAAAATCACTTTATCAGGGAGTTACAGGCAGACAAGCAAAATTGCGGAAGCCACTTTTATGCGTTTTCTATCATCGTAATGTCAGGTCTGGTTAACGGTTAATATCTCGAGTTCGATTTTTAATGAATCCAAAATTTGCCCTATCGTACCCATAGTCGTAAGTGAAAACATATATTTTGATTTTTGAAATGAAATGAAACAAACATATACCAGTGGAAGGATTGTGTAACACTTTTTGGGAAATTCAAATGACCATTGAAAGATTCTTGCATAATAATATTGTATTTAAAGTAAATGGTAGTGCGAATCTTTATACAAATTTTTTTTTAAATACTTGGTTTGATTTAGCTCAAAATAATTGGTAACATAATTTGATCTGCAAGTACCTCAAAACACAGTTAAAATTTTGCAATGTTGAGTTTCATGAATAGCTATGATTGGCGCCTTGATTTCTAAAATCATCAATGTATATACAAACACCAGATTTGCTTCTTTAATAATAATACAGCATTTTTGTTTCAGTGACATTGTGACATAGATAACACATCGATCTTATTGCGGTATCGTAACATTGCACTAATATTTAATATGCCTGCCTACTCACTGATTGAAGATACTGTTCAAACTGTTACAAATAGCCGGAAATTATTTTTCAAATGTAATAAAACCAAATGTCAATAAAAAAATCATTGCATCAACATTTTTTTCTCAATGAAAGTAAAAAAAAAGAAAACAGACACAATGTAATAAAAGTTTAAAATAAAATGTGATAATCATTGTTATACACCACCGCTGCCGCTGCCAGCAGCGGTATAAACCAGGAAGTATAGCCCAAGCCCTGCATCACTGCGTCATATTTCATATTATATTTTTCCCTCACGTTTAATACTCAGCTCAGCATCAAATGTTGCACTCTCCGAAACGTTTTAAATTGCATTAGGTTGGCATTGATGGTTAAAGTATATACATATACAATATTTTATTATGTACGGGCTTATATGGGGGGCTTTCATATTGGTTGTTGAGTTGGCCCCAATTTTTAGTTTCTGCTCTGGCCTGAGTGACCTCTTCAATTTATGTAGCGTGAGTTATACTCCCCCTTTTGGAAAGACTTAAGATGAGTAATATTTTAAAAATTTGTATATTTTTTTTTGAATGTTTTTTGTTTTTTTTTTTTTTTGTTGTAGTTATGCTTGTATTTGGTTGTTATTTAGGTCTCATTTAGGCATACAAAATATACATGCATTCTTATCGAAACTTTTTATTTATGGAGATGGTGAGAGAGAGAGAGAGAGAGAGAGAGAGAGAGAGAGAGAGAGAGAGAGAGAGAGAGAGAAGGAGAACAGCGAGTTTACATTTACACTGTTGCAAAATCATATATACAGGAAATGCAATATGACATTATGATTTGTTCGAGTTGCTTTAAAACATTCTTTCCCTAATACGTAAGATAATTTAATGATTTGAGTAGAAGTAAATGACTTTGGGATATCAAATATAGGCTTGACATTTTAAGATTTTAGAAAATACTATTATGTTAGTCTGTTAATGTATCCCGAATAGACAGTTTGAAATAAGACATTCGCAAAATAAGTAGGTAGGTACCTATTTAATTAAGTAATTGTTCATTTTCCATATTGATCTTGAGGTTAATTTCAAGATCAATATGGATTTTGTACTAAGTCCTCTTCAAAGATTGAGGTTTTTGTCCATTGGGAATTTTTTTTTGGTTTAGATTATATTTCTTTTGGGAATTTATCCAGATTGAGAAATTGTTTGGGAAGCGTTGGGTTCTATGTATGTCCCGGTTTTTATAATCACGTTTTTAAAATCCCGCGTTTTATAATACTAATTTTTTATAATCCCGCTTTTCTAAAACCCCACTTTTTTATTCCCGTCTCTTGTAATACCTTTTTTTGATCCCGTGTCTTGAGCCTTTGGGGTGCGCAACTGGATGGCGTTGGCTCAAGACCGGGATAGATGAAGAGACTTGTTGAAGGAGGCCAGGAACGGACCCGGTTGTCAAGCCGATGATGATGATGATGTCTTAAGAAATGAAGGTACTATCCGAGTTCTTTGAAATATACGTATTATATGTTTTAAAGTGTTTTGAATTATTTTTTTGTATTTTTGATTTTCCCCGAAACAATCTCGAGACACGGCTGTAAAAATTTAAGTTCATAATATTAACGTTTAGATATCCCTCATCACTATTATGTATGTCCTTGCTGCTGAACGGGAATTTAAAAAGCGGGACTATAAAGCTTTTTTTATAGGGATTTCTGAATAACGGGATTTTAAAAACGGGACTTCCGATACGCTCCAGTTAGGGGATTTTAAGTGTTTTTATCTGGACAAGCGGACATTAATGAAAAATGTTATAATTAGATAAATAAGGCCTTGTAAATTTTGCAATTAGCTTTGGTATTGTTGAATCTCAGATTTTCGTGAACCTGTGATTTTTAAAATCCCTTTTTTGAAAAATCCTGAATCTCCATAGATCCTTTCAATATGTAATTCAGCAGTGATGCCATCAGCTTCAATTGTTTTGTTGGACTTAAGCTATCTTCACTTCGATCAGGTCGGTTGTGCTGAAATGCTGGTATTTGTCAAGTCACGTGAGTCGACGGGTATTATCTCTCTAGTAGCGGAATTTGGTTTATTATAGCCGTTATATTATTGAAGAGGTAATCGTATGACTGTGGTTCAACCACGCATCTTCATTAGATCTTCTGCATTGTATATTTATTTTTAACAAGATATGATCGCACATAGGAGAAAGTACAAGAGGTGTCTGATAGGAAATTTATATTTTATAATGTTAATAATTAAAACAATTATTATTAATGGATCGTGATGAAATTGTTGTTGTTTGTGTGTGCCTTATAATATCACAGAGTTTAGAACCTCTTTCAATCGATATGAAAGGTTTTTTCAAGAGTCTCGACTTCAATGTTATTGTGCATTAGTTTTTATTAGTTCGTAGTTGTAAAGGTTTTGGCAAACTTCTTCAGCCCCCCAATGGACTCAAGCAAAAAATTAACGTCAAGTTAAAAAAATTTAGAGAAAAAACGAAAGAAAAAAAAATATGAGGACAAAATAAAAAGATATTCGGGATATCAATGTCAATTGCCACACAACAAGCTAAAACACAATTGACTAAAGAATTCCAATGCCTCTAGAGCCACTCTTGTAACAAAAATACAAATTCTCTATGAATCGTTTTCAAAATTTTAAATTTGGTTTGTAAAAGATTGAATTAAATTAGCAAAAAATTATTTAATTTGCGATGAATAAATTTAAAACGTGAACGCCCAAAAAAATATAAACCAACATTAGAAATGAATCTCAATGAACAAAATCCACAACAAGCAACAAATACGATTTTGAAAAATATTTTTAAATTCCCAATACCTATACATTTTTTTCATAATAAACGATTAGTAGTTTCGATTTTAAATTAAAAATATATCATACACATTATTCCCCATAAAAAACAATGATAATATAATAATTTCAGTGAAATAGACTAATGATGTGGGTCAGAATGAATAATTAACCATAAGGGAATTTTTTGTTTTCTGGGGTCCACACCATATATGTTCTTTGGCTCCATCAAAATATTTAGGTCACATCCATTAGTCCATTTCATTGTGATGCATCATTACTAAATTTAATTATTTATAATATAACAAAACTGTAACATAATATCATGCGTCAACATTTTTGTATTGCGCAAAAATTAATGTCCAAGTTTGAAGTAATTAATAATTTACATACATAAAAACTAATTTTCAAAAATAAGTATCGTCCCATTTTTAAAATATTGGATGTTCGAAATCCAAAATTCAAATTCTGTAATTCTGCATTTTAAATTTCTGTAAATCCATTATTCTGCTTTTTAAAATTCTGTAAATCCGAATTAATTCAATAAAACTCAGAAAGTCCCTGTTAATTAACTTTTATTCAATAAAAAAAAGTGCAAAGTATAATAATTGTTTTTTTTTCAGAATTTTAGTTGAAATTGGAAAAATACCCGAACAAAAAAATCATCAAATTCCAAACGAAGGCATTCTTCTTATTCTACAGGAATGTTTGTTTTGAATTAGCAAACGTTTATATGCATGTGGCCATATGGTTAACGGAGTAATTAATAGTAACTGCATATATTTTAGAAGATAAAAATGTTGATAAAAAAGTAGATACAATATATTACTACAATACTTCATATAATGTTTTGTAACTACATAAAATATACATATATCCAATCCACCCTTTTCTTATAGACAATTATTCACAGGAATTTATGCTGTCGCTTTTAAATGATACACAGTAACAGCTAACAATTTAAACCACATTGATTTAAAACTATGCGTTAAAACTTTTTTTAAAATTGTCAATATAAGGGGTATTCCCGTTCCAATGAAATAAACATTGGAACATTACTACATGCATGGAAGCATATTCACAATATTACACACGAAAAAGTAAGCCGAAAAGTAATGGCGCCCTCGTCAAAAAACTTAATAGCGAATAGAGTTAAGACAATTTGTGGACAATCTAAAGCTGTTACTTGACAAGTCAAAATGTATTGAACCTTCAATAACAGAATGTGTACCTCATATTAAGGGTGTTTTTTTTTTCAAAAGACATAATAGAATAAAACAAACATGAATTTTTAAAATTGATATGAATTGAAATTGAAATAATATTTTAAACTTATGACGGCACGAGTACGATAACTTGGGCGCCGAAAATTGATAACGATTTTTTGTAGAGGGGTCCAAAACAAGCATTTTTTACTATGGGAGGGGGGGGGGGTCTATCTTGCCCCGTTTGGGCGGGAGGGGCAATTTTATGAAAAGAGTACTAAAAGTGGAAAAAAAAATCATTAAAAAATAACGGTAATACTTATAGTTAAGTTTAATATTGTTTTTTACAGCCAGTATTTTGTACTATAAGCCGAAAAAATGAGTTTCAAACACAAAATTCGGGAAAAAAAACACAAAAAAAGAAGTTTGAAGTGTAATTTCTCAAAACCATAAGATTTCACATAAATTTTTTTTTATAGAATTCGGTGCTCTTATTGATTCCTTATCAAAAACTGAAAACTAGATTATTTTATGTCTTCTAGTTTTCGAGAAAATTGAAAATTACTAATTACTTTTTTGTACTCTCCCCCTTATGACCTATAGACTGGCTCGAACGTAGTCAAATTAGGAGGTCCAGTTTTCGATAAATTTTTGGAACATTTTTTTCCTTATATAGTGGTCGATCGTTTCGGGCTTTCAGGGATTTCAAATATTCCACAGAAAATAGTCTAGCGACGTTAAATCGCACGATATTAGAATCTGAAACGTGAAACTATGCGGTTTCCAAAATTTCCTTCAATAAACCAATTTTGGCACAAACTGTGTGCTATGTTGCGCCGTCTTGTTGTAACCACAGCTCATGCATATCATAGTTGTTCAATTGAGGAACGAAAAAATCAGTAATCAGTTAGTCTATTCATGTTGAAATGCTATACCCAACTAAAAAGATTAACCAAATCTTACTTAATAGCTAGTTAAAAAAAAGTGTTGCCAAATGAAAAGGGCACCCTTTATTAGTGTTTAAATGGTTTCCATTTATAATGTTATATACTATTTTTAACAATTTTGGGACTTTTTAATATCGGTTTATTAATAACCTTAATTGATTATACTCTTGACCAAGATTATACATATTGAATAGAATTTCAACATTTAACAAGGATAGATATGTAATGTAGTATTTTCTTTCGGGGGCCATTTTAGGAAACTTTCCCCTGCTAAATCGTGAATGGCAGATTTTATTCAAGTTGGGGTATCATTATAAAATATAATATACATGTAACCTTAAATGCAATATCACAAGTTAGTCATAGCTTTCAATTATATATATTATAAAAATGATTAGTAATTAATGAAAAAAATAAGTGGTATTAGTCAAAATTTGATAAATTATTTAAATAAAATTATGTGTTCAGATGCATGTATGCATACATATGTGCACTATACATATGTATGTATGTATGTTATCGAAGGCTTTTTTTTTTATTAATTTACATCATTTCAAAAAAAAACTTTTTATAAGGTATCAAGTAAAGGAAAAAACGTAAAATAATTTCAGTTTGTATTTAGAATCGTACAAATCGATTTAACCTTATTCAGTGTTCGCGTACAGTCTGCCCTTAATTGCTTTACAAATGATGCTTGCTATAAATTCCTTTGATTTTGGATTCGGGAAATTGATATCAGGCATCCCACATGTATGTAAAAAATTATTGATTTGTGTTTAGAATATTTAATTTAATTTTAAGCAACTTTTCTTCAATTTAATTTTTGACATACCCAAAGAAACAAATTCAAATTTTGCGCCAAGATTATTTTACTAATAATAATAGTTATTTGAAAATTAGCAAAAACTAATTGACATCATGTAAAATTCTTTTGAAATCTTATGGAAAACTTATTAAAACTATGCGATATTCACTTGAAAATAATATGGATATCTTATTGAAGTTATATAGAAATATTTTTAAATCAGTATTTATTTTAATGTTTATTTTTGTAATTTGTTTTTGTGAATTTAATATAGTAATAATATAATAAAATATAACTCTCCACTGTCCCATTAAGTTTCATTGATTTCTCTATGAAAATAATGTGCAAATACTACATAATTCGACTTTCCCCGAAAAAAAGGATGAATTGAGTCTGTTATAATCAGTAACAATTTGAGTAAATTTGTGTGTTTCAAAAACAAAATTATTCATCTCTTGAGTGGAATTCATAAGCTTTTTGTATTTATACAGCCAAACAATATTAATATTAATGTTAAAAAATGATCTTTACGACTGTACAATTTTGAGAATAAAAGAAAAAGAAATTAATATTTTCAGCTGAGCTTTGTGTACAAAGCCAATAGCCAAAGATTTCGGTTTGTGCTATTTTCTCTTCAATAAAAAAGTATTCAAAAGTTTTTTTCAGCTCAGATTATAACTACTTACTTGGCAATGTTGTCTGCAAACCAATTAAGACACTTTTTACAATTTGAGCGATCAGCAAGAAGGCATTGATGCTTCAAAACGGTAAAGAACCGAAATTAAGATTTTTCACACAAAACAAGACATTTTCGAACTTTTTTTTGCATCTGTAAGTTCTATTTTTTTTTGTTTTCGTTTTATAAAACTTTTTATTTTTACTAGTTTGTTAGTTGTAGACATTTTACTTAAGAAAACTGTTTTTTATTTAAATAACTAATTTTGTCAAAAATTAACTAAACAATTTTATTTTACCTATGCAATTGATGATTTTATGTAAGTAAACTTAATTTAAGTTATGTACATTTGCATTGGAAAATATCCATTTTCTCAGTTTTTTAAAAAACAAGTTTTGCTATCCAAAGACATGTTAATAATTTCATTTGCTTTATGGATGTCTGAAAAATGCATACTGATTGTATTTGTTGCTGTGCAATAAAGATTGATACAGATTGATTGAAAAAGTTATGGGCTTCGTCATGAATGTCCAAACAACGAGCTAAATTTTTGCTTGATTTTTTGTATTATTATTCAAAAAGACATATTATAGCTTGTGGTCAAATTAGGACAAGTTTTAATTGATCAACAAAATAATAAAATTTGTGGAGAGTTGTTAACTCTGTTTTAAACTTGCGTTTATATCTAAGATTTTTGGATCATAATCAATAGCGAAGGATCTTGTGATTACGTCATCAAGTATCTCATAAGCGTGATCTACCAACTTTTGTGATTGAAAAATGTCCCCTTAGTTGAAAAGAAAAGGCATTCTTTCTTTATTTTTATATGTATACAAATTTTTATTTTATTTATTTTATTTCTAAATATACATCCAATTGTAAGACCTTTTTAGAAGTCGATATTTGACCACAATTAGTGCATTTTTTTTTAAATTGTTTTTACACTTTGGCTTATCAATAATAATAAAAATAGCCTCTATTTGTACGAACAAATTTTCCAACCCTCACTGTTTTATAATTTACAAGGCAAGTAGGTATAATATACGTACAAAACCCATCAGCCATCTCTCCCGGTTCGTCTAGATGATCTTTGAACTTAATTAATTAAGCACAATGATCTCAATTGTCGGTTGTGTTGTTTTTTTATTTATTTTCCTGAATTGATTTTGATTAAACTACACATGTCTCCGAAGAACACAACCAACAACGACGATGACTACGATGAAGTCGAAACATGCATCCCATCCCAGCTATAATATTCTGCTACTTGTCTTCACCCTCTTGGGCTGGGCTGATGGGGCTAGGCTGAGCATGGGCATATATAAAAAAAAAAACTCATTCAATATATGTGTATAATTTTTTTTTTTTCATTAAAAACATTTTCGAGCATTTTCCAAACGAAGTCCAGAGCTCCGCAAGACATAAGATTAGTCAGATTAAGTATCCGTCCCCGAGTAGTTGATAAAAAACATATATTTAAAAATCTTTTTGAGTATTTTTATAAGAAGAAAAAAAATTAAAACAAATTGTAACTTCCTTTCAAATTTAAAATAAAAAAAAATCGATCGTGTTATCGCCTTGAATATTTGATAAAAAAAAAACAAATATAAACACACACCTTTGTTATCAGAGAAAAAAAATGTGTGTATTCATTGTGTATAAGGTATCGGCTTGTAACAAAATATACCCATTTTATGGGTTAACTTTCTGAAATAAATTCCTGTGATACAAAATACTCAACATAATTCGCGTTATGTGTATACAGTTTTATGATAGAATCACAAACACGATTTAAAAATGACTCATTTTCCGGAATTTAAGACGCTGTTCTTGACTGTTATATACAATGATATCTCAATTCAACCAGACACGATATACAACAAAATAAATAACATAGATACACCAATACTATTGAGTGAATTAAAAACAAATTAAAACACAATTTCCATAAATGAAAAAACAACAACAAAAAACATGCCAAAGGGAAGTGGTGGAAGTAGCTCTGAAAATGTTCATTTCGGAAGAACAACAACGCCTCATCAAAATACCTCAACTTCATCGACCATTAACAGTCTTGGTCTTGGAAGTGCACATTCAACACACCAACTTATCGGAGAAGGAAGTGCGAAAAATAGCCCTTTTAACGATCGTGTATATTCAAATGTACATCATCATCACCATCAAATCGATTCGAACAGAACGTTAATTCTATCAAAATTCTTCGATTCAAATCCGGCCTATGAAAATTTGTGTTCCGGCTGCGGCTATGGAGTGTTCGAAGCACGCGGAGAATTGTGCAATTTCTGTCAATATGTATTAAATGGAACCGGGAGTCCCACAAACGGCAATGGTGGTAGTTGTGAAGATAACGCCAACATTTATGAGAATATATGCGATAAGTGCTCTCAGTTGTTTAGCGGTGGAGAGTGTACGGTTTGTTTAATAGGAAATGACAACAAATACAATACAATAAAAACAAATTCCGATAGCAATAACTCTACGAACAACAACACTAAATCGAGTGGTACGAGTTCGAAGAAAAAGTTAAAAAAACGTTTGATTCACAGTCTTCTCGGATCGTTGAAGCGAGTAAAATCATTTAATGCCGCATCTTCATCGTCGTCGCAGCAAATATCTTCACCTAATTTAAAACAACCCTCGACTAGCAATCGGAAAATACATATCGTACATAATGTCGACGGTTTTGAGAATGTTTTTTCAACAAATCAAACTTTCGATTTAAATCGTATATGTGAATTAAAACAACAACAAAATCAAAAATTTCAACAACAACAAAAACTTAAATCAAGTACAAGTGATCATCATATCTACGGTAAATTGCGCATAAGTGATGAAGATGATCATTTGCATCAACAAGCACGTTTTCAATTCATAAAACAAAAATCACAATCGGATGATTATCTAATCAGTGGAATTGTCAACGAAACCACTGCAGTTCCCACTGCCGCCACTGATAGTTGTGATCCACTATATTGTAACGCTTCTATCAATAGTCACGACTCATTTGATATCAATAATTCATTAGTATCATCATTATCAACATCATATTTACATATTCGAACTACGAGTAGTGTTAGTGAGTGGATGACGTCATTGAGGTGTGAAACCCATGATTATTATAGTTTCGGGGCGCCAGATACAATTCTTAGTAATCCAAAAAGTATTCCTGGGAATTTCTCGGAATTTGTGTGCGCTGCTCCTTCATCATTTGTGTGTTATCCAAGAAACATTGTTTATGATCATCAGATGCACTGGCAAAAACCACCATCGCATCATCAAAATAACAACAACAACACAAACATCGAATCCAGTTCATTATTTGCGGATGAAATTAGTCAGGTAGAATTCACACAGCAAATGGTTAATGAATTTAAAAGAAATCTCATGGAGAAATCATCATCAGCATCAGGTCTACACAACCATCATCATCGCCTTCAACTAAAACAGCAGCATTTAAAAACAAAGCGTCATGGAATCCATTTGAAACTGGATGATATTATTGTTGTGGAAAATAAACAACAACAACCACAACAGGTAACAAATAATAATAATTATCAACATTATCCAGTAGACAACGAAGTCGTCGTCGACCATAAACACCACAACGGCGACGATCTGGTTTGGATGGTGGGAGATCACAATAACCAACAGCGGAACGACACCAGCACTCCCGCCGACAGCAGTCATAATTGTTCATTGCAAACTTCTGCGCAGGCTCAAGCCATAGCTCTGGCTGCAGCAGGTCTGAATGGTAGTCGACGTGAGCCAGAGCATCAGTTGAACAAAAGGTGCTGTATCTACGAGAAAGATTCGGAATTTGTTAGTGATATTTTGCAGGTTTTTGATTCGATACTCCTACGAGAATCATCAAATCATACGACTTCTTCGTCATCATCTCCATCTTCGTCGTCATCATCGTCACCTACGTCATTGTCATCTGTGTTTGTTCCCCAAAAAGTTGAATTAAGAAAAAATTGTGAAAATATCAGTCAAGTGATTAATGAAATTTCCTTCGATAACATTCCTCCTTATTCAACAAGTGTTTGTGCTTCGAATTTAGTCTGGCCATCATCGTCGCCGCCGCCACTGCGACAGAAAATTAATTTTGAACAAATTTTAATTGACTTGGTGCTCTCGAAAAGTCTAAACAAAATAATTATAAACTACGATATTTCTCTTAAATTGTTTCTAAGTGGCATTGATAGAACACCACATTTTTCACAACTCCATTCGATCCCCAAATTGAAAAAGATATTCCATCGTTTTCAAGTGTTTTTGTGTTGTAAACATTTTCAGAAGAAAATTAATCAAATTCAAACAAGAAATAGTGATAGTTGTTGTTCTAATAATATAGCAAGGTCATTAGAAGGAACAAGTCAACAAATTCCAGCCATCACTATTGAGCTCTCATCACAATCTAAGGAGGAGGAGTTAGATTCCATCAAAATGACAGTTCCCAATAGAACTTCGAATACAAAGCCCGAAGAAGAAGACGAAGAAGAGGAAACAGAAGAGCCTATTTATCAGCCAATATGGAAATTCAAAACAGTTGGGCAAATCCAGGAAACTAACATCACAGATGTATATTATGACGACGATGACGATGACGATCACCATCGCCATCTCTTGCCAAGAAGGTGTGACTCATATAATTCTCTAATAAATGAAACTGAAAGAGCAAATATTGAAGATCATGATGAATGGGAGTCTGATGACGAATTTACATTCACCACGAAATTAATGGATGCGAGGAGGGCAAGTGGCGGTGTTAAAGAGGCTGATTCCATTAGTGTGAATACAATACAATCGTCCATAAGTGGAAGTACCATAACTGGATATGCTAGCAGCAGTATTAGTACGATGACTTTGGCATCGACAACGTCCAGCAGTGGCGGTGCTGCTGGGGGAAATAACTTCCAACATCACTTATTTAGAAACATATGCATATTCTATAGCCCCGAATATCCAAAAATACGTGCGATTCTATATGAGTACGATCGCAATCGATGTTCGAGCTATTTTGCAAAACAGATGCTACCATCACCGCTAACGTTGCCCGCTACCTCATCGTCGTTGTCGTTTACATCACCGGTGGCTTCGTCGTCGCCGTTTATTAAAAAGACAGGGCGCGGCGGTAATGTTTATACGAATGATTCTACGCCAACAACAAAAACATCAACGACAAGTAGTTGTAGTGCTTCGGATTACTACGATAGTCATTCGAAGCGATCATCACCCTACGATGGAAATAATAAAATTTTTAAAAAATCTAGCGAAAGTGGGATCCGCCAAATACTAGCCGATTCAGTTCAAGCGTGGAAATATTTGCTGTTGGATGTAAATTATCTTGAGGATGAAGAAGATATGGTAAGTCTATCTAATAAAATGGATTTCATAACTTTACTACTAGCTAAGTACGTATGTACATATGTATCTACTACAATATTTTGTATCTAATCACTTCAGTGAAAAATATGTAACAATCGTTTGTTATTGTTTCTTTTTTTTTGTTGGAAAAATCTAACAAAAAAATCACACAGTTCCAAATAGGAAAACAATGGAGAGAACAACGAATTGGAAAGTATGTTTTTTTTTTTGTGTATCTTTATTTTTTTCTGGGATGTATTTATCCAAGTCCGCGCATTTCTGAGTGTGATTCATGATGAATTTTTTTTTTGTTGGTATGCGAGAATAAAAATGATGATTTTTTTTGAAGATAAAAACAAAGTTTCTCTTTTAATAATGATTTTTTTTTTTAATTTTGTTTGCTGCTACTGCTGTTACTTCTGAGTGTCTGGTCGTAACGCATTTCGCCCCTTGCTTGATATACTTGCTTGTGCTTGGTTGATAACCTTTTGGTTTTTAATGCTCGTTGAAGGTCAGTTTGTTCTAATGTATATCGATAATATAGTATATGAATAGGTAGTATATAAACCTGCCTTCTATCTATAGGTATTAAGCTTTATTCAATTCAACGGCTAGTGGCTTGGGGGAAAACACAGATTTATTTTTATACTACGAACTAGCCATTCTAGATATACATAGCTATACTTATAGGTAGCTATTACTTTAGTGTTGATTTGTTGTTTTTTAATATAAAAACGCTGTATACATACCTACTTACAAATATCATGTATGTATGCAAATAGATGTATGTACATATGTACATATTTTGGTACATATTTTAATTTTTTTTTTTAGAATTGATTTTGAGCTCTGAAATTCAAATAAGTGAAGATTTAAATATGGAGTTGTTTTTGCATTTAAATTTAATGTTGAACAATTTTTAAGACCTGGTATGAGGGCATTACAGTTAAACTATGTAGTAGTTTGCTAACTTATTAACATTTTATTAGAATTTTCTCAATTTTTAAAATTTGTTAATTAGTGTTAGCATGAACACAATTCTCTTAGTAAAATCAAACCTAACATGTCTAAAACAGTGGAGGCTCGTTAACGAAGGTAACCTTTTTTGACATTTCTAAACGTCAAAGTGACGTTTGAGTTAGCCGTTGTGGGCTTAGACTTTAGATTACTGTTAATTCGTTATTTCATTTTGCGTCAATGTATGGAACATTATGAAATGTAAGTCATTACAAGAAATAAACTGGATTTTGAGATTTGAAATACCCTCTAACTTTATAATTATTATTCTTCCGTATTATTTTTTTTTTCATTAACTTAGTGCTATGTTAAATTTGAACGATAATTTTCGCGCAAAAATAAAAATAGGCACCTATGTACGTACGTTCATTGGAGCAGGCGTTTACCTCTGAAAAAAAAACTTTCTAAAACGAGGCGTCATTTATTATGTAATTTATTAAGAGTTACTCATTAGCACTGTCTATTGATTTACAATTCTGGATTGTCTCTGAAGATAACCACATCCTGGTAATCAAATAATGGATGTGGGTAATAAGACCACAGTTCATTTTCTTATTTTTTTTTATCGTTATTTATTTTTACGTTATCAGATTTAATTACCAATTTTTGTTTATAAATTTAAATTTTGACAATTTTCGAAAGTTTAAAACAACGCAGTCAATAATTTTAACTTGGGAGCTCGAATTTGACTTATTAAAATGACCATTCTAGTGGTCAAGATTATTTATTTTTTTAAGGTATTAACTTGGGTGTCCCTCAACAGTTAGTCCTTGGTCCAATTCTCTTTTTATTTCATATTCATTTTCTATTCAACCAGAAATGTTTTTGAACAGACAAAAACTTAACAACGCAGTTAAATTATAAAATTTATTTACTGCAATAAATTTGTATAATGTTTATTTTCTAGTATGTTATGGTTCATAGAGCATAAACTTATTGTTTTAACAATAAATCAAATTTAATATCTGATTTTTAGGTTAATTTACATTAAAGTAATTGTACATATTTCATTTTATTTAATAACAAATACCTAATATTTTTCAGTCTTATTTTAATTTGTCGCTTGTATTAAATTGCTTGATTTCATTCGATTTCTGTTGAAGATATTTTGCAGATTATTTTCAGAAAGGTCAAATGCTTCATTCACTTCACTCCTACGCATTCACTTTGACAGAATTGTTTCTCCAGTTGTTGGGTATTTTACAGCTAATTTGTTGATTAATGACTTAATGGCACTATTAAACTCATTGTGAACGATCTTGATCCTCCATCACCCTTAACCCAAGGTCCATTTAGCGATTGGCGTGTTAAACTCTTTCATTGTATTTATTTAAGGTTTCAGTGAAAAGGCTGTTTTAATTCAATTTGTTCCTTTTATATTTTCGTTTAAATATTTTATACAAGAAATGTTTTTATAAAAGCATGTTTAGATGTTTACCTTAAGAGAAGATTACCATAAGGTTGTTTCATGTGCTGGTTCTTAAATCTAGTTACTGTTTTTATTTGCTATTTAGTTGTACCCACAAGTGTAAACGTCAAAGGCGCTCGGATGTTGGGTCAAGGGGGCTCTACTTTTTCCTCCACGTAAACTGTCACATAAGAGCTTATGTGGAACATAAGGATTTATGTTCTGTATCAGCTTAAAGCACAAAATCGACACTTTGAATAAAATTTAAAATAAAAAAATGTAATTTGAAATTAACTAATTATTATTATTCTTTTTTATTGTTTTCAGATCGTTTCCGAAAGTCAAATACTAAAAGCTCAAACCATCAAAGAAATGGATCACACTCCGACTCCAGTTTTTGGGAGTTCACTTCAAAGATTCAAAAGTGTATCTAGTGGAAATATACTCGAAGCTACCATGATGCCACCTGAAGAAGATAAAAAGTCAATAGCTGTAAGAATGAGAAATAAACGTAAGTATGGTTTCTATATACATACATACATACAGATATCTCCTTAAAAAATCTCAATCAAAACATCTTCTCAATTTAACTGCTTATGTAAATAAAATCACATTTTCCTTCAATAAATTGTTTAAAAACAACAAAATTATAAATTTCTTTTTTTTTCAGTTCAACGAGGATATTTTAATTTGTAAGTTACAATCAGAAATCTTTGCTGTTAAAATTTACCTAATTTATATGTTTTTCTTTATCTTCATATAGCCAAAATCATCTTCCAAAATCACCCAAAGAAGGCAAAAAAGGTCGAAAAACCCTTAAAGGCAACAACAACGCAACATCTAGTCTGTACCGAGAAGATGGTATACAACCAAACTATCCAATTTTCAAAGCACCATTAGATATGTTAGAAATGAATGAAACCTCATATCCAAATGTACCACGTATTGTTGTCGATTGCATCGAATATATTGAACAAAAAGACTGCATCCAAATGGATGGTTTATATAGAGCCTCTGGCAATAAGGTGGCCATAGATGAACTCAAACAAAAACTTATCAATAGTTATATCTATGATCCGAAGCTATTAAAAACCGATGATATTCATACGTTGACCAGTCTTTTGAAAATGTTCTTCAGAGAATTGGGCTCTCCACTTATACCGCATGATACTTACAAATGTTTTGCACCAACTAAAAATCTAATGGAGCCATCAGCTATTGAGGATATGAAAAAAGCTTTTCAAACTATGAAAAGCCCTAATCGAGAAACTTTGAAATTTCTTATAAAACATTTAACAACGTAAGTAAAAAATGATATGCTGGGTGATTTGCATAAGGTGAGACACAAGTCGCTCTAGGTTGAACCAACACAAGACAGAAATCGTATGGAATAGGCTTCAAAGTTCCTGCATTTCAGTGGGACAATTTCAAATTCAAAACTCCATTTTTAATTTAATTTTAAATTTAGTTGTTTGATTGCATAGTTTTTGAACTTAAAATTTTGAAAAAAAATAGTTTTTTTTTTTTTACAAAATTTTACGTTATTGAGTGGATCTTTCGTTTTCAATTTTTAATACTTTTATCAATTTTAGGTCAAACCCTGAAAACTGGATAGTCTTAGGATTTATACTTTCCAAGTTATAAGCAAATATCTGAATATCAATTCAGTTTTTTCTTCTTTTTATAACGTAGTTCTTTTGGATACATCCTTATATCTTTGAACGATAATTTCCATTATCATCCAGTTTCCAGTGTTTGACTAAAAATTGATAAGAGTATTGAAAATTGAAATCAAAACTTGCATTTATCGTAGGTACAATTTTGAACAAAATTAGTTTTAACAAAAAAATTTAAGTTTTTTTTTTAATTTCGAGTTCGAAAATTAATTTTCAAACAATTTGTTTTGAAAAAACAATTGATGTACTCTTAGTCTTAAAAAAGCCATGCCATAACGCTTTTTTTTTTTATTATTATTGTTTTTCAAATTTCAGTAATTTCTTTTGAAAATTACCTCTCCCACCTAAATGAGGGGAAATAGATCCTAGGCCATACAAATTTTGTCTTGTTTTGCTTCACAGTACACCTAATGCATATTACCACCTATAATCTGTAATATCTAATTCAAGTTTTATTAAATATTTTATATTTCAAGGGTTGCCCACTATAGCAGTGAAAATCGTATGCCTGCATCAAATTTGGCAATTGTATGGGGTCCCTGCATTTTAAGTGTAAATCAAATAAATTTCGACATTGGCCGAATTAATACAATAGCAAAAGTACTCATAGAAAACTACGATCACATATTTGGAGATAATGAACGATTAGTCAGCTAATTATAAAATAATTAAAGACATTCCTAAAATTCCAAAATTCTATAGAAACCAAAAATTATTTGACTAAATTTAGAGAGAAAATAATATTAATTAGTTAAGCTATACATTATATTTTTTTAAGGAATAGAATAATTCATTAAATCAATGGATATCGTGCATGCAAAAACGATACCTCAATTAAATTTTTTTTATTAATTTATATATTGTGATATTTATTTAAGTTTTCATTTTTTTGATTTCAATATGAGATATTACATAAAGTCAAATATAAGTTTAAGTGATTTTTAATTTCTGATGGATTATATTTTAAATCATATGGAAAAAAGAATGCGGGAATCAACCTGGGTCTGGATTTTAGGAGCTTCGAAATGCTTTATAAGAAATTTTAATCACTCACAGTCTTATTTATTAGATTTCACTAATACACGTTTCAATCTCGGATTAGCTTAACCGCATCGAAAAACCTGATTCCGTCTTTATACGTCAAGCAAATTTTTATTTATATATTTTTTTTTAACCCTATTATTACACCTTTCTTATGTCAAAATAACCAATCTACAACTCTGGTTATTAGAAATGTGGAGCCCAGCAGATTTCCATAGTTGTCAATTTTAAACCCTCATTTTTTTAACAGCGCAGCGCAGCGCAGCGCAGCGAATCGGACATTTGACTCAAAGCGAACGTTTGGGAAATTCAAGATATCGAAATATTCGGCAAAGCAAAGTTCCGATTATGGTATAGATCAACATCTCTATGTGCCAAACGTTTGCCTTTCAAAGTGAATATAAAAATGGTGAGTCACGAAATGAGTGATTTTATATACATCCGCTCCTTGTTTTTCAGCATTCTAAAGTTGGAGTTACTTAACTCCAAAAGGCTGTTATAGTCTAAGGAAGGAATTTATCGAATTAAAATAAAGCGTCAAAGAAATTTGTTACTTTCTCATGTACAATGAAATTTGAAATAAATTCAGGTACCTACCTATTATAAAATATATGTATTAAACAGGATTTGAAAAAAATTGGGATTAAGAGAGATCGGGATCTTGAATAAACGGTATTAAAAAAGCAGGATAATAAGTAACCGGTATACTAGAAGACTGGATTTTAAAAATATTTTTCTGGATAGGTACTCGAAAATTGTGATTATAGACAAAAATGGCGCATGTGATGAAAAATGGCGCAGAAATGGAAATCAATTTCGCTTCTATATTTGGTACCAAAAGGAAATCAGAACATGTATGATTGTGTATAATTAGTTGAAGATCAACAATTCATTAAAAAAGATTTTATCAAAAATGTTTGCATTATTTTGAAGAAGAAAATAAGTAGGCCATTTCAAGAAAAATCAGCCTCTAAAATAATTTCTAAGGAAGCGACAAATATTTATTTTTCTTAAAACCTTGAACGGATAATGGATTCAGTACCAAAGTTTACTATCAAAATTTGATATTTCAAAGGAAGTTGGAAAATTTCTAGAACAAGTATCTAGACAAAAATTTTACAACTTATAAAAAGAAGAAAAATTGTAGGATTACATTATGGTTTCCATCGAAGAAGAAGGTTATAATATAAAAGTAGTGTTAATCTTATTGGCTACATAGAATGGCCACCGCCAAAATACATAATTTATTTTATTAGTTTAAAAAGAATTTAGTAATGAAGTGATTTTCCTAAGTCCCAGTTTTTAAAAATGTCTCTGTCTGTACCTGAACTTTGTATTTGGACTTGTACGCATTAAATTAAAAAATAGTAAACTTTTTAAAACAACATTTTGTTTTCGTATCTTACATCTTATTGAATTTCAATTAATATTTTTCTATATAAATAATTTGAAAAACTGTTTCTTTTGTGCTTTTAGTGAAATTTCATATCAAAGTAGCTCAATATGAGAATGTTATTATCTTCTTTATACCTACTTATGTAGTTTTTTCCCTCTGCATATTTTTTTATATTTCTCAAGTTTCCATTCCAAATCCTTTTTAACAAACTTATTTGAATATCAGTCATCAGAGCGAATATAAAATTTATTTCTCATAAAGTCGAAATTTTAGCAAAACTTTTTCAACTCATTTGCAATTGATTCATTTTACACAAACACAAATTACAGAAAATCTGACCAAAAATGGAAATAAAAACACTGATAACTACACAAATCATAATCGTCATAAAGAATTTTTTCCTTTATACGAAGTTAATCAAGCTAAAAAAAATATAAATTTATTTTCACAATCACCATCGCTTTATCTTTGAGAGAACGACGGACGATGACAGAATTTACTCCCAAATTCAAGATTAATATTCCAGATGGAAAAGTATAAAAATAAAAATTCTACTGGTGCCGATGAAAATGAATCTCACATCACAGACTTTAAATAAATACAACTCTCTCTCTATTGACCTTTTGAATTGCCACTAAATAATTTCTGAACTAATTTAAAAAAAAAAATCTGTTCCTTTCCCTGCTTTACCCTCTCTAAATCGAATGATAGAAAACCAATTTGGTGGCTTTTGCCCTATTTTGTTATCTTTTGTGGTTTTCTTTTAAATGAAATCACAATAAACCAGCCGGTGATGGCTTTCAGCAGAAAAAAAGGAGAACGTAAAGCTAAAATCCAAAATCCAAAACCCAGACATTATGTCTTCTTCACATTTTCCATATAAATATACCGACCGAAGCTTGACCGTGATGTTCAGGTCCAGGTCCAGGTTCTGTCCATGTCTATTGTCCGTGTTCGTCCATGTGGTTCGATGGGGAATATTATTATGCTGCATATGAAAATGAAGAGATGGAGAAGCAATATGATTTTTCAATATAATTTTGTTTGAGATTTAGAAAGGATTTTTGGCTATGAATAATTTCAACGTTTTCCTTTAGTTTTGGCTGTTCAATTTTCAAGCCAATTTTTGCTTATGTATATTTAAGCCTCTTACAATACGATTCCTTATATTTTTTTTTATAAATGTTGAGTAGATATTCCAATCCCTTTCCGGCAACATATTCTTTAGTTTTCTTTCCTTCCTATCAGTGTTTGAATGTCTATCACATACATATATTAAGGATATTAAGTATGAGTTAACCTTCTTATGAGTATAAATTTATTAGTTATCTCTTTTATAAAAGTTTTTGTAAAACCAGGTGTAAATTAAGAATGAATCCTTCAATTGTCATTCTTATTTAGTTCGTCAAAGGTGTACATAGCTTCCTGAAAAAGTTGTTATCACAAATTACAATACAATAAGAAAAGAATAAATGTTGCTTTATATTCAGGGGGGTGTTATCCGCCCACTTTCTCAGATTTCAGATAGAACCGTAGGGTTAGCAGTGCATACAAAAATAAAAATTTGAAATTTGAAATTATTCGTTCAGCCATCTTTTCAGAATTGTTGATCTATCAATTAAATAGAGCGCTTTCCACCGCTGTGGAATAATGAAACTTGGTAGTAAGGTAGGTATGTTAAAATTTGATACTTTTATTTTCAAACAAAATTTGATCCGTTTTTCAAAATTAAAATTTTTTTTTCAAATAACTTTTGAATGCTAGAATTATATTCAGAATCATTTTAAAATGCTAAAATTTTCATTTCAATTTAGCAGTTTAGGAACATTTCCATTTGTTGATTTTTTTAATGAATATGGTTCTAAACAATCGGTTGTCAAGAAGTTCGAAAATTTTAAAATAAGCAATGAAGTTTTAACCCAAAAAGGTGGCATTTCTTATTCAAACTTAACAAAGACCGAAAAGAGTTTGTAGTTAAAGCCCAACAAAAATTGTGGGAAAAGAAACTCATGCGTTGTTGTTTATCATTCGAAAATCATATGCCGACGGAATTCTTCTCTGATAACCGATGTCTGGGAAACACTATAAATTATTGAATAATGCAAGCCCTTACCTCTACCCCTACTCCAATATTTTTTTACCTAATTGTACAAAGTTATCACTCGCCACCAACTTCAAATTTAAATTCCTAAGCAAAGAGTTTTCAAAACTTATTTCATAAACCAAAAATATAATGTAGCTGAAAATATTTCAATTTTAAGGCATTCAAAACTTGATTATGCAGCGGTTTATGCAATTTGTGAATCAAAATTTGCTGTGACCGCAAACATTTGAGAACGTTTTGTAAAAAAAATATTCGAAATAAATGGTCTTCGTAGAATTTTATTGGTAATGTATTTTCTACTCTATTATTAAGTGCTTAGACTTAATCACGTTTTTGAGGTTTTCTTCCACAAGATGTAAACTCAGTAGAAATAAGAAAATTTAGGTGTTGATTTGCAAATTGCAATTTCGGTTTAAAAGAGCTTAAAATGAGGAATGTATAAATACATAGGTAGAGATAGATAATGACATCTTTGAAAGCAGGGATTATATACACGAATGACTATTATAGTTGCACAGAAGAAGGTGTGGGTTTTGTGGTTGTGGTAATAATTTATGCTTTGGTTAGTGCAGATTTAATGTTTTAAAATGAAGTTCCGTTTGTTTCCCACAAACGGAACTTCAAAAATGAAATCAAATTTAATGTTTCGAATTGAGGTTCTGTTTGTGGAAAATTCACAGTCTTCATACCGGGAAATGTGACTTAAAAAATTATCCCTTGGTTTTTTCAAATTTAAATGGTCTGCTGTTCAAGAGGATTAACTTTTCTTTGTTCATAATCATTTTTGCTACTTAAAGCTTATATATTCCTATTAAAAAAATAAAACTAGGAAACAATTATTATTCTTAGTCTAAGAATGAGAGCGAAATTTGTTCCGGAATATTTTTAAGGCTAATTTTGAGTCGTTGAATCCGGAATCATTTTTTTTTTCTTCCAAGAATCGAGATATTCACACAAAACTAGGTTTGTTGCTTATATCTCAAATACTGGCATTGGCATTAATCTTTATTCAATTTATCACATTGTATATTATCAGAAAGATACAGTTTCTTTCTTTCTAACGATATACAGTTTAGTTTGATCGCTTGTAACATCATGAGTATAATTTAAAAAAAATATTTATCTTTGTGAAAATATACAATGTGTGTTTTTATTTATTTTATATTTAACATAATAAATATGCATCTCGAAAACGATTCTTTTAAAAACAATGTAACTATCATTTACGGTTTCAGAGCCCATATTGGTTTAGAAAACATTTTTTTTTTGGTTGCGTTCATGAGACCAGAGTTTATAAACTAGTGTTCGATAACTTCAAACCTATTTATGATACATTTAAATTTATTGTTTTTGACCACAAATCATTGTATTCATCAATTCAAAGTTGAATTCTGAAGTCATGGCATTTAATTTTGTGTTAAGTTTTCTCTATAGAAATAGTGGAAAATGGCTGAATGCTTTCATTGTGTTCACCGCTTCTGGAAGTGACACCACCGCACCGGTCAGTGAATTCAACGATGACGGTGCATAGCCAGGGTGAAATAAGTAAATTGGTACGTCGCAACGGGCCCAGATGACTCCCTTGTAGTATACCTGGATTTACTATAAACCATTTAGAACGTTCATTTTGAAAAACAACATTAATAAACCTATCTTTTAGTGCAATGGTGCTTAATTTCTTAATTAATAATTCACGGTTAAATTTCGATAGCTTTACTGAATGCGGTTAAAATACAATAATATTTTTATGTTTTTCAAAGGTTGTAATTTGTAGTAAATTAGTGACCGTGGATTTTTTCATTACAAAACTTTGCTGTGTTGCAATGAAAATAACAGAACATGGAATGACAGAACGCTTAGCAATATAGGCCTGCAGTTTGTTTCTAATTCTTTCAAACTATTCTGGTAAACGGGAACGGGAAATGTGTTTGTTTTTTGGACAAGTCAGTCATCTTTGAGCCTCAAGTAGCTTTAGTCCGTCGCCTTGTAAGCCTCTTGTGTAACTTCTTGAGGATGCCGGCACTCATCGTCAAATCTGTTTTGTTGTGGATGTCGTGTATGCTCAGTGCATGTCAGAAGCTCTTCACACTTAATTCCGGCTATATTAGGACTTTTTAATACGTAGTAAGAGATTTCAATCTTTACTTCGGACGTATCTTCAACTCAACTTTCGTGGCAATAGTTATGGTATAGCAATTAATCTACATAAAACCCGTTTATTTTTACATTTAATTGTATTGGCTTCTTCTATTTCTTCGAAAAATAATGTGGTTCTGTCAAGGTCATTGTGTATAAGCAAATATATTATAGTTTATAAAGAAGACATTATTGATATATGATACCCCTTAAACCCTAACTCTTATATAAAATGATTTCAGCTCAGGCATAATAACCCCGAAAATGCTAAGGTAATTGATTTCAATGACATACATAATGAACAGAACATAGTAATCAATGATTTTTAAAATATAAATTGAATAATAAGGGTTTTTGTATGATAAAGGTTATAATTAAAGCAAAGGGGAACATCCTTCGGAATGCGTTCATAGCTGAATAATGTTGATCAGCTTATAAAATCCAAATGGAAAATATTCTTCAATAGCAAGCAGTTCTTTGATTGCTATAGACCATTCATAAAAAACATAAGCATCATGAATAAAGGTAATTTGAATAGTAACATCAGTTTTGTTCACATGTGGAAAATCTGGAAATTTGTCGGTATGTATCCAACCGAAAATCATCGGTGGTTATACGGATTCGTTCTTCATTTATTTGTTAGCGTTTTGTCACCGATCTCAGTGTTTCTCAATATATTTTATTTAGAAGATTTCAGTTTGATTATACGTAATCTACAATGTAGTGTTTTGCTTTTTGTAACGAGTATTAAACTATTCATTATTTGGGTCAAACTACCTGGCTTGCGAAGTGTTGAACTTATTTTCAATCGTTTAGATGAAAGGGCTCGAATCAATAACGAAGAAACTCAATATTTGAAAGGAATAATTAAGCAGTGTTGTTTTATCGTTTGGACCATAGAAATATTGTTTTTTATTTCTTTTGGCTTATATGCATATCCAAGTTTAATAAGGCGGAAACTAATATTCGACGGATGGATGTCGTCTGACAGCGATTGGGTATCATCCAATACTTTGTATGCACTTGCTTTGATCCTTCAAATACTCCCAGCAGGTGTACAAACCTTGCAGAATGTTGCAAACGATACGTATCCACTAGTTTGTTTGAATCTTTTGAGAGCACATACTCATGCCCTCTGTATGAGAGTAGCAAGAATTGGAAGCGATGAGACCAAATCTGTTAAAGAAAGCTTCGCTGAGTTGAAATCTTGTGTGAATGATCATAGAGATATCGTAAGGTTTGTCTCTCATAAATTGAATTAATTACTTTAACAAGAAAATGAACTTAAAGTTTTCACCTCCCAGACTGTTGGAGATAATCAAGCCAGGAATTTCTCAAACTGTTCTAGTCCAGCTGATCATAACCGGAGTGATTTTATGCCTAACAATTTTCTGTTATGAAAAATTCGATAGAGAGTTGGGACAACTTATAAGCGCTTTGTTCTATGTAACAAGCACTTTATTTGTATCGTTCCCAGTATGTTATTTGGGAAATACTTTGATGATGGAAACAGATAAACTCACTACTTCTATATTCAGCAACAATTGGATCGAGCTACCAATGAAATTTAAAAAATGTGTGATTATCTTCATGCAGAGATCTCAAAAGTCAACTGTAATATATGCTGGAGGTCTTGTAGCAATAACTCTGCAAACTTTTATTGATGTAAGTTTTTTAACCTTTTTTTTGTAAACAAAAAGTCTAAAACAGTTCTTTATTTTAGATTATTCGTTTTTCATTTTCAATGTTTACTGTACTTAAAGAAGTTTCGCAGCAGATTGATGTTCATCATGCAAATTACACTAGACAGTTTTGAAATTGAAATGGCATAGACACGTCTATTTAGAAAATTTAAATCATTATTGTTACATTCGGAGAGAAAAAATAACAAACAATTTCACTAAGAGTTGAAATTTAACTTTTTGAAAAGGACTCGTATATACCTTTAGTTTTTTTGCCACTTATTATAGTATATATAGTACCGTATTGTAATTTTTAAGTGACATTGGTTTTTGTTATGGTGCAAGCGAATTTGTTGCTCAGCGGAAACTAATTAGCAGCAAATATCGTCGTTATTTCTGCATCATAACATTTTTAATTTCTTTTGCTTCTCTTATTACCGCAAGTGGAGGGGAGGGGAATTTATTGATTGGCCAAGATTATTGCAACTAATTAGCAACAAAGCATTGCATCGTTGGATTTTGGAATCTCCGTTGTCTCATGTCGGTTTTATGTTGACGAACCTGATTGATGTTCATTCTATGCCGTGTTCTTAGGCAATTTAATAAAAATTATACTTTAAAAAAAAAATCAGGCCAAAAATTAGTGCCTAGCCACTAGACCTAGATGTAAATCTAAATGAGACCTGCAGACATTCTCGTTGGTGTTTTCAATAAAAAATATCTTTATGTAATACAAAATTTAATATTTCAAGTAACAGCGTCTCCTCTTGTTTTTCTTTTTTTCTCACAAAAAAGACTAATGTGAAGCCGATGACGAGACCGACGACGAGACTTTAATGTCATGTCTTGTCTCGGTCTCGTCTCATGGTCAGTTCTTCCAAACGTGAAACAAAAGGGTTTTTTTTGAGTTATAGAACTTTGAAATGGCAAAAATAGCGCGAATGTTTCCCTCCAAGTGGTTGATCTTTCGGTTTTATCGGCGTATGCTAGAACCTTTACATATCACCAGAGAAAATAGTCTACCGGCCATAAATCGAACGATCTTGGAAGCCAATTCACGGGTCCGAAACGTGAAAATATGCGATTACAAACGGGCGCCGCGCGCCCATTGTTTGTACTTTATTTTTTTTTATTGACGTAGCCATTCAATCAAAATTAAGCTTAATCGCAAATCAAAATTCTCTTATGAAAATCAGGATTGGGATAAATTTGCACAATGTGGAAGTGTTGTTGATGAGTCAATCTATTCATGTTGAAATGGCTAACCGAACTAAACACTAATTATTTAACAGAGTGTTAAAATAGCCGCCACTTAAAAAAGTTAAGTTTTCTACCTCTAAAAAACACCCTTTACCTTAAAAGTATGGTACCCTTATAAAAACTGCCGGACCATTTTTATGGGCTTTTTTTCTCTTGGTAAAATAACATTCTCCCCAAGTTTTATGATGATACAATGAACAAAAATGCAACAAATATTGTTTAACATTTTTATTTCAATTTTTCAAATTGCAATATAATTTATTACCGTATTACTAAATTGTATAACATGTTTCTTATTTGTCTTTTTTGATTATAACCCTTATCACGCGTATTGCAGTAGGTCTATAAATATAGGTAATTAAATTGTCCTTGTGTTTATATTTAATAACTCACTGTATGATTCAAAAAATTTTGTTAATCAAACGAACAAACCCCTAATCTGTGTGCTTATCTTCGTTTAGGTTGCGGGTGTGTTCACACTGCATTTCTGTTAAACCGAGGCATTCCGGTGTTAGACTACAAATTATTGTTGATTTAAGGTAATGCACACGGTGATATTATGGCAACGAGCAGATAGTGGTAACCTATTACCCATATATGAACTGTTACGAAATTATGTCGAAAGCTATATTAATCCTTCCTTTGCATGTTAGCTGTGTTAGCTATGACTGAGGTAACTTAAATATGTAGTATAGGTTATATAATATGTATAAATTTAAGTAGATTTGGGAATCAATTTAATTTGCATATTAAGTACACCATGCACCAATGGTTATGTTTAAATTATATGTAAACTTAAGTACTGACATTTGGAATGTACATATGTCGGTTGTATACATATATAGGGACCTGTTGTAGTACCTAGTTGTATTTTTGAGATATGTATTTACCGACAGGTAAACATAGGCAAGAATGTAGGACTTAGACCCTTTAGCTACAGCTGGTTATAATGAACTTTATACGAATTTTTAGAACTCAAAAAGTATAAAGATAAAGTTTCCTTTGTTATTGTTGAAAATAGCTGGCAATACCCAACGTGTATGGCACCACTTCCTTAAACGTATACCTATAATGTAATTGTAACTTGGTATCATTATTACTTTTTATATTATACCTACCATTATACCAAATGTAAATGTATAAACTCCATTTCTTCATTCGCAAATAAATTTTATCAGGTTATGGGCCCAGGATTTGCTCTCCGTAAAAAAAAAAAAAAATTAAATTAGTTTTTGAGAATTTAAAGTAAAGAAAAGAAAAAAAAAAAAAAAATATTTTATGATGAATCATTTTCAAATAGAAAAGTTAGATGATTCTAATTATGATGTGTGGTGCATTCAAATGAAGAGCGTCCTGATTCATGGTGGCCTGTGGCGAATCGCAAATGGTGAAGTTAAAAAGGAATCCATTACAGATGCTGCTGAGATTGAAAAATTCGATTCCGATGACCAGAAGGCTCTTGCAAATATAATATTGAGCGTAAAGCCTGCTCAATTGGGTTATATAAAAAACGCAAAGTCTTCATTTGAAGCGTGGACAAAATTAGTAGAAACCTTTGCGCTAAAAGGTCCCATACAAAAAGTGTGCTTATACAAACGTTTACTTAGTCTCCGTTTGGTTGAAGGGGCGAATATGGTTCAACATTTGAACTCGTTCATTGAGGTGACTGAAAAGTTGACTGAGTCTGGTATAGAACTGCAAGATGAGCTCCTTGTTATTATGTTGCTATCCAGTTTGTCCAAAGATTTTGAGAACTTTGTAATTGCAATGGAAACTCGAGACTCATTGCCCACATTCAGTTTTCTCAAGCAAAAACTTCTCGAAGAAGCAGAGAGAAGAAAAGAAAACGAACAAGGAGATGCACACGAACAAGCATATGTTGCACGCACATTCAAGAAACCGCATGGGAAGAAGAAACAAAACAACAAAAAATCCTTCACCGGCAAATGCTTCAACTGTGGTGTGGTTGGTCATCGTTCCAGCGACTGTGAGAAGGAAAAGAAAACATTCACACGCACACAACAGGCATTGACTATGATCGCGGCAGCAGAAACAAGACCACGAAACGATGCATGGTATATAGACAGCGGTGCGACAGCTCATATGTGCAACGACAAGAAGCGGTTTGTAAATTTTCAACAACACAACGAAATGATTGGTTTGGCGGGAAATAAATCAATTGTTGCAGAGGGAAAAGGTGATGTACCTTTCCAATATAAAAATATAGATTTGTTGTTTCAAAATGTTCTATATTCCGCAGAGCTTCAGGCGAATTTTCTTTCTGTGAGCAGAATGGTTGACAAAGGCCTTACAGTCCAATTCAAAAAAGAACGTGCTATGGTTTGTCGTGGAAATGGTTCTGTGATTCTCCATGCCAAGAAGAAAGATGGTTTGTTTGCTGTTGATGAAGGTGTCGAGCAAAAGGTTTTCGCCTTGCAAAATAGAGGTGATTTGTGGCACAACAGATTTGGTCACCTTAATTACAAGTCTCTTCAAGAATTGTCTGTAAAGGGAATGGTTAAAGGGTTGAATTCAGTTGCCAATAAAGATGTAGCGTGTAAAACATGCATGCTGAGTAAGATACATTCATTGCCATTTCCTAAGGAGCCAGAACATCGATCAAAGAAACTGCTAGAGCTCGTCCATTCAGATGTTTGTGGACCATTTGATGTAGAATCTTTAAGTGGCTCGAGGTATTTCATTACATTCATAGACGATATGTCTAGAAAGATCTACATATGTGTACTTCATGAAAGCAAAAAGTGAAGCTTTAAGTAAATTCAAGCTCTTTAAACTTATGGTTGAACGACAAACAGATTGCAAAATTAAAATGCTTCGAACAGACAACGGCAAGGAGTATCTGAATTATGAGTTTAATGAATTTCTGCAAAAGAATGGAATTCATAGACAGCTCACCGTCGTCTACACACCACAACAGAATGGGGTGTCCGAGCGTGCCAATAGAACGCTGGTTGAGATGGCACGGTCCATGTTAGTTCACTCTGGTGCTGAAAAGAGTTTGTGGGCAGAGGCTGTGATGACTGCGGCCTACATCAGGAACAGGTGCCCAACTAATATATTGGAAAATAAAACTCCCTTTGAAGTATGGTTTGGCAAGAAACCAAATGTCAAACATCTTCGTACGTTCGGTTGTGAAACTGTGAGCTTGAAGAAACCAAAAGACAATAAATTCGAGGCAAGAGGTGAAACTTATATCATGATCGGATACTCTACTGTTTCGAAAGCATATCGTCTTTTTGATAAAAGTACCAAGAAAGTGGTGGAGCGACGAGACGTCATTTTCGATGAGAAGAGATTCGACGGCAATGACAGAAATGGTGCTAGCGGTGGCAGCAACAACAACAACAACGTTAATAAAAACAACAACATCAGTAGTAAGAAGCCAGATGACTATAATTGGTTTCATATCGATGATGAAGCTGACGTGAAAGAGGTAGAGATACATCCTGCGACGAAAAAGCCTACAGAAAATACTGCCGATGATGAAGACGGGTATGATACAGCTGATGGTGAAAGCGATGTTGAAGAAGATGTGGCAGAAAATGTTGACGGTGCTGTTGTGGAATGCGGTGATGACGACAAACGAGTTTTAAGATGCGGCAAGGTGTATAATAAATTGCAGTTGTTGATGAATGTAGATGTACCACGAACTGCTAATGAGGCGGTTTTATCAGCAGATGGTGACAAGTGGGTTGCTGCAATGAATGCAGAAATGGCATCATTAAGAAAAAACAATACGTGGTCCATAGCTGAACTGCCAGAAAAGCGAAGAGCCATAGATTGCAAATGGGTTTTCTCCTTAAAACGAGACAAGGCAGGGAATGTCGAGCGTTACAAGGCACGGTTGGTGGCTAAGGGCTGCAGTCAACGATATGGTTTCGACTACGAAGAGACATTTTCCCCAGTGGCCAGGTACTCAACAATAAGAATGTTACTAGCGTTATCAGTTGAGTGGAAAATGCATCTACATCAAGTCGACGTTGGAAACGCATACTTGAACAGCGATTTATGCGAAGAAATTTACATGCGACAGCCCGAGTACTTCGTAGACAAGAAAAATCCAGAGAAGGTGTTGCTGCTAAACAGAGCACTCTACGGTCTGAAACAGGCCGGTAGAGAATGGAATACCAAACTCGATAGTGTTTTGAAAAACTTGGGATTCCAACAAAGCCAAAACGATCCTTGCTTGTACCTGTCAAGACAAAATGAATTGATTATGATAGTCGTTTATGTGGACGATTTGTTAATCGCCTGCAAGAATTTGAAGAGCGTTTTTGATGTGAAGAAGAATCTATGTATGTGCTGAATTTGAACTGTACGACAAGGGTGCAGTTCATCATTACCTTGGCATCGAAGTGGAGCGTGATGGTGACACTGGTGACATCAAGATATGTCAGAAGCAGTACATAAAAGATGTACTCCAGCGATTTGGAATGGAAAATTGCAAAAGTGTTTCGGTTCCTTTGGATCCTGGACATAAGCTGCAATGCGATGGTGAATGTCAGAGGGTTGATAAGAACCAATATCAATCTATGGTTGGCGTTTTAATGTATCTCGCCATAACATCAAGGCCTGATATATTACATTCCGTAGGAAAAATAGCGCAGTGCAACACAGATCCCCACATAGAACATCTGCAGGCATTAAAACACATTTTTCGATACCTATCCGGCACTTTTGAGAAACAACTGGTGTATAGAAAATCCCAAACACCTTCTATAACTGGCTACGTTGATGCAGACTGGGGTGGCGATGACTCCGATCGAAAGTCATTCACTGGATTTGTTTTCTTCATTGGAAACTCACTGATAAGTTGGGAGTCGAGAAAACAACACTCTGTTGCGTTAAGTAGTACAGAAGCCGAATACATGGCGGCTTCGGATGCTGCAAAAGAATCAATTTACATGCGAAGACTTCTTATGGAGGTGGGATGGTCAAATGGCGAAGCAGTAACATTGAAAATCGACAACCAGGGAGCGCAGAAATTAGCAAGCAATCCAGTGCTTCACAAGCGAAGTAAAAATATTGATATAAGATATCATCACATAAAAGAAGTAATAAAAAATCAAGAAATTGTTTTGAAATATTGTCCATCAGAAGATAATGTAGCCGACATTTTGACAAAGAATTTGGCAAAATCCAAACATGAAAAATGTGTAAAACTTTTGAATTTTAATTAACGATCTATAATTTTGCTTTTGAATCTTAATTTAAATTAAAGATTATTTTTAAGTCAACTTAATAATTTTTGTATTATTTGAATTTAAATTTGTATTCAGATTAACGATGAATTTTGAACTTAAAACTTAACTAACGATTGTTTTTACTTTGAATTTGAACTTAAATTAACGATTTATTTTTCAAATGTAAGTGACATCCACGTTGAGGGGGCGTGTTGAAAATAGCTGGCAATACCCAACGTGTATGGCACCACTTCCTTAAACGTATACCTATAATGTAATTGTAACTTGGTATCATTATTACTTTTTATATTATACCTACCATTATACCAAATGTAAATGTATAAACTCCATTTCTTCATTCGCAAATAAATTTTATCAGGTTATGGGCCCAGGATTTGCTCTCCGTAAAAAAAAAAAAAAATTAAATTAGTTTTTGAGAATTTAAAGTAAAGAAAAGAAAAAAAAAAAAAAAATATTTTATGATGAATCATTTTCAAATAGAAAAGTTAGATGATTCTAATTATGATGTGTGGTGCATTCAAATGAAGAGCGTCCTGATTCATGGTGGCCTGTGGCGAATCGCAAATGGTGAAGTTAAAAAGGAATCCATTACAGATGCTGCTGAGATTGAAAAATTCGATTCCGATGACCAGAAGGCTCTTGCAAATATAATATTGAGCGTAAAGCCTGCTCAATTGGGTTATATAAAAAACGCAAAGTCTTCATTTGAAGCGTGGACAAAATTAGTAGAAACCTTTGCGCCAAAAGGTCCCATACAAAAAGTGTGCTTATACAAACGTTTACTTAGTCTCCGTTTGGTTGAAGGGGCGAATATGGTTCAACATTTGAACTCGTTCATTGAGGTGACTGAAAAGTTGACTGAGTCTGGTATAGAACTGCAAGATGAGCTCCTTGTTATTATGTTGCTATCCAGTTTGTCCAAAGATTTTGAGAACTTTGTAATTGCAATGGAAACTCGAGACTCATTGCCCACATTCAGTTTTCTCAAGCAAAAACTTCTCGAAGAAGCAGAGAGAAGAAAAGAAAACGAACAAGGAGATGCACACGAACAAGCATATGTTGCACGCACATTCAAGAAACCGCATGGGAAGAAGAAACAAAACAACAAAAAATCCTTCACCGGCAAATGCTTCAACTGTGGTGTGGTTGGTCATCGTTCCAGCGACTGTGAGAAGGAAAAGAAAACATTCACACGCACACAACAGGCATTGACTATGATCGCGGCAGCAGAAACAAGACCACGAAACGATGCATGGTATATAGACAGCGGTGCGACAGCTCATATGTGCAACGACAAGAAGCGGTTTGTAAATTTTCAACAACACAACGAAATGATTGGTTTGGCGGGAAATAAATCAATTGTTGCAGAGGGAAAAGGTGATGTACCTTTCCAATATAAAAATATAGATTTGTTGTTTCAAAATGTTCTATATTCCGCAGAGCTTCAGGCGAATTTTCTTTCTGTGAGCAGAATGGTTGACAAAGGCCTTACAGTCCAATTCAAAAAAGAACGTGCTATGGTTTGTCGTGGAAATGGTTCTGTGATTCTCCATGCCAAGAAGAAAGATGGTTTGTTTGCTGTTGATGAAGGTGTCGAGCAAAAGGTTTTCGCCTTGCAAAATAGAGGTGATTTGTGGCACAACAGATTTGGTCACCTTAATTACAAGTCTCTTCAAGAATTGTCTGTAAAGGGAATGGTTAAAGGGTTGAATTCAGTTGCCAATAAAGATGTAGCGTGTAAAACATGCATGCTGAGTAAGATACATTCATTGCCATTTCCTAAGGAGCCAGAACATCGATCAAAGAAACTGCTAGAGCTCGTCCATTCAGATGTTTGTGGACCATTTGATGTAGAATCTTTAAGTGGCTCGAGGTATTTCATTACATTCATAGACGATATGTCTAGAAAGATCTACATATGTGTACTTCATGAAAGCAAAAAGTGAAGCTTTAAGTAAATTCAAGCTCTTTAAACTTATGGTTGAACGACAAACAGATTGCAAAATTAAAATGCTTCGAACAGACAACGGCAAGGAGTATCTGAATTATGAGTTTAATGAATTTCTGCAAAAGAATGGAATTCATAGACAGCTCACCGTCGTCTACACACCACAACAGAATGGGGTGTCCGAGCGTGCCAATAGAACGCTGGTTGAGATGGCACGGTCCATGTTAGTTCACTCTGGTGCTGAAAAGAGTTTGTGGGCAGAGGCTGTGATGACTGCGGCCTACATCAGGAACAGGTGCCCAACTAATATATTGGAAAATAAAACTCCCTTTGAAGTATGGTTTGGCAAGAAACCAAATGTCAAACATCTTCGTACGTTCGGTTGTGAAACTGTGAGCTTGAAGAAACCAAAAGACAATAAATTCGAGGCAAGAGGTGAAACTTATATCATGATCGGATACTCTACTGTTTCGAAAGCATATCGTCTTTTTGATAAAAGTACCAAGAAAGTGGTGGAGCGACGAGACGTCATTTTCGATGAGAAGAGATTCGACGGCAATGACAGAAATGGTGCTAGCGGTGGCAGCAACAACAACAACAACGTTAATAAAAACAACAACATCAGTAGTAAGAAGCCAGATGACTATAATTGGTTTCATATCGATGATGAAGCTGACGTGAAAGAGGTAGAGATACATCCTGCGACGAAAAAGCCTACAGAAAATACTGCCGATGATGAAGACGGGTATGATACAGCTGATGGTGAAAGCGATGTTGAAGAAGATGTGGCAGAAAATGTTGACGGTGCTGTTGTGGAATGCGGTGATGACGACAAACGAGTTTTAAGATGCGGCAAGGTGTATAATAAATTGCAGTTGTTGATGAATGTAGATGTACCACGAACTGCTAATGAGGCGGTTTTATCAGCAGATGGTGACAAGTGGGTTGCTGCAATGAATGCAGAAATGGCATCATTAAGAAAAAACAATACGTGGTCCATAGCTGAACTGCCAGAAAAGCGAAGAGCCATAGATTGCAAATGGGTTTTCTCCTTAAAACGAGACAAGGCAGGGAATGTCGAGCGTTACAAGGCACGGTTGGTGGCTAAGGGTTGCAGTCAACGATATGGTTTCGACTACGAAGAGACATTTTCCCCAGTGGCCAGGTACTCAACAATAAGAATGTTACTAGCGTTATCAGTTGAGTGGAAAATGCATCTACATCAAGTCGACGTTGGAAACGCATACTTGAACAGCGATTTATGCGAAGAAATTTACATGCGACAGCCCGAGTACTTCGTAGACAAGAAAAATCCAGAGAAGGTGTTGCTGCTAAACAGAGCACTCTACGGTCTGAAACAGGCCGGTAGAGAATGGAATACCAAACTCGATAGTGTTTTGAAAAACTTGGGATTCCAACAAAGCCAAAACGATCCTTGCTTGTACCTGTCAAGACAAAATGAATTGATTATGATAGTCGTTTATGTGGACGATTTGTTAATCGCCTGCAAGAATTTGAAGAGCGTTTTTGATGTGAAGAAGAATCTATGTATGTGCTGAATTTGAACTGTACGACAAGGGTGCAGTTCATCATTACCTTGGCATCGAAGTGGAGCGTGATGGTGACACTGGTGACATCAAGATATGTCAGAAGCAGTACATAAAAGATGTACTCCAGCGATTTGGAATGGAAAATTGCAAAAGTGTTTCGGTTCCTTTGGATCCTGGACATAAGCTGCAATGCGATGGTGAATGTCAGAGGGTTGATAAGAACCAATATCAATCTATGGTTGGCGTTTTAATGTATCTCGCCATAACATCAAGGCCTGATATATTACATTCCGTAGGAAAAATAGCGCAGTGCAACACAGATCCCCACATAGAACATCTGCAGGCATTAAAACACATTTTTCGATACCTATCCGGCACTTTTGAGAAACAACTGGTGTATAGAAAATCCCAAACACCTTCTATAACTGGCTACGTTGATGCAGACTGGGGTGGCGATGACTCCGATCGAAAGTCATTCACTGGATTTGTTTTCTTCATTGGAAACTCACTGATAAGTTGGGAGTCGAGAAAACAACACTCTGTTGCGTTAAGTAGTACAGAAGCCGAATACATGGCGGCTTCGGATGCTGCAAAAGAATCAATTTACATGCGAAGACTTCTTATGGAGGTGGGATGGTCAAATGGCGAAGCAGTAACATTGAAAATCGACAACCAGGGAGCGCAGAAATTAGCAAGCAATCCAGTGCTTCACAAGCGAAGTAAACATATTGATATAAGATATCATCACATAAAAGAAGTAATAAAAAATCAAGAAATTGTTTTGAAATATTGTCCATCAGAAGATAATGTAGCCGACATTTTGACAAAGAATTTGGCAAAATCCAAACATGAAAAATGTGTAAAACTTTTGAATTTTAATTAACGATCTATAATTTTGCTTTTGAATCTTAATTTAAATTAAAGATTATTTTTAAGCCAACTTAATAATTTTTGTATTATTTGAATTTAAATTTGTATTCAGATTAACGATGAATTTTGAACTTAAAACTTAACTAACGATTGTTTTTACTTTGAATTTGAACTTAAATTAACGATTTATTTTTCAAATGTAAGTGACATCCACGTTGAGGGGGCGTGTTGAAAATAGCTGGCAATACCCAACGTGTATGGCACCACTTCCTTAAACGTATACCTATAATGTAATTGTAACTTGGTATCATTATTACTTTTTATATTATACCTACCATTATACCAAATGTAAATGTATAAACTCCATTTCTTCATTCGCAAATAAATTTTATCAGTTATTAATAAATTAGTTGGTTCGAGGGTTTCTTGATTTTTGAATATCAAGAATAAAAATTGGTTAAAAAAATATGTGAAAAAAAGTTATTTCGAAAAAAATGTTCGTCCACAAAAACAAAAATAAAAATATTTCCTGTTAAGAAAAAATGGTTACACAAGAAAAAAATTGGAAAAAAAATAATTATTTACCAAAAACAAAAAAAAAAACTGTCATATTTTTTAATTCTGTAAAAATTAAACCTCATACCGAATTTACCATTGTTTCAGTCCATCAGATGTCAGGCCATGAGTCCCTCATTAAATCAGTGTTGGGGTAAATTATATAAAACGAAAGAAAATGGACTGACTCGATCGCATGAACTTGCACCTATATTAAAGTACTTTAGATAAAAAAAAAACAAAAAAAGAATCTCATAAGGTACAAAAAAAAAATGAGAAAGCATAAAATTCATTATTCTATTTCTAAAATATAAGCCATACAAGTGATACATGACACAAAAATACGAATTTTTGAACAATAAATTTCAAAAAATTAGTTTTTATATGATTTTTTAAAAATTAAAAAAAAAAATGGTATAAAAAAAAATTGTTGCATTTAATAATTTGCACTTCAAAATCAAGTAAGTATTAACCAGTTTAAAAAAAAAAAAAATTGAATTTGCTTTTCAAAAATTAAAAAAATGTATTTTTGAAAATTTGGATGTGCAATTTTTTACATCTTTTATTAAAGGTACAGGCAGACACACCAAAAGATATACGGATACAAATTTGTGCCCATCATTTTAGTGTTTAAAAAAAAACTTTGGATGCGGCAATTTTGAACTTCATGACTTGTCTTAAAAAGCAAGACAACCATTTTATCTTACTGACCATTAATAAAATCCTCAGCATTGCTCGCTGTTTCAGTATCTGAACTGAAATATGTAAATGCAGATTTGTAATCCTAAAATTGTTTACGTTCGTCTTTTCTTCGCGATAGCTTTCGAATGTTGTATGATATGGCTTTTGAACTGGGTTCTTTGTATAGATATTGCAGTGCCAGAATAGTTGGTCGTGCTGAAAAATGCTCAAGAAGGTTTCCTCGGATATTCTGCGTTCATAATCCGTCAAACACCTTCGCTACGTCAAAAATTGCATCTTGGACAGAATTAAGCATTACAAACTTAATTGATTCATTCATGTAAAAATAAGATGCTTTTGAACCCAGTTCAAAAGGCAATAACACATCACACATGACGTTCCAACACTAAAGTAGATGCAAGACAGCCGCAAAAACTTCTGGGGCCGAATTACCGCATCAGTGAACGAGTGAGTGAGTGCCATCAGTGTTCGAAAAATTCTTACATTTTCCTTCAGTTTTGTTCTAATCAGTGAGCTCTTTAGTTATCGAATGAACTTTGCTCGATAACTGATGAGGAAATGTCAAATTACTGTACTAGATTGCTCAATAAGGTGAGCGGTAATGCCAAACTCGCACCATTCAGTCACGTATTACTCGTGAACTGATGCGGTAATTCGGCCCCCTGGATCAAACAAATGCAACGATACCTGAATTTAGTTTGCCTTAGGCAAGGAGCAGTTCAAATGTGAAACCAACCCAGCGAACTTTGCAAGTGGACCCTTGGAGTGAAGCAGTGGAGTGGGAGGCTTGGTCTTAGTCTTGGTCTTAGTCGAGATCATGACAATTGGTAAATGACGAAGATGATAAAGACTTATCCCGCTTAATGGCAGTTACAGTTATTTGAAAAGTAAGATGACCATTTTCAAATAATATTTTCCATATCCAAATAAATTCACTTCTTTAAAAAAATCAAAGTGTTGAATTAAAAAATCCTCTTCTTATAAATATTTATCAGACCACACATTAAAAATAAAATTGCTTGAAGACCGTGCTCTAAAATTATTGCACATATTATACGTAATATATTCTAAATTCAATATTTGAATTTTTTCGTTTAAAATCCTTCCGCCATCACGCATCACAACAGAGTATCATCTGCAGCAGTGTTAACATCACATGTCACATCTCGCATATTATACTACCTACCCCTCCATTCGAGAAGGTTTAATACAGTTTCTTTTTTATCTAAACCAAAGAAACATTCCACACAGTGAAGAAAAAGTTTTTAATTTAACTTTTCAGCAGAAACTTTGTAACTGTTTGATAAGAGAGGAAAAAAAACAAAGCAAAAAAATAAAGAGAAAGAAAGAAAGTGAAGTGAAGTATAAGTTAGAACAATGTTCGTGGAACCGTGGACAGGAGTAAAAAACAAAACAAAAAAAAATAGAAAAACTTTAACTTTTCTTCTTCGAGTTAGAGTTTTTACCATTAAGAATTTGTGCTAAGAGCAAAAATGTCAACCATTGCACCCTCTTTGCTCTCCACAACAGAGAATCGTATAATGTAAACATTACAATATTAACAATATTTTACCTGATGTCGAACGACACGAAGGATAAACTTTGAAAATTTGATTTTGGAAAAAAGAAGAAAAAAGTTTCAAGACACACATTTTATATTGTATTTCGAAATGAATAATAAATAGAAACTAAAAATTTGTCGTGTAAACCCAATGATGTAAGTTAATTTTAATGAGTTGCTACGAACTTAATGATATTTTTTTTAACCAATAGCAAATATTATTTTGAGTGCTCGAGTTTTTGAAAGTATCTTTTGAGCGATGAATTTAGTTCAATTTACACTACTAAACTAGTTCTTTCATTTAAGTTAATTTAGTTTACAACATTTTTTTATGAGAACAAAATTTTACAGAAAAAAAAACTTATTTGAATCATTTCATTAAATTTAAACATGAAAAAAATACGAAAAATACGAAGTTAGTTAATTTAACATTAAAGCAAAATTGAATTATTTTATTTGAATCCACTTGAAGAAATAAGTAATTAATGCCAATTTACTACTTAAACCAGGCTCGAATCATAGCTAATTCGCTGAAATCTGTAAATTAAGAAATTCAACCAACTAGACATTCAAATAAAAAAGCTTAAAGCAATCAATCATTTGCAAATAATTTGAGGTTCACCAAAGTTCAGTGTTTAAAGTTTATTTAATTTTGAAACTTTAATTTTACGCCATTCAAAGAACTGTAAAGTTGTGGTTTCAATGAAAATTTAAATTTTAAGTCCAGGCTTTTTAGCGTACTCATGGTTTTTCGATTATCAAAGTATCGATCCATTTTTAAAATATTTAATTTTCAAAAAATAATTTTACTTTTTTTTAAACCCATTTTGAGAAAATCGAAAATCATTGAGGTAACGGTGCCGTCCACATTAGTTTTTTTTGTACTGTAAAGAGCATACCTTATCCGAGAGATGATGTTCCATAGTTTTTAAATTAAAAAAAAGTGCATGGAAAAATTCGTAATTTTTTAAATTCCTGTTCTTAAGTCATTTATTAATAATTTATTATTAATCACGCATTCAATTGATTTACATGAAATAAGTTCCAATATGAAAAACAAATATTTTTAAATTGTCTTTATTTAGACTCCAGTAAATTTCGCATTCAAAAAATAATTTTGTTTTTATTAATCAATATTGTTTTGATCTACTTCGTTTGAACAATTCCCTCAGTCATTTGAGTAACCACAGTAAACAATGAAAATGAAAATCGAATAATCTAAAAGAAAAAAGAAGAAAAATTGAAAATACATTTTTGGTGGTACAAAAAAAAAAAAACTTACGGCAATAAATGTTTGCAAATTAATAGCTATTAAACCTCCTGCATTAATAATATTTTCTTGTTGAGAACGTTGCATGAAAATGATAAGGCTCTTTTGAAATTCCACAGTCTGGTCTAACCAGTTGCAATTGTAAATGGCAGTAGTTAGGTTGCTTGTTTCATTCATTAAAGAATTTCCGAAATAACACACCGGAAATGATACAATCAATATCGAAAGCATGCTCAAAATTGTTGCTAATAGTTGTTCAATTGATCCATTATTGAACTTAAGGAAATAGAAGACCGTCAAACATAATACAGCTCCAGTTATTATAAGTTGAAAGAGAACAGTTCGCGAAATTGTTGGTTTAATGATGTTAAATAAGCTGTAGAGAACATTATGAATAAATTTGAAATTTTAAAAATTAAAATGTTGTCACCAAGATCTAAAGACTTGGTGATGGCGCAGTGACTTCAGAACTTGGTGAACAAATCTCTTGCCAAAGTTAACCTGATAACGTTTCGATGATCATTTATGCAAGACTTGAGTTCTGCGTAGTTTTCGTCCAAAGACTTGCTCTTGTCGTTTCCAATTCGAGTAACTCTCATACAAAGAACACGAATATGTCCATTTAGTAAATTAATGCTCACCGGTGAAAATGCGTCATTAGCTGTATTTTGAATCACTTGAAATAGAATTGGAAATAGTTGAAACGCAAATGCGAGAAAATAATGTAGATTTGTAGAGTTATAACCGTAAATAAGCCAACCCTCTATAAAAGGTTTCTTTTTTAAGTAAGAAGACATCACGTAGGGCAAGAATGAAATGCCAAATATTATTTGTACGGTGAGTGCAATAGTACGACATTGCTTGACAATTTTTTTCAAGTATTTGAATTCCGCCCTATCAACAGAAGCCCGTTCATCGAGTTGCCTAAGGTACACTTTGGCTGTTTGTAATTTAGGTAGCCGTATGTAAATCATAAGTTGCTTAACACTCAAAGTGAACAAATATAGACTGAATTGTAATGTTCTAATTATTGACTCGATGTCAAAAACAAAAAACACATTGTAAAATGCTGCAATTGGCGAAAAAACTGCAGCAATGAAATTAACAATAAATCCATAAATACTGTAAAACCACTTGTATTTTTTTGGTGGAAATATGCCAGTAATTCGCCAGATGCGCCACATGTCGTCAAAAGCTTTGTGGGTGTTCAACTCGAACATTGTATTGGTTTTAACTAAACTGATTTGTTTTAGCTTAGATTTTCATATTGAATAGGTTATTTTCCTTGCTTTCATACACCACCAAAACAATGTTATTATTTATTCATTTTATTTACTCATTTACATTTCATGTGTCTAATTCTAATAATTATAAGGCTTTTAAATATTCATACTTGATCCCTAGGAGCATTAGTTTTTGAATAATTTAATTGGTGACTTTCTTTAAAAATTGAGGAAACACTTTAAAGAGTTTATATTTTTTTTCATTTTCAATTCCATATTATGTAATATGTATATGTGAATTTATTAATTTTTAAAAACAGTGTTTTATTAAGATTTCTATACAAGTAACTGGGATGAAAAAAAATTATAAATTTTAATTAAAATAGCAATGACTAACGACCCGGTAAGAAAATAATTGCTTCAAAGTAGGGGTTTTTCCAAATTTCTAAAAACAGCCGGTACTCGAAAATCGTTTTGATTCGGTATGAATTGAACAATTATTAGGTATATTCTGCGACTTGAACTACGAATTTTCAGCAACATCGTTAAAAGTAAGAAATGTTTTATTTTCGTTACCATTCCGGTAAAGGACCATAGGTAATGTTCACATTACAACATTGTTCAACGGTGATAAATGTATGTTCTATAAAAGCTTATGAGCCGAACTTAATTTCATTGACCAGCAAGGAAATTGGAGTTTTGTTGAATTGTACAAAAAAGTTATTTAAAATATAAAAATAAAGGTGGGGCAAAAATGCCGATAGTCCTATTAGTTTTAAAAAACAAAGCATCCCAGCCTAGGTAATTAAAAAAAAAAAAGATGGTGGCTCTTCCCTAACATCAAAAATCGCCAGAACTCCTTTTAAAGATCAGGAGACGTATCCGAATAAATACCGTGTAAATCATTTTGTCTTTTTTGCCGGCGATTGTCATAATCTGGAGTCGAACCACAACTCTACTGCTTCACCCAACTGCTCCACTGTAAAGTTCATCTGGTTTAACTCAGAAGGCGTTGACAGGCTTCCCGGTTTTATATTATTCCATGTCTGAGGCCAACTAAATGCAGGTGTCTTTGAATTTGTTTCACCCAGGAGTTAGTGGGCCGCCTTTCTTCTGCGATAGTTTTGGAACGCGTCGTGTAAACTATTGCCTGTATATCAAATACTAGGTTTGCTATATATAGTATATGTATATATATATTTAATTCAAACTTGCTTTTACCTCAAGCCAATGCAAGCAATATTTTACCTCATGTTCCAATCCAAAGTTTTGTTTTACGTTACATTTAAGTTTTTTGTTGCACTAAAATCTAGCCCTCAGATTTAATTACATAATCATAATTAATAGCACACAGAAAAACTTCAATTAAAAATAAACATTATAAGTACTCACTGAATACAATAAATCAGTGAAACAAATAAAATTTTCCACTACAACACTGTTTGCAGGAAACATCTGGCTTGGTATAAGTATCAGATACTTAACTTATCCTTTTTCGTCCTTAAATTGGAATAACAAAACTTGTTCGAGTGAGAAAATTAATTAACTAATGAAAGCCTTGTGAGCATTTGAATTTATATTTTTATTCTATAGCAATGTATCTTTAAGCATCATCAGGATATATATTTTCTGTATATTCTTGATTGTCGAATGTCAGCAGATATTTTCCAAAACATAAATAAAATTGAAGTTAGTATTAGTAGAGACATTATAAGCTAATGGCTTAACATAGAATATAATCTATTTTTGCACAAAGAAAATATATTTATTAAATTTATGTGGCTTTGCTTTAAGAGTGTCATTTATAATGATTTTTATCTTTGTACATTTAACAACTATTTCTTAAAGAATTTAGACTTAACTTACTGATTTATGATTGTTGCCTTTAAATTAAGTAAATTATCTCTAAATGCGAAAAGAATTAGCTTATGGTGGCAGCATACTTAAGTTGTTGCTTTTCTACGAGAAAACAAGTTATTTTTAATTTGATCAATACGAAAATTCTTTAAATGGTATTTTTTAAAGAAACAAACGAAACCTGATCGAAATCAAAATGGTGAAGCAAAAAAATATCAAATTGTGTTTGAAACCATCTAAATCAAGTAAAAACGACTTTCTCATACCTTATCTTCAAAACTTCTGACAGTAATCTTAATCTTATGACAATTTATTGATTCTTTATTATCATTTCCAAGTTTCAAACCTTTGTGAAGACATCAGAAAAAAAACACAACAACCCTTTGAAAATCATAAATATTGTGTTAAAAATAAACGGAAGTGCATGCAGTCGTCGCATAAGGCTGTACCCCAGACACATTAACATTCACTGTTCTTTTTTTATCGTAACTTGTCATCAAACATTCTTAACGGTGGCGGGCGGTGCAAACTTTTTCCTAACTTTTCAATGGATGACTTTACGACGAACAACCAAAAGTTATTCGTCTTTTCTATTATGCAATGCTTTAGAGTTAGTTTTTTTTTCAAAAAGCCAACACAAATATCTTATGGCTGGCCACGCAAAAGTCTCATTACTCATAGTGATAGACAGAGTCCACCCTTCTGGGCGAGCCAGGGTTGAAGTTTATTAGATCTTTATTTGGTAACTAGAAGGATGATATTTTGTTTTTTTAATTTATTTGGGTTTAGAATATTTGAGATAAATAAAAGTTAGAGGAAAAACAAAATATCGATGCAGGCATATATAAAATGGAAGATTTAAATAAAGTGCAGTATACATGAAATAACTGGATATTGGACGTGACTTATTTGTTGAAAATCAATATCTGAATATGTATAGGTGTATTACTTTAACAATTTTTGAGAATAATGCACAGTAGCACGCCAAATCATCTTACTCAGATTTCAGTGGATCCATTGTGCTCCCCGGGAGCTGAATTGGGCAGGAAAAAGAATATATGAAAAGAAGATTTAGTGGAAGAAAGGTAGACGTTATCCAGTATTCTCTGAGAGTTGCGTTTCCTAGAGAGCGTATCTAGATAGGCTGGGACATCCTCTGTATCCTCGTCATGACATCCTCTTAATAAGTCGGATGAGCTAATGCATATTCTGTTCATGTGGGCTGTTCCCATATGGACAATTGTGACATACTTAGCTTAATCCCACTGTTTAGCTCTTAAAAAGTCGCTAGCATTAAGACTGAATATTATTTAGTATTTATCTTCAAGAAAAAGTAGTGTACATGTCAATACTCTTTGCTATATGACCAAAACTTTAATATTAAGTAAGATTGACTACGCCTTGGAACCTTAATACATCCTCCATCCTGCTACAGCTAAATGAATTCCGCAAAGAAAACACCAGCAATTCTACTTATAAAAAGATTTTTTATGAAACTTTCCACGACCTTACTACAAAAGAATGGTCTTTTGTTTGTACCGAACGGTTCAAAAATAGCTGCCAGTAACATCACACGATGGTTCAAGGAATCCTTCCAAACCTAACCTCAGTTTTCACAGCTGAAGCGCAAGCCATCTACGAAGCCGTTAAACACTTCTCGCGCACTCGAGGCAAATGGACAATCTGTTCCGACAGTCTTTCTGTTTTAAAGGCTGTACTAAACACAAGACATGAATCTAGTACAATTGCTAAGATTAGAGATATTCTAATTAAAACACCCTCCAAAATCAAACTAATGTGGACACCTGGTCATGTTGATATTGTGGGAAACGAGCTCGCGGACCAAACTGCAAACTCGGCTCATAATTCTCCAACATTTCTGATTGAATACACTAGAAAAGACCTAAATACCTTCATAGTTGGAAAAATCAAATACACCCGACAACAGGTGAGTGGTCTAATTATATACATCATTACCAAACAATCAACCCCACCAGAATTTGTCCATCAAAGTTCAAAATAATAAACTTTATTCGTCTGCGCCTCGGACACACTTAAATGACGCATGGATACCTTTTAAAAAGGGAAACACCTCCAGTATGTCCTAAATGCAACAATAACATCACTATAGCTCATCTCTTGGGCTCATGCTTTCTTTTGGAAAATCTACTTCATGATGACCGCAACCAAGGACAATACAACATCCTGGAAATCCTTCAAAACCCAAACAAAAACAACATAGATTCCATAAACCAACTTTTGCTTAAACACAAAATAAAAACATTATTATTATATAAATATAACTACCTCTACCCTTTTAAAAATTAAAAAAAAAAAATATTATATTAAAAAAAAATAACTCATCTTAACAAAATTTATAAATTATTATTTCTTCTCTCTATCTAAGAAGTGAAAGTTCTATGATGCTAGCGTTCTTAAAATTTTATAAAAAATAAATAAATAATACTTAGCTTAAGTAAATAGTCACTTTTGTTCTTAGAGAAATTGACTATGAGTTCCTTGAAACATGACAGTTTCCAAGTTCATATGGGTAGTTTGTGACAAAACATCCACTTTGCTTAACCATTCCTGATCAATTTGCTGTCATATCATTTCCAAAAGTATCACTATGTCTTTATATTCAACGAAGGGTTACTGTGTTTGCTGCGTCCAAAGATCTTAGTTCACTGAGAAAACAATCAATATCATAAATTATATATTCCGGCTAGTCAGTTGAAGCGTAGAAAAATGTTTTGCAACTTCGTAAGCTGCAAGACGCTACAAAAGTTCGGGAGTTTTATTGACTAATTTTTTTCTGTTTGGGTTTTCTGAAAAGTTGCCTGAAACTACTCCGACGTCTGATTGATTCACTTCAAAAAAGTTAAATTATTTCCCAATAGTGATAAAGTTATTTCCCATGTGAATTTATTTCCCCTGAAGTTATTTTCCTGCACCGGGGATAATATGTTTATAAATTAGAAGAGGAGCTGCAAAGATAAAAAAAATTAAGAAAGAACTCCCCAAGCAGTGGCAGATCAAACTCTTACTAGGCAACTATAACCGAAAGCTTTTCTATCCTGCTCAGCTTGAGTAGGAACAACCTCAGGAACATAACGTGTCTCGTTACTTTCATCGTAAGTTTTGAAGACACCTCAACATACTTGGCCTAGTGAGCAGGGCATCTCGAAGATTATCTAACGCTAATGAGGAGACACTGGACCACATAATAGGTAAGCCACAGAATTACTCTCTCTATAATACTTCAAAGCCTTAAGTTTCTCAAAAGGAATGTATTTGGAGGTAGAATTGTAGCCATAAAAACCTTATCCAATTTAAAAAGGAAGCACGGTGTACCCTTAGGTCGAAGTGCAGTTACACCCATACCTTTTCATTTCTTCGAATTAAACTTGACCAGCACACTTTTTAAAACAGTTACATGTTTATCCTTTAACTATGAAATCAAAAGGAGTGGGGTGGAGATTGTTAAAACAACAACTAAATACCATGGAAATTAATCATTTTTTATTGCTTTTAAAACTCTTACATGCATTAAATAGAGCGTGAAATCTAATGAACGAGATTATGTATGGTATGGTTAGTAGTTGATTGCATTCTTTATTTATGCATTGGTTATTAAAAAAATTGCTACTTTTTTCAGCTCAGCTGTACCTTCCCGTACATCTAAACACATTATATGTAAATTCATTTGGAATGAGAAAAATTGTGTGTTCTGATTTCATGCAGAGAATTAACGGTGGCGGCGGCAGCCCGAGCTGTTTTTTTTTAGCTTTTTAGATGGAATATTTGTGATGGCGAATGAACTGCAGCCAGACGCAATTTATATGCAAATTTAATGGGTTCTTGTACATGCACCCAGTTCTTTCCAATGTCAAACGAAAAAACTAAAAAAAAACTTAATCCCGGTCTCAAGACTATGGATATAACTTAAGATACCTTTTCGGTGGAGATGACACTCAAGATCTTTATTTGTCTCCACAAACACAAACTCATACGCCAGCTCCAGTTATTCTTAGTTCCATATTGATACCAAATAAAGTGTCCCCATTTCCACCCCGTAGCCGAAGCCGAAGCCGATGCCGGAGCCGGAGTATAATTCTGCCATTCAAATGAAATGACCTTTTTCTGTGTAACGAAATCATTTACTGTCGCTCACAGATGCTTGGCACCTTGGCAAATAAGGATTTTAAAAGCCTCCTTTGGTTTTTATTGATACTGCTTTGGCTTCTCTCTTAGCACTTTGTATGCAAATTTTTATGTGTTAAATGCATTTGAGAGGATAGCGCCAACAGATTTTTTTGTTTCTGTTTTTTTTTTTCTTCAAAATCATCGTTATTCTTAGCTGTAAAAGAAAATTAGAGGATTACTGCGGATGTCAGACGAAATTAGATGAATTCGTTCGTATAGAAAGAAAGTGTGGAATTGCAAAAGATATGTATGGTTTTTGTATAAGCGTAGCAATAGCAAACAGGATTCGGTATTTTTTTTATCGTGTCATTATCTGCAGGAACGATTTTTTATGATGATACTGATGTTTTTGTTTGGTACAGCTAGCTGGATGAGAACGATCGAAAAGTGCGTCGAACTTGAAGTAGCTTGAAGGGAGGGAGTCCTGTTTGGGTAGGCGAGATTTTGAAGAAATACGTCCAACTCCTAATCTGGTTTTAAGGGTGCTTATGTGGTGGAGTGATATGTAGGCCTATATAGGCATCAAAAAATGAAGGAAAATTGTTTGAATTAATTTTTAGACATAAAGGTGCCATTTAGGTATCTTAATTATGGAAAAAAAAGATATGGTCGACCTAAAATGCCAAAAAAACCAATCCAAAAAGGACACGCTCCGGGTATGATTCTGGTATCCTTTACGGCCACCACGGTTAGTAAGTCTCAGATCCTCTTATTACACATGCAGGTACTCTTAATTTTCCTTATGCATAAAAACAGAAAAGGAACTTCTCTGAACTATTTTCTTTTCCGGGGCCCCACCATAGGCAAAGTCCCAGTTGTTCGAAGATTTAGTCCACCCCTGCTCCTTAAGCCATATTTTTTGATTTTTTTTCAGGAATCCAAAAAAAAAAATTGTTTTGAAAACTATGATATGCAATATTATTAAAATTAAATGGGAGCTATTACATAAAATATTGATCGCAATTTGTCTGAACTGTACTGAAAAAAAAATTATTAAAACTATTTTAGTTGTTTCAGATATACGAGTAAAAGTTTTTTTTTCTCAATTGGTTATAATGACAGGTGCTGTCATTTTTTGAGCTAAAAATCAATTTCTTTTCTAGGGAACCTACCAAGTCCAAAGTTTGAAGAAAAACCCTCCAGCCGGCTGACAGAGAGAATCTTGAAACTAACATTTTTGGCGTTCTCTATCATCATCATGGAAGGTCTGATCAATAACTCGAGTTCGATATTTTTTACGAATCCAAAACTTACTATCCGTCAAGTTTTGAATTCCTATAGTCACAAATAGAAATTAAATTTTTTTAAATGTGATTGTTACTCTTTCTATTGTCTGCCTATCTTGATTGTTCTATAAATGTTTTTTTTTTTTATTGAACAAGCTGAGGAGTTCAAGAACTACTAATTACACTGTGTTACAAAAAAAAAAGAACTAAATATACTTTTCCCGATACCTAGCACATTTTGTAGGTCTTTTAAAACTGGATGAAATGACATACAACAAATTTCCAATATACCCTCAAAATCTCATTTTAGGGAGGAAAACCCCCTTTTTGCTAGTGTCAGATGAAGATTTATTTGAATCAAATCGTCCTCCGAAATTTGACTTCATTTTATTATGGGTTTAAGATTATTATAGATTTGCAAGATTTCTGCAAAATAAATAATAATAAGCCCAAGCATCTCTCTCCCCAAAATGATTGAAAACTGTCATTCTAGTTGCTTATAGAAATTAATTAATGGATTTAAATTTTAAAATTTGAATAACTCAGTCATTTTTAATTATTTTTTCTTTAAACGTAGAATATAATAAGCTTTCAGAAAAATAGAAACAAAAAAAAATAAATTGAATTATTATCTGTATGTATGTATGTATGTATGAACATTATGTATAATATATAAAATTGTTGTCAAAAATGACGAAATGAGAAAAAACATCTGAATTTCGAAATTCTTTTGACTCAAAAACCATGATTTTCTTTCTCGACAGGAAAAAAAAAATGGCGGAGTTTTAGACTAGTATATTCAAAATGAACAAAATAACTAAAATTAAATGTGGGGGGTTTATTGACAATTTTAATCATGCTATGTTATTCAGTTCAAAAAGACCAACATAATTTTACCAGGTCTCCGCTCAAGTATTTTTTCATATAGTGTTATTGATTCAAATTTGTTTTTTTTTATTTAATCATTCTACTGCTCTCAGAAAATATTTTCAATATGCCCTAAGACATTTTTTTTTCATTTGAAGAGTTTGGCTCTTTTAAACTACAATATGCTATTCTAAATTACAATATGGTATTAGGGTTTCAAAGAACCAGTTTCTAAAGCTTGTCTGTTTCTTAATAAGTTCATGGTTAGTTTTAACTACGTAGTACAAACGACCTTTACACTTGAGCCTTTTCCATGCCAAACGAAACAGTCGCATTCAACGACCACTCCAAGCAACGAGTATATACGTGTTGTTATTGTTGTTTCCTAGTTGCCGGCCACTTTACTTTAAGCAAATGTTACTTACTTAAACAAATTTTACTAAATCCAAAATGTTTTGGAAAAAATCAAACTGAAAATCTTAAAGCCAATCGATATGTCATCGAACAGATGTAAGATATTTTAAGAAGCCCACCACACATCCGTTACAATAAAAAGAGTCCAGCCAAAATTATCCTGGAAATGGCTAACAAACAAACGTGGCTTATATAGGTCTCTCTATATACACATATACCTTCCTTTTTTCTAGGTATATAATAAAATAGTTTCGCAATAGAAATAATAAGAGTGTATGCCCTTTTAGTGTCATTATCAATAAGATCGTGTCGCATTACAGTAAAACGTGACTGAATTTTCAAGTTATTGAAGATGAACCATATCTAACTCGTAGATACATAATCTTGTGAGAGTGATGTAGGCTTTCTTCTACGATGTTTGATAAAATATATAATATTGTCAATAAGAATCTCTCTAGCTGTGAAATTGGAAATAAAATTGCTGGTTTCGTCTTTATATTAGTATACATTTGTAGCTGAATTTTCTTTTCAAAGAACTATTCTACGTGATGATGTTAGAATCTTGAGCCATTCAAAAATTTAAGTTGTTATATGTACATAACTCCGCTCATTCATTCGTAAATGGTAGAAAAGGGAAAATTTGATGGTTTGGCAATCACTCTGCTCTTATCTATTTAAATTTTGTTTATTTTTGTAAGCAAATATTTTAAAGATATAAAATTAATCCCACACATCGGTTTATTAGATTATTAGGATTGTTAGCCAATAATGTTATTACTGAAACTAAAATCGATTTTTTTTTTTCAAATTATGTATTTAAGAAAGTATTAAAATCGTTTTGTACCAAATTTCAAAAATACGTAGGTATTGTAAAACAATTTTTAAAATATTTACTTTAAAAAAAAAAACTTTTATATTTAAAACTGAAAACAATTTTTTTTGTGAAAATTTAAGTATCAACTACTTTTTATATATTTTTGATGCTTTTGCATAACAGTTTTGATAAATTTTGATCAAGCCAACCGTTTTTTGAGAAAATCGAAAGACAACAAAATGATTCTATGGGAGGAAAAGGTACCTCCCACGTTTGGGGATTTTTTTTTCATTTAAAACGAACCAACACCTTTTTTAATTTATAGATGTTTTTTTTTGAAATCGTCGAATAATTTTTCGAGACTCCTTCAAACGTGATTACTGTCCAAACTAGACACCTTGATAGAGTTAAACATTGCATATTCGTGAATGCCACCTTTCAATCGACGTATCGCTAAAAACCAAGTTTTATCTTTAAAAGGGATTACGGATAAACTATGCATCCTAGTCCCCCCAAAATTTAGATATTTTTATCTAAAAATATTTTTTTTTTTTTTTGGAAAAAAAAAACAATTTTACTAAAAACAACTAATTTACAAACAACATCAGACCGTCCTCCATACCTAAAATCCCCATCCACCACCAAACCATAAACCCAACCTTTAATACAATAAAATTTAGAAAAACAAAATTTGAGTTTGTTTTTCAAAAATTTCAAGTTTGAAAAATAACTTTTCAAAAACTATTAATTAAAACAACTTCATTTAAGAAAAATAATTAGTGGATAGAGTTTTGACTTAAAAAATCTATAGTAGATACAATATTGAAATGTTGCCGTTGATTTTTAATTCAAATGGTTTTGGATTCATAAAAAAAATCAAACTCGATGTATAAATCATACCTTACATTACGAAGAAAGAGAACGCGAAGAAAGTGGATCCCACAATTCTTTCTATCTGTCGGTATTTTGGTGTACCTGTGTGTACCTCAACGTATAGCCTAAGCTACTGAAGCGCTTTTCCTCAAACTTGGAACTTGAGGACTCCCTAGGTTCAAAATATAAATTTCTTATTTTAACAATATTCTTAGGTAATTGTTTATATCTGTGAAAGTGTCGGTGCCGTTTTACAGACATTGAACATTTTTGAAAAAGGTTTTTTTAATTTTGTATGGGAGGTAGGTACCGTAATTTTTTAAACTAAAATTAATTTTTATGCCTATCATCATCATCATCGGCTCGACAACCGGGGTCCGGTCCTGGCCTCCTTCAACAAGTCTCTCCACCTATCCCGGTCTTGAGCCGACGCCATCCAGTTGCGCACCCCAAGGCTTCGGGCGTCCTGGTCTACGCCATCTCTCCAGCGCAAGCATGGTCTACCACGCTGCCGTCTACCATAGAATGTACCACAAAGGACTTTCCGAGCAGGTTCCTCTTCACTCATGCGAGCTAGGTGCCCTGCCCACCGGAGTCTACCGAGCTTAATTTTTGTCACTATGTCTGCTTCAAGGTAGATTGCGTACAATTCATGATTGTACCGTCTCCGGAATCGCCCTTCCTCACATATGGGGCCAACAATTCTCCTTAAGACTTTTCTCTCGAACGCGGCTAAGAGGTCGGAGTGTCTTTTGCTAAGCACCCAAGTCTCGGATCCATACGTGAGTACTGGCAGGACCATGGTCCTGTACAGCAGCAGTTTTGAAGTTATGGTGAGATTTCTGGATTTGAAGAGCTTTGACAGACTATAGTAGGCTTTGTTGGAATTGAGCAGCCGCCCGCGTATTTCTTCTTCTATATTATTATCGGCTGCTACTATTGACCCAAGGTATTTAAAGGATTGCACCACTTCAAATTCGTGCTCCGCTACCTTGATTGTTTGACCAACTGTTCTTCTCGCATTCGACGCCACCATGTACTTTGTTTTACCTTCACTAATGTGCAGCCCCAGATTTTGTGCCGCCTGCTCGATCTGGATGAAGGAATCGTGTACAGCTTGTTCGGTTCTTCCGATGATGTCAATGTCGTCTGCGTAAGCCAGTATCTGGCTGGACCTGTTGACGATGGTCCCTCTTGTTGCCGTGCCAGAGTCACGGATTGCTTTCTCCAACGCCAGGTTGAAGAGGAGGCAGGCCAAACCATCCCCTTGTCGGAGTCCATTAAAGATGTTGATTGGTCTGGATAGCAATCCGGCTATTTTTACTTGGCTTGTTACGTTGGTCATGGTCAACCTACAAAGTCGTGTCAACTTATTTGGGATGCCGAATTCTCTCATGGCTTTGTAAAGTTCTACCCTGGCTATGCTATCATAGGCGGCCTTAAAGTCTATAAACAGATGGTATGTTGGGATGTTAAATTCTAGACATTTTTCCATCGCCTGCCTAAGGGTAAAGATCTGATCAGTTGTTGATTTGCCTGGAATGAAACCACACTGATATTGGCCGATTATGGTTTTAGCGTATGGGGCTATCCGTTCTTGTAGGATAGAGGAGAGTATCTTATAGGCGGTACTCAACAACGTGATACCTCTATAATTGCTGCACGTTGTGACATCTCCCTTCTTATGTATGGGGCAAATTATACCTTTTCGCCAGTCTTCTGGCATTTCTTCCTGCTCCCATACGTGCACTATAATATCATGAATTGCTTGGCGTAAGGCTGGCCCGCCGTGGTGGAATAGTTCGGCTGGTATGCCATCGGCTCCCGGGGCTTTGTTTTTCTTAAGCCGGGCTATAGCCTTCTCAACCTCTTCTATGCTTGGTGGCGGTAACATAGGGTAATCTTCTTGAAGTAGTGGAGCCTCTACTTCTGCAGTGAGCTGACCATTTAGCAATTCATTAAAGTACACTTCCCATCGCTCCAGTATGCTTTGGGGATCGGTGATCAGATTTCCCTCTCCGTCCTTGCAGTAAGTGCAGCGTGGTGTGTACTGCGTCATGTTTCGGACGGATTGGTAGAACTTCCGCGCCTGGTGCGGACCTCGCTCTCGGCTTCTTTCTAAATCACAGATGATGTTCTTCTCCCAGGCTGATTTTTTCTGTCTGTGAAGCCGTTTTTCTATTCTTCTGAGCTCTTTATATTCATCTTCGCGTGCCCGCGTTCTATGAGATTGTTGCATTGCTCGGTACGCAACATTCTTACGTTCAGTCGCTAGCTTGCATTCATCATCAAACCAGTCGTTCCGACTTCTACGACTGCTGCCTAAGATGGAATTGGCAGTACTAATGACAGTGTTTTTAAGGCGTGTCCACTTCTCATCTACGCCCAGCATACTGGCTCCAGGACTTACTCTCCCTGGATCGAGTGGTTCTAGGGCGAGTCCTAACGCAAGTCCAAAGGTGTTACTGGTGTTTTCATTGCGTAGTGCAGCCGTGTTGATTCGAACCTGATCGGCGGATGCAATACGTCTTCGCAAGGCAATCCGCCCTCGGAAAACCATACCAACAAGATAGTGATCCGAGTCGATATTGGCACCTCGGTACGTTCGTACCGTCATCAAGTTCGAGTAGTGGCGACGGTCTATCAACACGTGGTCAATTTGGTTACGAGTGGCTCCATCAGGTGATACCCAGGTGGCTTTGTAGATATCTTTACGCGGGTACCTGGTACTCGCAACGACCATGTTTTTCGATGCTGCCAATTCTAGGACTCGAAGTCCATTGTCATTAGTGTTCTCATGCAAACTATGGGTGCCTGCGTAATGCCTGAATACCGGCTCCCGACCTATTTTAGCGTTCAAATCCCCAAGGATGATTTTAACATCATACCTTGGACAGGCATGGAGGGCCCTCTCGACTTGTTCATAGTAAGTCTCTTTATCTTCGTCTGAGGACTCCTCCGTAGGTCCGTGAACGTTAATGAGGCTGATGTTCTTGAATTTGCCTCGCACGCGAAGGGTGCATAGCCTTTCGCTTATAGCGTTAAAGCCGATGACGGTAGACTTCATTTTTTCGCTGACCAGGAAGCCTACCCCGAGCACATGGTGTTTTGTATGACAGCTGTAATATAAGTCATATTCTTTCTTTTGCAAAACACCATTCCCTGTCCATCTTATTTCTTGCAGTGCTGTTATGTCAGCTTTATATTTTGACAGGGTATCGGCTAGCTGCTGAGCAGCTCGAGCTCTATAGAGCGATCGTACGTTCCATAAGAAAATTCGTAAATCGTTGTTCCGTTTTCGTTGCAAGGGTTGTCGTCGTGAGATCAGTCCGTTTCCGAGGCTTGTTGACGGTCTCGTAATTCTTTTAGTTTTACGGAACAGGGAATTAACCTGTTGCCAACCTGTGGAAATAGCCTGATCATATTAGCCAAACCTTTTTGGGGTTTGTTTCTAGCGGCCGCCGCGAAGAGGCTATGATCACACTTCCACCAGTCCCGAATAGTTACGGCACGTGCATGTTTTCGTATGCTACATGTTATTCCCCCTATTCGGCTGATGGCTGACCGCCTATCACCAAATGCCTATCACCAAATTTTAAAAAATATTAAAACCATTTTTGAAATAATTGATTTTAAAAAAATAATTTTATGACTTTATTTTATAAACTGAAATTAATTTGACAAAGAGGGCCAAGTCACCCTGGAAATATAGGTTCACCTTTTTTTTTAATATACCCTTACAGTTTTATGGAAAAAAAAACAAATATTAAAAAAAATAATTTTTAAAGTCCTTCCTTTTGTATCAACTTAAAAGAATTAAATAAAAAAGTAATTAGTAAATTGGTGAACTGTAATTTGCATTGAAGGCGCCTTTAAATTGATCGAATAATACCTACCACCCATTAAACTATCCTGTGTAATATATTTACAATGAAGTCCTGCAAACATTAAGATTCACAAGCAATTAGCAACAGAACGAGTACGATATTATGCTATCTTAGTGGCATTTAATTAAGACATGGTTTCTTTCGTCAATAAAGAGAATTAATGAACACAAAAGATACCTTACGCACAGCAAAATAACTGTATATCGAATGCGGACTCGGAGATTGGAATTGGAGATCCCAAATGCCTTTCTGGTCGTTAAATCAAGATCTTAATCGCTACTTAATTTGTATGCTCGCTTCCTTCCCTATGAAGGAAAATTAGAAGAAGCGTGTTTACTAAATTGCTTCTTGTTATAATACAATCAGAGTTTGGAATACTTTTTGTATAATAATAATTGTTAGCTTTTATTCATTTGAAGATGTAGTTTTTTTTTCTTTTGTTTTGGTTTCTTTTCATTTGATTTTCAAAATGTTTTGTAAATTTTTTTATTTTCAAGGCTACATGTGATGTCACGTTCCGCATACGGGAGGTTAGGAAGAGGAATTTGAAATTCAAAGTGGGGTTATTATTTTGTCAACAAATACTGTTCCTGTAAGTGATTGGTAATGCACCAAGATATGTAGAATCGAAATGCAGAAATTCAGTAGAATCAGCAATTGCAGACGACGCACGGATGCTTGCTCTTTCATAGGATCATGTATCTTCATCATTTAACATCAAGGGTGGAGAGGGAGACAGAAGCTAAAATCGTCGCAAACTGCTGTTCCTAGAAAGCTGCCAATGATAGTTGTCTACGCGACATCTTGAGGATTTTTCGGCCAAATCGTATCTTTAATGATGAACTTCATGCGAGAACAAGCAGGAACCCATTGACTCTAACATACAAAGACGTATGTAAGTGGCAGTGGATTGGCCATGCGCTTCGAAACCAGTTGATTACGAGTTACGAGATGCACTTTCACTCAGACAGGTAGAGGAGCAGGCCGACCTTGGCAAGCACTTGGCGAATAACGGTCGAAGAGGAATCAGTACAACGGACATAATAAGTCCGAGGATCTTATTAAGAGAGTAAACAGTTTTTGTGTAGAGCGAAGACGAGACTTAAAATTAAAATACAATGCTGATGCGTAGCCAGTTCAAGTCTGTCGAAATTACTATTTTTAGGAATTTTCCTTCTTTTCAAAATGACCTAGACCAGATATTTTTTTCTCATCCTCTTTCGTTAGGTTTTTGTTACAAAATCTAAATTAAACATATGTATGTATGTACATTGTACATAGGTACTTTTCCTAAAACTTTTTGAATAAAAAATCCTAATATCCCATCACTGATTCTTCTTTCTTTTGGGTCAGGTTTTCAATATACAAATATGATAATTATTTACAAATGTTTTTTATATGCTGATCAGGTTAAGATTCGAGATACCTCTTATTGTTATTCTTTTTTTTCTTGAAAAATTTTCCCGCATTGTTAAATAACCTCAAAAATTGTGGGAAAAAAATACACAAAATTTCAAAAGTCTATCTTACAAATTTTAAAAAGCTGATTCTCACACGTACATCATTATGTATGTATGTATAACCCTTAAATTGGTTTCAAAATCACTCATATTTTGGTGTATCTCTTTAAAAGTGGACTCCCCTTAAATAAATAGTTGCGGTGCCAAGGATTAAATATGATTAAACGAGAAATTTCGAGTGTGCACGTACTCGTCGTTCTATATCCATGCCCATAATTTGTGGAATAGGTACGAGTTCTAGAGCACACATCGAGTCTCTGGTTATTGTGGATGTTCTGGAAAATGTATTCCCAACACTTTGGTGTGTGAAAGCAAGAGTGCTATTTTAGATATAAGCATGTAGCCACTGCCACCATCATATCGCGGTGGTAATGGCGAGGCCGGAAAACCCACCAAAATAGTGTGGTTCAACTTGAAAACACGACGAGGAAGCGACACAAGTATCTAAACCACAATTCGTAATACTTTTCTATGACGGCGATATAATAAGTAATATCTCTCTAAAAAGGGATATACTATGTACCTATTTGTAGCAAGGAGCAATAGCAAATATGAATGTCAGAAAATCGTCCTTGTTTCCCACACAAAATCCGCCATTTGTAACGTGTTTTTGTTTGCTTTAGAATGAAAGCATCCTTCGTTGTTCTTCTATTTGCTCTTTGGGTTGTGGATGTGGATGGGTACTGATATGATGATAGCTTAAAAGTTTCAACATGTGACTGGGTGGTGTGGTGTGGTGTGTAAACAAAGGAGACAACGACGACGACGTATTATTTCTTCCAAAAATACAAATGATTGCAATATGTCATTTGAAAGAATCATCCTTCAAAGACTGTCATATAGTTTTCCCTAGACGATTTTAGAGAGAGATATGGCGCGGTGCTGCCCTTAGACGAAGCATGAATTTTTTTTTCTTCGTACATTTTTTTTTCTTCGGATGTCGTTATAAGCTTGATGTGATATTCTGATGCCCAGAAGCACATGTTGGTATTTTGTTATAGTACCTACTCTTGACCAAGCTATGACCAGAGAATTTGATAAATTTCTGCTGACAAACTGGACCACAGAAAGCTTTGTTTTTTTTTTTTTTTTTGTTTTTAAGTTTTTGTATGTAGGCCTGATAAAGATACATTACGTAAAGGATGACAGAGAAAAAGACAAAAGAGAACATTTTTCCGCCCAAATCGCATTTGCTTTGGTAGTCATTTGTCTTCAATTTTTTTTTTGTTTTTCTATTTTTTTTTATTATTATTCGTTGCTCGAACTGTCACTAAAATTCCATGGTGACTTTATGAGTGTAATAAAATTTAACGTTTTGTGTTAATTTCTGCTTGGGTTGCGTAAAATTTGCGAAGGGCTCTTCATACCTTATGTCACATATCTATTTGTTGGTATATTGGTTTGCTATACGTACCTATTGAATTTGAGTTGTTGTCGAGTATATTTTTGTGCGGAAGTTGTAGTAATGGTCATCATTTTTTAATGTCAAATTTTTTATGGGAACATGAGTGGCATTAAAGGTAACTATCTAGCTATGTAGACCTAGATACTATGAGCTATGACGAATATATATATTTTTTTTTGACAAAATATCAATACATATTTTTAACATAAGGATATAATATGTAGATGTTATAAAAGTAATTGACTCTGCCAATTCATAAATATAACCACGATTTTTGTAGTAAATCATTATAGACACTGTCTGTTTTCGACAGTAATGGAGACTTAAGTCTTTGTGGTTTGCTACAAAATATTTCAAGTATTGAAAGACAACACCGAAATGAATTCAATAATTGATTTACTCGAATTATAAAAAAAATATTTAGTATAAAACAATTCAAAAATATCTAATTTAAAATCCTTAAAGAAGCACGGATTCAAGATGGGAGTAAAACAGTCGTAAGCTGTAAGATCTGTAAGCTTATGAAGTAATTTCTACATGTTTTGGACATCATTTAGAAGGCAGCATTTGCTTCCCGATTCGACCGTGAATATATCTACAGTTTAGTTCCGTTTTCAAAAGACACTAGACACAGGACTCCAAAGATATTGAAAGCCGCTCAGCTGAACTCAGCACGCCAGCACGTTCTATTTTTTGCCGTTGATTACGGTATCAACCATAAGAAAAAAATTTCGAAAATCCTGAAGGCTGCTTTCAAAACGCACTGGTCGTGAAGTGATCAATTTGGTTAGAAGTTGCTTGCTTGTCCGTCAACACGCAATTGACTTTGTGACACGTCTTGTGTTCAAATATGATCCCTCCCATAACAACACGGTTGGCTTTGCAAAAATCAGTAAAGCATTCGCCATTGCCTGTGCAATGTGCTTTCTTATGTTTCTCGGTATAAACTGGGTTGCTATGGTGTGCTTTATTATGAACTGTGGCGGTATGAACAGTCTTGGTATGTACGAGTATTATAATATTTTTCACACAGTTTCTTTAGTCTGTTTTAAGTTTTAACTCAGCTTCAATTCAAATGAATGTAGTCTCAATGAAGAGTTGAAGTAAAGCAAATGCCAGCAAATAAAGCGAAATCACTGCTTGGAACTGCTAACGGACACTACCAACGTAAACAAAACATGGTGTTAAAATGATTGAACCAAAGCAGTAATACCGGTATACAAATATATAAAAGATTTAAAAGTAAGTATTTTTTTTTCTGACAAAAAATTTTAAAAAAAACTCGAAAAAATATTTTTGTTAAAATAATTTTTTGTAATCAACCACAGCGTCCACAAAGCCCCTAATAAAAATGTAAAACATTAAGCATCACTAAATACATAATAAAAAAAAGTTTTGCTCAAACTTAATATATCATTTACACCCAATTAAGGTTTATTACAAGTTACAAGACAAACTCATCGAACATGAACATCATATAAATTTACAATTAATTAGAAAACATGACCATAAATAATTTCCAAGTGCGTAAATTTTGCAACGCAATAAAGAACATCCGTTGTCGTCGTCGTCGTATCGTTCTCTGCCACCCTCTTCCGATGCTATAGGTATATGAAACATTTCCGAGTCCCAAAAAAAAAAATAACCTGACGCAGCCCCAGCCATGTCCTTTTCAACAACATATAGTGCTGTCTGCCTAGTAATGCTATATAAGTTTATTTTCAGCAAACCCATTACTACCAAACCATGTTGTGTTTTTTTTTCTGTTTGTTGCAGGACGCAAGATAATATAGAATAAGCGTAGAAAAAACGGAAATAGAATTGACACACTGGTAAATAGGGTGGTACATCTATTTATCTCAAATAAAAGTTCGATATACAAAAAAAATTCCGTATCCTTTTTTGTAAGGTTAATATGTGAGCATGTGTGTATCAATTCACACAACTTTCTATTTGCACTGAGAGAAAAATGGTATTTATTTCAAAATTTTTATTAAAAAAATCAGCTCTTCGAATGATATTTAATCAATGGCCATTGTATATGTATATGAATTTAGATAGTGGTTGCTGTTTCTGTGTATATACAAGTATATACACAACTCAAAAATCATCGTGATAATAGTATACTATAAGTTTTATATACAATGTCAATGGCCTGTTAAATTTTAATTCTAGAGACAGACTATCAATCATTCTTTCCTCCGAATTTTTCATTATCTTTTTTTGACGAATTTCCTTAATCCCGATGTCATTTGTTGCAATTGTTATTTTCAACCTATTGGAGTTATTGTAAGAGTATTGACAGATCTGCAATTATTGTCAGGTATAAACGAATCATCTGTAATATTTGGCTTAGCTATATATACATATTTCTAAATATTAAAAAGGATACATCAAAAATGCAAAGAAAATGCTTCGCATGTTAGTAAAAGAATGACAAAAGTTGGTCGATAAGGAGCAAGAAAATCCGAAGAAGCCTTCACGTTAAAAACACCATCTTTGTAAAAAAATTAGTACTAAGCTGGGGCCACCTTGATGATGCCTTTGAAACCTGCATTGCTCTTGTGGCACTAAGCGATTTTTACTTGCAATTATAAATGAGTAGGTGCTATACCTATGGGAAGTTTTGGATCAGTAAAAATCAAGTTCGAAATAATAATAAAACTTACATTACGATGATAGAGGACGTGAAAAAAGAGGGTGCAGTAATTCTGTCTGTTGGTCTGTCTGTCTGTACTTCAACCTATAGCCTACAGCTACTGAATCGATTTTTCAATTTTTGAAGCTGGTTTTGTTTCAGCTATTTTCAAATGGGAATGAGCTATCTGAATACTTACAGTTAGAAATTGGCATGATCTAAGGCTGTAACTTCGGTCCTGCGCTCTTTGCCCTTTACACTGATGACATTGAAGAAGTTGTTCTATTGGAGGAGCGAATGTGACAGATAAGATGAGGGTTAGCCATTTTCTCTGTTTTTTGCTGATGATATCGTCCCACTTGCAGAAAGACAACATGGGCTTCAATTGTTGATCAACATGTTGGATGATGATGGAGGCTACAGATTAAGTTGGAATAACACTTTTTTGGGTGGTTTGCTCGTTTGATGGAGAAAAGAGATAAGTCTGTCGCCTGCGCGAGCCATGCTATGAAATGAAGTCTTTAACCATGTTAGACAGAAAAAGTTTAGTCTTTAAAATTCACTCATGTTCATATTTTTATATATTCAAACAAGGAAATATTTCTTTTATCTGAGGTGTCAGGTGATTAACTTTTAGCAATGGACTTTTCTATTGTGAATTAGCACGGAGGTAGAATGTTTGGCTGGAAATCGAAGGTTCCAGGATTTGAACCACTCAGCAAAAAAATGTAGTTATGTAGTTCTTTTTTCTCCGTGCGAATTTTAGTGAATAAAATTCATTAATAAATGATTAATTGAATTATTGAAGTTTTTTTTGATGATTCCCTTGAATTTGTTTTTGAACTCCAAAACAACTTTTTTCTCAAAAACGGCTCCAATCATTTTGATTCAATGTTTTCTATGCCTTTTTGTAAAAAATGAACACTATCTGGTCACAAGATATTTTTCAGAGATCCGTTAACGGTTTTCGATTTTCTCTTAAGTGACGGATTTTTATAAAAAAAAGTTTGACAAATAGGGTCTATGTGTATATTAAAAAAAATATTTTCTCGTGTTTTGAAAAAATAATAATTTTTTTTATCTCAATGTGCGTTTGTATTTATTTGAAATTTTGTTATTTCATGTGCATAACATTAGGTACAAAAAGCTTGTACACCAATTTATTGTATCTAGGTGCAATTTCAACGGCATTTTGGATTTTCAGAATTTTGAATTTTCGTGATTTTGAATATGTTTTGTATTTTGGGTGTCTGAACATTTTTGAGTTTGGTGTATTCTGAGTTCTGGGTCTTTTTAAAAGAATTACCTAAAAATAAATACAATTTTAAATTTCTGAAGGTAATTTTTTTTTATTCTTTTTTTTTTGCACCACAAAATTCGTTTATTTTTTTTATAATTATGATAAAATAGATCTATTAATTTTTTTCTGAGTGTAAATTTGTTTCATAAAAACACAAGTTTTATATTTTGTCTGTTCAGTGTATCGAAATCGTGTGGTCGGGTGAAAAAAGACAAAATATATAAATTTATTCTTGCAAAATGTATTCAATAACTTACAATTGGGGGCACAGATACAGATACTTGTGTTGGCCTGCTGTCCGCCGACGCCACATCAAGTGAGTCAATGGAAAGGACATAACATCCAATTTGATTTCATCGAATATAAAATAACGAACAGAATGTAACATTTCGTGGTTTTCCGCTCAAGGGCGCAAACGATTATGGCGACGAATTTGGAATTTCATTGGATACAATTTTTTACTCTCACATAATCCTCGAGGGTTCCCCTTAGTTTGCGTTTTTGTTTTCGATATTGGAATTTTTATTTTTTTTTTCTTGCGTTGCTCTTCAATTTCTGTGTACTGGCCAAAAATAGCTTGGCATTTTGTGTGGAGGAAATACTTTTTTTTCTTGCGATGGAGATTGAGATTTGTAACTGCTGGTATTGAAAGTAAGAGCAACTAAGTATGTATGAAAAGGGATGGCCAACCTTCGGTGCGGTGTGGATAGTGGGAAGCGGGTGGGTGTTGAGGTGGGATGGTATGCTGCTGACACTTCTTCTATTGGTAAAATTTTATATTTCAAAATAGGTTTGGGCTTATTTATTGCAGGGATAAGTTTTATTTCGTTCTAACGAAGCAATATAAATGATGACTGTGAAGAAAATATGTATTTTTTTCTTTTACTATTGGTTCAATAAATTACATCACAATCTAACACCACACCGTTGTCTATGATGCGCCCTTTAAATTATGCGAAAAAAATATAGGTTCATAGATCCTTGTCGGGGGTATCAAAAACAAAAGATTTATTGTTTTCCAAAAAAGGTACTTTTGCCATACATTAATTAGAGATGGCAATATAAAATATACGTTTTTGGTTTCAAAAAATTGGGTTGTCAAAAACATTTTTTTCTTAAGTTTCAGCATGAATCAAAAGTATGTGGCTTCACAATTAGTTTCATATATGATAAACAGAAAGAAAATCTAATAATGTGAGATACAGTGTATACTCTTTTAATGACATTGTAAATTATTATCATACAACAAAATTATGGATTTTCTCATAAACGGTTTACGGTTTGACAGATTGCGATCAAAATTTTTATGAAAGAGGTTCCATACACTCATAATAATATTGCATATCAAAATTCTCAATTTTTTTTTGATTTTTGAAAAACCATTATTATTTTAAAAATTAAGTGAATATTACCAAATACTGAGAACTTGTTAACCGATTTTTTTTATATAAAACATTTCAAAAGCTTTATATTACAACAATTCAAATAATGAATTTTATACTTTTTCATGTTTTGTATCTAATGACTTTCTTGTTTTTGAATTCTTTTTGTTAATCCTAGAAAGTACGTTAACAAAGGAACAAGTAAGTACGTCATGAAGTAGCTTTAATTCAAAACCTCAGTGAAACATTTTAAGAATTATTATTGAAAAAAGACTTAGTATTTGAAAAAAATTAACTGCGACTTCCTTTTCCTAAAAATTTTTGTTCCAAAAAAAATGTGGGCGTAAAACTGCCCATGGAACCGTTTCCTTAATTTTATTTAAAAAAAGATATTTCAGTGTTTGTTTGCACCTAAAATTATACATATAGTATAAGTAGGTTATTCAACACAAAAATTTTAATTTTTTTTTGGATTTCTTACAAGAAATTCAAAGTTTTTAAAAATTTAATATTTCGAAGACGATTTTTTTTAATTTGACTACTCATATGTTTGATTTTTTAAACAAAACTTAATTTAAGATTAAAACAAAGTTGCCTGCTACATAAACAAACTGTTGTACCTGACAGTTGACGTTTCAACGAAGATCTCCCTGTGTCCGCCATTACACGCTTTTCAGCGGCTGCCATCTTCGGTCTCTTGGATTTTTCCGCCCCATCTGACTGTCCTTTTTGGACTTGTATTTTAACGTGACCACCCGTTCACCTCCCATTAATTATAATCGTATTAATTAATTTAAACTAATAAGTAAATGAATTTCAAATAAATAAATTAAACGTGAAAACATTAAAACAAATCTTAAATTTCTCAAATCAAGAATTGCATTTAAAAAGTATGTAGGTACTAGCAATCGTACAACCAATATTTTCACACCGTAACAAATTTAAAACCAGCCCCCTCTAACAGTTTGTTTGATTTTTCATTTTCTCATTATATCTTTGACCAATTTTGAATAGTGTTGCTTGCAGAAGTTTTTAAAAAGTTGAACTGCTATAGTCAAAATTATCAAAAAACTTTATATTAATATCAATGCTCTATGATTGAAATACCGATTTTTGATTTGAACAAATAAAAATAAACTTTCCAGTAAAATAAAGACTAACAATGATCTCAATCTTTAGCAGACCGGTAATAATAATTTTACTGTTTGATGTGATAAAAACGGTCCAAAAGAAATCAATTTCATGATATTTTGTATTCAATAGTTAAAAATTGTTTTATGACATCAAAAATGCTTTCTAAGTTAATTTATAAATAAAATGAAATATATTAATAATATGCAAGTGAACGGCAATACTGATTTTAATGAAATTTTGAGAATTTGTTCTTATGAACGAAAAAAGAAGTTACAATTAGCCCACTGCAACTCCCACTTTTTGAGTTTCACGGAAACAACTCGATTATGTGCCAATCCGAAACTAATCTAATAACAAGAATTTAATTTCGGGCCGACCCGATACTAGACCTAAATTATTGCCATACTTGACAATTTCAATAAAATTTTACGTGATTACTGTCGTGTCAAGCATTTCTTTAAGTTCTCGCTGTGTGAGCACGATGGATAATACAGTTCCTATTTTAAGAAATCAATCCACAATCCTAGAAACAAAACCACACTTGAAAATTTACTTGCAACCAATTTATTTGCTCACAAGATTTCTTCAAACAAGAAATATAAAAAAATTAAAACTAATAATTTGATCACCTACTGTCAAAAATGTTGTTTAACAAGATGTAATTCTAACTTCGAAACGAAAACAACTATCGAAATAAAATCATTTAACATTATTTTAAGAACTTTCTACAAGTTCTCAGCATAAAAATTTCTTCTAAGATCAAAATTACAAAATTCCAAAGAAGTACTCTGCCAAATGACACTATATGGACAGTTGTGAAAAATTTGAAAAAAATTGGTTTACAGCTTACACAAGCTGAACTATTTCAATTTGACAAGGAAACAAAATTTTGGACAACTCTACGTGAAGTTTTTTTTTCAAAAACTGTTTTTAACAACAACCACATCGAATTTTCTTAAATTTCTAGTAAATATAGGATATATTGTTTAAATTATGCAACGTGGTTTTATATTCCCACAATTTGCGCCAAAAACCAATTTTAAATTTTAGTTTTTTTAAAGAAACATTTAAGAAGATCAAAATTGCTCAGAAATTTAAAAGTTTTTGAGAAATCGAAAAATAATACTATTTTGACGTAATTGTACATGTTTGAGTTTGGTATCAACAATTAACTTTAAACCGAGTTTGAATTCCTCTTATCAAAAATCTCACAGTCTGTTCCATTGGTCTTAGCACTAATAAGTAAAAGAAAATTTTTATTTGTAAAAACAAAACATAATAGGATAGGTATTTGATTATATGTATAATCCTATGTGACTTGACCTACTTTGTCCCTATACCAAACACTATACATTCTTATAAAATCAAATAAAAACTGTAACCCCCTGAAGTCATTTTAATTTTTTATTTGTTTTTGAATAAAAAATCTTGACCCAATTTTTTTTGTATAGAAATATAAAATAACAAGGGTACCTAACCTATAGGTTTTTATTAAATTTTATATTTTTGTTTTCGTCAAAGCAAGAACCAGAGAGCTACTGTCCTTTTCATATAATATTTTTGTAGTATATCCTAGAACAACATCTTATTTTCTATTTTTCGCGACTCTCCTTAGGCCAACTATTGTGTTCTTTCGTTTTTCATTTCATTGCAGCAGCTGATACATAAAGCATAAAGTATTTGTGGGGAGAAAATTCATCTTAGACAAATAATAACAACCCGTGATGTGGTTTCTTCATTTTTGTTTGAAAAAATATTATTTAGTTTTTTTTGCAAAAATAAGAAAAACATTTCAATTTCGATTCACAAAGTATGTCAACATCAGCAAGCTAGAAAAACATACTTGCCAATAATATTTTTGTGTGTTTTCATATAGGCGGGTTTTGTAAGGACGATTCAAATAGTCCTGGAAGTGTGTTTATATTTGTATACAGGGGACTTATGCACTTGAGTATATGCACCCCCACAACGCTTCTTCATATTTTTTTCTTTAAACTAAATACTTCTGTTTGCTATGTTAGTTTTAGTTCAATAGTGACATTCGTCTTTGGAATGAAATGGAATGTTTCAAAGAGAATTTTTCTTCCAGTACAATGTAGTAGCTATGTGAAGTACGAGTACGTAGATGAGTTTTAATATTTTTATTCAGGATGCAAGGGAAGATGTTATTTGTACAGAAACGTTGAGATTTCATTGTCCATTTTGTTCTACTAAATAAAAATCAAAGTCACAATTCTGTAGGAACTTAAAAATAAAATGAAAAATAATAATCAATAGATGCGATATAGGTTAATCTTAGGCAATGAGAATTTCCGGAAGTCTACGTGGGATTATGCTTTGCAAACAGTTACTGATAAAAAGATCTTCATGAAGGTAAGTGATGTGCCGTAGGGAAGCTACTTGAGTCCTTTGCTATTTATTACGATTCTTAATTTTCTGCTTGAGGACAAGGAAACGGAACCGAAAGTGAACTTGTTATTTTTTTTTTGTGGAAGGAAATGAAACCGCACTGCATTGTGTTGTTAGTACGATATAAAAATCGCTTGAGGTTAAAGAATATACTCTTGCGGCATTCCTGGACATCGAAGGAGCTTTCAATAATGTTCACAATGAATACCAGTGCAATTGAGAAAGCACTTCGTGATCTCAAGGTAGAAGTAACAGTTATCAAATGGATCATGTGTATGTTGCTAAACAGACAGATACATAGTGAACTTGGTAACGCAAAGATAAAGATGCACGCATCTAGAGGTACACCGCAAGGTGGAATTCTTTCACCTCTTCTCTGGATCTTGGTGATGAACGAGATCCTTATAAAACTAAAACATAGCGTTATAATAGTGGTAGCCTACGCCGATGACCTAGAGCTTTTGGCAACAGGAAAATATCCTACCACTATTAGCGAGCAATTAGATAATGCACTGTCCATTGTCAGTAACTGGACCAAAAAATGTGGTCTTAAGGTAAATCCCCTTGAAACAGAGTTAGTACTTTAAACAAACAGAAGGAAAATACCTCCGTTCGATTTACCAAAAATTGATGACACCCCACTTAAGATTTCCGACCGAGCGAGATATCTCGGTGTAATCTTGGACAGAAAACTTAACTGGGGCCTAAATATACAATAAAGACACAAAAAAGCCATGTTTGCAATCTACTCATGTAATAGAATTCTAGGCAGAAACTAGGGACCTAATCCTAAAATAATCATGTGGATGTATACCGCCATTATCAGTCCTATTCTGACCTATGGCAGTCTGGCTACAAAGAATGGCTTGCATCAGCACAACTGGTGCGATCAGGACCACCCCTACTGCGGGCCTGGAAGCAATCCTCAATCTCCCACCCCTAGATCTATTTGTACAAGAATCAGCAGCAAACAGCGCCCTTCTGCTTAGTCAAACCAGCATCTGGAAAACTAATCCAGGTGGACTCCAATGAGTCGACTTTCACCATCTTCACTAATGGCTCAAAAATGAACACTGAAGTAGGAGCAGAGTTCTTCTCTGAAAACCTTAATCTTGCCAATTCAGTGAGCCTCCCCGACCACAGCAGCGTCTTCCAAGCTGAGATCTTGGCAGTGAAAAACGCTGCGGACATCACTTTTTTCATTGACTGCCAGGCAGCAATAAAAGCTCTGTCTGCCACTTAAATCAAGTCTAAGCTTGTTTCTTGCTGTCGCGAAGAGCTAAAGGTTCTTGGTATACAGCATAATGTAAGACCCTGCTGGGATCTCGGCCATAGTGGTGTGCCAGGAAACGAAAAAGCAGATGAGCTGGCAAGGGAAGGTTCAACACTTTAACCTTCTCTCATAGATAACAACATAGGAATCCCACTATGTGAACTGAAGCAAAACGTCGGTAACATAATTGTTCAAAAATCCAACGAAAGATGGACCCTCCTAGAAACCTGTGGTATTACCAGGAAACTATGGCCTAGATACGATAAGCAAAGGTCCGATAGAATTTTAATTCTTAATAAACCTTCCTTAAGATCCATTATAAGCATAATAACGGGACACAACCTACTTGGCTACCATAAAAAGAAAATGGGGCTTAATACCGACGATCTCTGCAGAGGTTGTGGGAACGAAGAAGAGCATGAAAACACAGCTCACTTTCTTTGTCATTGTCCAGCACTCTGCCAAACTAGGAAAAAAACCCTAGTCAACTACTTCTTTAACGAAATAGAAGATCTATCAGAGCTCTCTAGCAAGAGCTTATAGCACTTCGTCAAGACCTCCAAATGGCTAGACGAACCATCGGATTCATAGATTAACACTTCAAGAAGTTATAACACTTCAGGGTATCACAATGGATCTACATTGATCTAAGTGTGACGGTAACAAAACCAACTGTCAGCCCAATCAACCTAACCTAACCTAACCTAACCATACCGCATTAGCATATATTCCAAATAACTATACATATTTTGGACATCTATTTTAATGGAATAGTGCTTCCTTAGTTCAAAAAGCTTAAATATCTTAGATCTATGATCAATAGCAAAGAACTTTTGATGATGGCATCAAACATTGCGCAAGTGCAGGGTGGATGAAATGGCAGGAAAACTCTCCCATCTTCTGGGATAGACAATTTTTACACGACAGTTGTTCGTCTAGAATGGTTCAGGGTGTTGCATCATTTCCAAGACGCATGAGAGAAAAATTGACAGCAGCTGAAATGAACACGCTTATTGCATTGCAGAAAGGAGTAAGACAGTGTGATCGAATAAGAAGAGGGAAAAGCCGAGGAAACCTTCATGTCGAAAAACCATCGTGGGTTTGTAAAAAGATGATGCTCTGAGAACACAGTTTAAAAGGCAATAGAATACGGCGGCGACTTTCCAACACCACTATCGTGGAAGAAAGACAAGCTCAAGAACTTCTGGATCCAACAAATGCAAATAGTTAGAATGGGAAGATTGGGAAGCACTCTGTTCTTGACAAGTGAAACTCGTAGAGAATTTGTCAAAACGGCGCAGCCCCGAAAAAAAACATTTCTGGACTAGGCTGCGAATCGTAGGTACCTACAAAATTAAATTAAAAAAAATTAGTGATTCGAGAACTCTGCTAATAACAAAAAAAAATTACCTGCATACTTTCCTCCGCTAAATTTTCTAAGAATATAAAATGCACTATTTGTTTAGAATATTAAAGTATATCCAACCATATATTATTTTTGTAGGAAAAATGTTTAAAGTTCTTTATTATGAAATTGTAAATATTTGTATGTACCTAAATAACTTTACAACAGAATTAATTAACAGTCAATATAAGTCTAATTAAATAAATCATAAAAAAAATATATTTTGCTAACGTTTTTAATGTGAATGTCATTCAAATGTTCAATTAACCGTATATTTGCCTACCACAATTTATATTTTCATAAATGAATCTATGAGTTTATTAAAAATATTGTAAATATATACCTACTTCTCCCGTTATGTCAATAAAATTTATTTGTTTTGCATAATAAAACAAAAAAATAGATATTTATGTTGTATAAATATTACATCAAACTATTGAAAGATTTAAATCATTGATAACATAAGTAAGTGAAAGTATGTATATCATTTTCAATCGAGCAACTCTGATTTTACCCTCTCGAAAATAACTTTTAGTTTTTTTTATTATTAACTTTATTTCATTCTCAAATCCTAAAGGTAAATGATTGCATTATATCAAATTAAAAAAAAAACAAGTGATTAAAAAATTCTTGAAAATTAGAATAAATTAGAATTCAAACCAACTATCTCTAATTAGAAATAGAAACTTTACTCTTATGAAAAATGATTTAAAAATATTAAAAAGTACAAATATGTTTTATAAAAAAAAAATACTGATATTAGAGAACAAGTCGAAATTGGGTGGCATACTAAACACCTTCGATAATACGAATCGAGTGTTTTTTGAATAATTAGCAACGGTTTAATTTTACAATTTAAGGCCAGTTTAAATGTTGGTTGAAGACAATAAAGACTAAGGTGGTAGACTGTCTTACAACTTTACTGAGATAAAGTTTCAAAGTTGTGCATGTTCAATCAAACTAAGCTTCTTATTGAGTGAATTACACATTCAATATCTAAGTACAGTTATCACAACACCGAAATGCTGACCAATCCATTGATAAACAGACCTGAAACCCACAGTACAGTTAGGGGCATGATAAGTTAAGGACCCGTTTTTTTGAAATCTTTAAGTTTTACTTTTTGTTATCTAAAAACAAATTTGTTTTTAAAATTTCAGTGTTAAATACTTTTTATAAGCCTTAGATGCTTTTGCATAAAACTTTTGATTACAATCCGATTAACCGGTTTTGAAAAAATAAAAAACCAAAAAAAAAATAGTTCTATGGGAACTTTTCATTAAAAGTGAGCCAATGACTATTTAAATTTTTAAAAATCTTCAGAAAAAGTTTCGAAAAAAATCTGATTTTCCAAACAGACAAACAAAATTTATGGAAGGTATCGTTACTTCCAGTCTTAAAAAACCAAAAAAAAAAAAGTGACGACATACAGCACAAAAACACTATACACCCAACTTTAAGAAAACCCCACCACCCGTTTAGGCTGTAGCTTAACGGGTAGACAGTATTGCGAGACTCACTTTTTTCGACTATCGCATAGTAAATTCAAGTTTGATTAAAGTCTCGAGTTCGAAAAATGGAAACTACTTCCATAGTAAGAATTATACTGATTGGCTCCACCATTGATTTTGAAATTATAAAATTGTAAGTTCTTGGAAATAGTTAAAAAATGTTGATTGAAAACATAAGCGATTATTTGGTAACAACGTTTTAAGCCAGCTTGACAGAGTAATAATTATCTCAATCGATTTTGAGGTTATTGAAACAAGAAACAGTTTCCAAGATGAACCTATTGATGGAAAAAAACATAAAAATGTTTCTCTTTAATGCTTTGGGACTTGGTCTGGTATTCACCGAGCGCTCTTAACTTTAGTAGCCTCTCAATTTAAAAAATTTGCCCTCATTCGGTGATAAAAATTTCTTTTTCATGTGCTAATGAGGAGGATTTTTGATTTAAGAGGATCTCGGTCAGCCAATCAAATTTTTTCTATCGAGCTTTATTTTATCGATTTTTGGAAATTAATTTTAAAATCGTGCGATCTAGTTTTGATTTCTAGGTAATCAATACCTGTTCATATTTTTAATCTCTTAATCTCTTCCCTTCAACTTTTAATACCCTGACGCTCAATCAAACCGATTATGCAACTTCGTGAACACTTAATTTCATTTTCTATCCTACACACAAGACACAACAGACCTCCAAGTGTTTCTTATAATGTCAACCCCCAAAGTTAAACCCCTGACGTACATATATAGTACAGCAGTAGGTTGACTCTTAAAACAAATTGCTTCAATATAGTTCAGTGACTCCTTTCATAAAGAAATAAGACGAATCTATTTAAGTCTCATTATTTTTAACTGCAGGAATTATCTAGCTGCAAATGGCTGCGCAAAAATAATTTCCACAATCATCAAGCCAACCCCCACAGCTGAAGAAAATACGAAAAATGATGGACACTTTATCCCAACCATTGCCATTCTGTCCGTCCGTCGTCGTTGGTCGTCGGTTGGTTGGCTCTGGTTGGTGGTGGTTCAATAAGCTTCAACAAAAGTGGTCACAGAATTGAAAAATTAAAAACATTAAAATAAATAACCACAAAGTTGTGATATTAATATCTCTGTACATTTTTAACACTATACAAAACTGACTGAATGCCGGAGAGAGGTACTTCAGCTAGAACTTCAGCAGCAACAAAAACAACAACAACAAAAAGAAAGCCATTACTAGGGCAGGACAATAGAAAAAATTTTACGCAGAAGGCTACACACAATGGTGGAAGTTTTCTTAACGCCACTGACAATAAGCAATAAAAAGGGTCATTTTTTTGTTGCCCAACAATGCTTATTTCATTTTTTTAATTTGACTAAAACGTCCTGTGCCGATGCCGGTCGTGGCAGTCAGGAGACAGGGTAAGGGTGGTGGTAGTACAAGTACACTGACGACGAACATCACTTCAATTGGATCAAAACAGTTGGTTTGGTATAAGAATGCGTATTTCCGCCGAACCAGTGTATCTTCAAAAAATCTTGCGGACGTGTGGTACGTTGAAGCTTTTGGATGCTGAAGTTGAAGAAAGAAAAAGCACGAATCGTGTAACTGAGCGGAACTAGCTAGCTAGCTATTACTGCTGGGAAAACAGAATAACATCAAAAGAAGTTTTGTGCTTGGAGAATCAAGAAGAAAATAGCACTTTGAACTGACGAAGTCGTAGTGGGGATACAATATAGAGAACAATACACAAAGAGGAGGAAACAATTTTTAATTAAACTTTTCCGTGAATAACAACATTATCCATAAACACTCCGCTCCTCCAATCTCCACATTGAAAAAAAAAGAAATAAAAAAAAAATATGATTTTTTTTTATGTTTTTTGTTCTTCTTTTATGTTAAACATTTTGTGCTACAAGTTTTGAGTTTTTCTTTATTTTTATTCTTTTTGTAGAAATTAACTTGGCGACGTATGGGGATGTGAATTGAAATGATTTTATATCACATAACTATAAGACGAAAAAATAACTGTATACTGAATTCTTCTCATTTTCATGGTATAACGGTGTACTTTAGTACATATTGATTGATTCACTTTTTGGTAAGAAATAAACTAAATTTTTAAAGAATTCAATTTTGGTATTTGTAACAAAAATCTTGTTCACAATCGTTGTTGTTCATTTTAATTGATATTTTTCTTAATACAATATGAAAATCTTATTAAATTTCAATAGGTTTTTCTATATTAAATCAATCCAATTTTTCTACAGAAATATTTCGAAATTTGTTTTAAATGAGACGGTACAGTAGTAACACATTCTACAATTTGGGCTTGCAGCTACAGGCAGTTTTAAAGCTGATAAACCAGCACAAAAAAAAACACGTTTTTATCATAAAATTCAATAAAAATTGGGGGCGCAACAGTTTATAAAAAAAAAAACGTTTTGAAGGCATAAAATGATAAATATTGGTATACCATCGCTAGATTTAAATTCATGATCAAGTAAAATGATATAATTAAAACAAACCTTTGGTGAGCCTTAAACAGAATGAATGCTCCTCGCGTTCGAAAATTAACGGATAGATATCATCATCATCATCGGCTCGACAACCAGGGTCCGGTCCTGGCCTCCTTCAACAAGTCTCTCCACCTATCCCGGTCTTGAGCCGACGCAATCCAGTTGCGCACCCTTCGGGCTTCGGGCGTCTTGGTCTACGCCATCTCTCCAGCGCAAGCATGGTCTACCACGCTGCCGTCTACCATAGAATGTACCACAAAGGACTTTCCGAGGCGGTTTCTCTTCGCTCATGCGAGCTAGGTGCCCTGCCCACCGCAGTCTACCGAGCTTAATTTTTGTCACTATGTCTGCTTCAAGGTAGATTGCGTACAATTCATGATTATACCGTCTCCGGAATCGTTCTTCTTCACATATGGGGCCAACAATTCTCCTTAAGACTTTTCTCTCGAACGCGGCTAAAAGGTCAGAGTGTCTTTTGCTAAGCACCCAAGTCTCGGATCCATACGTGAGTACTGGAAGGACCATGGTCCTGTACAGCAGCAGTTTTGAAGTTATGGTGAGATTTCTGGATTTGAAGAGCTTTGACAGACTATAGTAGGCTTTGTTGGAATTGAGCAGCCGCCCGCGTATTTCTTCTTCTATATTATTATCGGTTGCTACTATTGACCCAAGGTATTTAAAGGATTGCACCACTTCAAATTCGTGCTCCGCTACCTTGATTGTTTGACCAACTGTTCTTCTCGCATTCGACGCCACCATGTACTTTGTTTTACCTTCACTAATGTGCAGCCCCAGATTTCGTGCCGCCTGCTCGATCTGGATGAAGGAATCGTGTACAGCTTGTCCGGTCCTTCCGATGATGTCATTGTCGTCTGCGTAAGCCAGTATCTGGCTGGACCAGTGGGCGATGGCCCCCTTGTTGCTGTGCCAGAGTCACCGATTGCTTTCTCCAACGCCAGGTTGGAGATGGCCAAACCATCCCCTTGCAACCCGGCTATTTTTACTTGGCTTGTTACGTTGGTCATGGTCAACCTACAAAGTCGCCTCAATTTATTTGGGATGCCGAATTCTCTCATGGCTTTGTAAAGTTCTACCCTAGCTATGCTATCATAGGCTGCCTTAAAGTCTAGAAACAGATGTTATGTTGGAATGTTAAATTCTAGACATTTTTCCATCGCCTGCCTAAGGGTAAAGATCTGATCAGTTGTTGATATGCCTGGAATGAAAACACACTGATATTGGCCGATTATTGTTTTAGCGTATGGGGCTATCCGTTCTTGTAGGATAGAGGAGAGTATCTTATAGGCGGTACTCAACAACGTGATAACTCTATAATTGCTGCACCTTGTGACATCTCCTTTCTTATGTATGGGGCAAATTATACCTTTTCGCCAGTCTTCTGGCATTTCTTCCTGCTCCCATATGTGCACTAGAATATCATGAATTGCTTGGCGTGGGGCTGGCCCGCCGTGGTGGAATAGTTCGGCTGGTATGCCATCGGCTGCCGGTGCAGCGTGGTTTGTAGTGCTACTCCGTCATGTTTCGGACGGATTGGTAGAACTTCCGCGACTGGTGCGGACCTTTGCTCTCGGCTTCTTTCTAACTCACAGATCATGTTCTTCTCCCAAGCTGATTTTTTCTGTCTGTGAAGCCGTTTTTCTACTCTTCTGAGCTCTTTATATTCATCTTCCCGTGCACGCGTTCTATGAGATCCAAATCCTAAAATGTCCATTTTTTAAAATAGTTTTTTATTCATTTTAAGAAAATATTTAAGGAAGGTATTTCCAATATAAATTTAGAGACATAAACCACCTCTTCTTTAAAAAAAAACATGACTCTTAATCATACCAGTAAATTTGAAACATCCATAACCTTTAATAAACAGTGTTTTTTAATTAAAATTCAAAATTGTAAGCAATAAATTCATTAACTACATTTTAAGCCCAACTAAATTCCTGAATCTTTAATTTTCAATATCATCATTTACATTTTTCAATATGATTTTTATTTTTTTCTCCTATATTAGGAGTTCCTAAATGTTGTTCTATTTTAACTATTCCAGTGATTGATAACATAGAAATCACGCTTCATAAGGTGATCCAGATGGTTTAACGATTAGAGATAAAATATTTAAATTCATGTAATATCATAATTGGCGAATTTCTGGCCAAGTGTATTATTCTTTTAGCTCGAAGACACGTGAATCTTAAGAATAACTGACAGGCAATCAAGACGAGAAAGCAGACTTTTGAAGTCTCTTCTCGGTCCCAACAAAATTGAATAATTTCAATCTCGTCCCTGTACCAACACAGAATTTCTCTGTGGAGTCATTTTTAGTATGAAAAATGAAAAACATCCATTTTATTTTAGAAGCTGTCCAATGTAAATACATTGAAACAATTCATTTTATGTTTGAAAAACAATATTTTGAATGATTTTTTTCAAATAGAAACACGACCGAGGTTCTCGGTAAGTCTTGGTTGAAAGATTAGACTGTCGTCTCGATATCGTCTCGGATGTCTAAAACTTAGTACCGTCTCGTTTCTCGAGACTAGACCGACACCGTTCTCGGTCTCCTGGCTGGCCTTCTTTCCTCATTGAAAACTTTTTTCCTTATGTATTTTTCTTATGTTCAAGTTTTCGCAATACACTTTTCAATACTAACAATGTCGAAACAAAGTTCTTAAGTCACTAAATTTTATACATAACAATATTTTTTGTTGGGTTAACAGGAACCGGATTTAATAAAAACTAACATCCAAGAAGCCAGCCAAAAGGTGAATTTCACTGGTACGAATACTTCTAATGAGAGAAAAATCTTTGGGGCTTCAAAACTGCTTAAGTGATAATTTTTTTTTGTAGGAAAGCTTAGTGACTGAAAGGACTGATACCGTATAGACCTCAATAGCACCCTATGGTCTGGTCACCCAGTTGGAGTTAAAATGACTGGTTTCGTTCTCATTCAAAATACACCAGCAGTTTCCAATGTTTGCTCCAAAACTTAATGAACTACATACTTAATCACTGATAAACAGAAACAGAGAAGCTAAATTAAAACTGCGGATGCTTCCCGATGTGTAAAGAAACTAATTTAAAGCAGATTTAATTAATGAATATTTGTAACAACCCTCTCCTGAGCCTTGTTAAAATGAGACTGAAATGATCGAAAGAAAAGGCTTACATATATCAATATTTAGAAACGTGTCTGATAGCAGACACGTTTTATTTTCTATGTCACTGTTGCGTTCAACTTAAATCCATCAACTATCACTTAACATAAAATTTTAAATAGCTGTCTGTCCCATAAAATGTACAATGACCCATCCGTGATTAAACAATTCAGAGCAACCACATAACTTTACAAAAATGTTAATATGATTTGGATTTTAATAGCAAGAATGTCTGAATATGTAACAATCAATTTGTGGCTTGGTTCGTTGTTTTATGTGTAGGCAAACCTCAAACTTATGAATAAGTTATTTATTTGATTGAATTAGAATGGTTAGTGCGTAAGAGAACGAATGTCCAATCCAACTTTGATCATCTGGTAGTAATATTTTTTTTTTTTTAACCGAACTGGTCCAGTAAAAGTAAATGTATTCATTTAATGTTTGTCATACTAACACAATACTACACTACGGATTAACTGATTTCATTTTTAATTATTTCAAAATTTTGTCTGAATAAATTGAGCCCACTTTTTAGTTTTAGATTCTTAAAAAAATCGACTTCTTCAAGCTTCGAATTTAAGATTTTTAGATGATTCCCTGGAAGAAAAAATCATTTGGCTTCATCTATAATATTTAGTAAATTTTTTTTCAAAAAGTCGTTATTAACAGTACCTGCCATAAAACCGGGTTTTTGACTTACGATTTTCTCATAAACTGTGACTGATTGCGATTAAAAACCTCATAAGATTATTTATTTTTAATATAAGAATGTTAAAGTGGTTTCTTAAACCAACTGATATTATTAAGATCACATAAATATTTGTCTAATAAAGATAACTTTTATATCAACATTTAAGGTTCAAACTTTCATTTCATAAATTTTGATGGTTTAGCCATGGTTTAAGCATGGAATTTGCTGACACAAGAACTTTGAACCAGATCCAAACCTCAATTATCCTGCCGAATTTAGAAAACAAAAAGTGCGGAAGCACGATTTAAATATTTGTGTAATGTCCTTACCGTCTTGTTGTTTTTTCATATGAAGTTTTTTTCAATGATTTTTTATTAAGAAAAAACTCAAAATTTTGAAGAAAAAAATATTGATAATAAAAGATTTAGACTCCTAAAAAAGGCTTAATAAAACCCAAATCAGTCAGATTTCAGAGATGGAGGGTCATAAAAATACGTAATGTCGTATTGTAATAAGTATGTACCTACATATATTAGCCTATGGATCGGAAACCATGCGTCGCGTCGTCCGTCGTCGGTCGGTTGACAACGCGAATGGTTTGGTTAAATTATAGCAGATAGACACAGTATTAGCTACCGTTCCTCCTCGTGTGCATGTATATGTGGCTTGGGGAGAAGTTCCTTTATATAGCAATTCGTCTTAAATAGCTTGGTCTCGGCCTAAGCACTTTATTTCATGGAAGCTGTCGAAATATTTTCCCCCTTTTAGATGTTTAGATGTATGGGGTAAACGTTAAACAATTTTTTTTAATTTAAAATTGAAAAGAAAAATAGAATTTCTGCCCACTTTTCTTAAAAGTTTGTCTTACTCGCAGATTTTACCATGCGCTTTAAAAAAAAATAGCATAGCTTTAGTTTTTATTCACTAATACTTCTTTTTCTTCTTCTTTCTCATTTTGTAGAAAGAAGTTCATTGAGTCACTGATTCTAATTAATCGAAACGTACTGTAAAAGGTAGTACCAATAATAAAAATGAGACCGATTTTTACAATAAATAAATATCGCCGAACAAACAATTACAAACATCTTGGTGGTTGTTATGTCGCCAAAATACGACCAACAAGATTTCGTGAAACATTCTTCTTTAATTCATAGAGGAAAAATTACTCCTGAGTTTTTCATAATTAAAAGATCTAATCTTTTGGCAAAACTATTTACTTTTTTTATTTGTTTGTATCGTTCAAAAAAAAAAAACATATTGTTACATCAACAGAATGAGTAGATAAAACCAAAATCTTTCGAAAAGTTTTTGCAATAGTTCATATTTTTTGAGATCCGAGTATCAACTAATTTATTAAGAAGTCAAAGATCTCCAGAAACATTAAAAATAAGGAATTGGTAAGCCCTTAAGTCAGCATAAGTATGCTTAGATCTGCATGCTGCCTTGTTTCAAAAATTAACTCATTAATTTTAATCGTAGTTAAATTACTAATGAAAAACCAGTTCAGTTTAGAAATAAAAATCTGCATAAAATCGGTTAGAAGTGTAATGAAATCGCATAACTTAATAAAAATTCAGGTCAGATCTTTGAACTTAATTAACGATATTAAGAATTTTGTAGATAATGGAGATGAGGCTGATGAGCCTCAAAACTGTAAGTGATTGACTGATAGTATTCGGAAAGAGATAAAAAAAACTGATTGAAAAAAAAAATATATACCAATATAAAAGAACTTCTCTATAGCTACTCGCACGCAGAAGAAATACTATGAAGAAACTGATCAGTTTGATCATTTTAGGTGAGATCTTCAAATTAAAATTATTCGAAATACCCAAACTTACTTAATTTCTTTTTAATTAACTTCCAGCGCTAGCGTTGCATTTTGCTTCTGCTCAAAAAGAAGGAAAATCGTTTGGAATATTTAAGAAGAAACCAGCTGTGACCAAACGACCTACTTCCCAAATAATATGGAAAACACCAAGTGAAATTCGACCTTACATTCAAAAATTCTATCCTCCAAACAAAATTCCAACTGCTACTCTAAAACCATATTATCAACCAGATAATGGATGCATATGTCTACCTGGTAAACCAGGGCCGCCAGGAGACATGGGTTCACCTGGCCAATCAGGAAGACCAGGTACAATGGGAGTAAAAGGACCATCAGGTTATGATGGTAGTAAGGGACAAATTGGAGACCCAGGTAAGAAAGGAGATCGAGGAACTATGGGAATAGATGGCCAAAATGGAGAGCCAGGAAGTAAGGGAACGCAAGGAAAAAAAGGTGATAAAGGTAATATGGGGAAGACTGGA